>CM062817.1:785453175-785955704 GCA_031772625.1 Pinus tabuliformis | reverse complement strand
CGTCAAATGTAGCAGGATCTGAATGAAGAACAAGAAAAGGAGATTCTCAAACTAAGGGAACAAATGGAAGAAGGAAGGAAAGCTGAAGAAGATTTGAAAAAGCAATCTCTTGAAAAGGAAGAACAGCTTCAGGTTGAGGTAAATATCTTGAAAGGTAAACTAGAAGAAAAGGATAAGCTTTTTACGATTTCAAGATAGTTCTAAAGTCTTGGATGATATTCTTAGTAGTCAAAGGTCTCCTGCTATAAAGACTGGTCTTGGTTTCCATGAATCTATTGAAGGTGAATATAGTTCACAAGGTGAGGCAAGGAACTCTAAAGAGAAATCTAAAGTGATCAATGAAGAAATGAAAGATCAATCTCATCATCAACCAAGAAAAGAGATTCCTCAAAGAAAATCCTTTACTCCTCCTATGAATAATGTTGAATGTTATGTATGTCATAATCTTGGACATGTTGCAGCTAGATGTAGAAGAAGAAGGGTTCAAGACCATTATGCAGAAAGATCATCACATTCAAGGTACTTTTATGGATATTGCTTTGCTTGCAATATGTTTGGTCACAAAGCTGCTGATTGTTACAGGAGGAATATGAAACATGTAAGATGTTATGCATGTAACAAGCTTGGACATATAGCTAAGGAATGCAGGAACAAAGTGTGGGCACCATATCAAAAGGAGAAAATGTCATCATCACGCTTGAAGATATGGAGGAAAAAGGAAGTACAGTCAGAAAAAGGCGGCACTGCACAACGTACAGACATACCAAAATCAGAGGGAGCTGAAAGTACAAAACTTCAGTGTCCTGAATCTCATATGCAAACTCCATAAAGGAAAGTTGCATATATACACGAGTTAGTTACTGCACAATCACGTATATGATTGTTTGAAGAAAGGCAGTAGGGACAGATTCAAGAGAAGGATCAGTTTTACTCTAGTTAATAATAATGATGTGTGGATATGATGGTTAGAAGTGTTTTGGTTCTAACTTGATATTGATGATGTCTTGATACTTCTTATTGATATGCATGATCAGACAGATGTCATAGGTTTAGAGGGAGCATATGGACTTAATGCATTATTGGCATTATGGTTAATAGTCCTTGGTGATGATACTTATATGGATAAATGATTCATCTTGCTATGGTTATGAGTTGTTCACATGGTTCTTGGATCAGATTTATGGTTGATTCTCTAATGATGCTTGCATGGGAAGCACTTAGCTTGAATTCACATCTTCTTGATGTTGAGTCACTCATATGCTGCTGTCGTCATATGCATAAAGATCATATATTACAGTTATGATTCCTTTCATTCTTGGCACAAATGGATGAGGATTGTTGGCTGGATACAGGGATGATTATTCAAAGTTGCATTGTTGGAGACATGATGATAATGAGCTCTTATCTATATGATGATAGGATTGTTTCATACATATGTTGATTAATGCAGATATTCCCAATTGATGATACTTGATTCATGTAGAATGTGAAATTCTGTTGATGCGGACATACCTTGATGATTCATGCACTAATACAAGTTGCTGGTCTAGTTTCTATTGACAGATACTATGGAGCAGATCATAAAGTGTTGTTGCTGATGTTCATCTTATTTAGGTGATGTCATATCAATACTCATGATGTAATAGTGTCATCTCTTCAGGTCATGTAACGACCTATGTTGGTTTCCCCACTATGCCTGGGATGCAGATGTAATGTATTTGGTTTTCATTTTTCTGATATATCCCCACTTGGTTGGGTGATGAATGTATGTATTGAATCTTTTAGGAAGGTCATTTGTGATGTAGAACATCATTTTGTAGACCTTGCTTACAGTCAAGGGGAGCCTGAGCATGAACAACACTATATAGCAAAGCAGACATTTAAGCTTGTTCTTAGAAAGAGCATGATCAGATTGGTGCACCATGACATATACAAAGGGGGAGCTCATTCAGAGATTTCAATAGGTACTCAGGGGGAGCTTATAATGCATTGATGGCATTATGGAGGACGTACAGAAGGAGATCTTGGATGCTGGTCTGATTATTGCTGCAATCTATCTCTTTCATGGTCATGGATTATGGTTCTTCTTTGCAGATCTGGTTTATAGTCAGGGGGAGCATGTTCTTAGGGGGAGCATAACCCTTTGCCCTTGATGTCAAAGGGGGAGAGTGATTGGTTGTTGTTGCCATCAAGTCCAAAGGGGGAGATTGGGTGCATTATGATACATATGTTGTACTTGATGGCAACCCACTCATCTCAGATAATAAATTATAATGTAGAGAAAAGTTCACTTGTTGCCATCAAGTCCAAAGGGGGAGATTGTTGGCATTATGATACATATGTTGTACTTGATGGCAACCCACTCATCTATAATAATAAATTATAATGTAGAGAAAAGTTCACGCACTTTTATGCAGAGAAAAGTTTATTTCATGTAGAGAAAAGTTCACGCACTTTCATGCAAGGAAAAGCGCGTATATGTTGGAGAACTTACCTTTGGTCCATGGTAGTTAGTCCTTGGTATTTGAACCTATGAGGAAAAGCGCGTATATGTTGGAGAACTTACCTTTGGTCCATGGTAGTTAGTCCTTGGTATTTGAACCTATGAGGAAAAGCGCGTATATGTTGGAGAACTTACCTTTGGTCCTTGGTATTTGAACCTATGAGGAAAAGCATGTATATGTTGGAGAACTTACCTTTGGTCCATGGTAGTTAGTCCTTGGTATTTGAACCTATGGTTTTGGACCATGGTACTTCGTCAAAAGTGTTGATCTCACGTACTTTCATGGTTGGTTCATGGTATTAGTCCAACAGTTTTTTTGATCCTATGGTTTTGGCCCATGGTATTGTGAAAGGCCTAAGCCTATATAAAGCAAAGGAGATCACTTGGCTAATTCATTCTTGCAAATTGAATATCTTAAGATCTGAAATATTGGGTTATTGTTTTAAAAGTTTGATCTATGAAAGGGAAGTTGAAAGCGAATCTGTGAAGGGTGATCTCTCGAGCGCTGCAGCTGCGGAAGTGCAGAGGCGCCACAGAAGGCGCAGTGCGGAGGCGCCACAGAAGGCGCAGTGCGGAGACGCCACAGAAGGCGCAGTGCGGAGGTGCCACAGAAGGCGCAGTGCGGAGACGCCACAGAAGGCGCAGTGCGGAGATGCCACAGAGGCGCCATAGAAGGCACAGTGCAGAGACGCCACAGAGGCGCCACAGAAGGCGCAGTGCGGAGGCGCCACAGAAGGCGCAGTGCAGAGGCGCCACAGAAGGCGCAGTGCAGAGGCGCCATAGAAGGCGCAGTGCGGAGGCGCCATAGAAGGCGCAGTGCAGAGGCGCCACAGAAGGCGCAGTGCGGAGGTCGTACAGATATGCGCAGATCTATACCAGTGAAGTTGCGATCCCTGCTTAAAATTTGTTTTAACTGCCTTTGACTATTCTGCAGGGTTTTGGGTGCATAACTGATGTTTGGTTACTGGTATTGAGTTCAGATAACAACATGATTAATGACTTATCTTTATGTACTAGATCTGGTTGATAACTCTCATAATATCATTGTATATGTATGGATCTGGTGATTGGGTGATTCAGAAGGTTGTTTGATTATGAGCTTCAATGTTGTTGTTGGGTCCAGTATGAAAATTGGATGAAAAGTGGCCTTTCAGATTATGTGTTGTGCTTCAGTGTATCCAGTCTGAAAATTGATGAAATGTGGTACCTGGAGGAGAGAAGATTGTAGGTCAGCGCTTATGTACTAGTATCTAAGCTAGTACAAAAGCTAAGGGAGATCTTTGGAGCATTGTAGCAGGTAGCAGCCTGCGTACTAGTAAATGGATCGGCTAGTACAAGAGCAAAGGGGGTTGTAGCTCCCGTACTGGTATAAGACTGCACCAGTACAAATATTGTAAAAGGATTTTCTTATTAAGAAGAAGATTGAGATGACTTGCAGCAGGTGGTTTTTTCTCCGCATTGGGTTCCACCTTATATCATGGTGTTCATGTGTGTGCCTTATGTGTGATGATCTATTCTCTATTACTGCATCTGTTATCTGATAATATGGTTGAAGATCAATTAAATTAATCATAAGAAGTTGTGGAAGTAGCATATATGAATCTGATTATGGAAATGAAAAAGTTTTATTAATGTGATAATACTGATTCACCCCCCCCCGCCCCTCTCAGTATTATTTCCAACATTTTGCAGCATTGTTTGGGATCCATGTGGATTTATGTTTTGATGCTGTTATTCTCTAAGTAATTTTAAGTTCATTAGTGTTATGTGTATCATTTTCCTCTCTCTTCTTCTAAATTTTAACAAATGAGTGATTAAGGTAGAATCCATTAATTGCTATGCTCTCCCTTTGAATTTGTTTAAGTTTCCATGTTTTCATCTATTTAAGGAGAATTCTTGAGACTCTCTTTCTCTCCTTAGCTCCTCACCAGTCTGATCTATCCACTTCACTCAATTTAAAGCATCAAAACGATTGCCTTCCTTGCCCCAATCAGAACTCTGCAGGAACTGTGCCTCATCCCCGAACCCAAATTTGCCTTTCCCTAATTCCAACAAAAACCCCCAAAAACTCAAACCAAATCCTTTGTACTTCATACCTAGCCTAAAATTAGTTTGTTATTCGGTCATCTCAAGCCCCATTGATTATCTTTCACTGAGATTGACCCAGAGAGAGCCCTCTCCTGTCCTCGTAGGGCTAGCTACGAGGCTGAGTGTGGTTTGATGGACCTAGAGCCTTGTCTTTTCAGCCTGAGACAAATATAGGCTCTAACAGTACCATAACAAATCATATTTCCAGCTAAATGTATCAGGTGTACTGGGATCTTGCTGCAACTTTTGAATGAGTGCCAACACTTCTTCGTCATTCTTCCATTCAACCCTTGCTTTCTTTATCCAATCTGGTTGGATGATAGAGATGACACAAAGTAATGCTTTTACATCCTCATCCTTTATTGAGAGTGCATCTGCAATAACATTTTTCTTCCCTTTTTTGTAGATGATTTCAAAGTCATAACCCAACATCTTTGTGACCCATTTTTGTTGCTCTTCTGAAGATAACCTTTGTTCTAAAAAGTATTTAAGATTATCATGATCCATTTTTACCTTGAAGTGTCTTCCCATTAGGTAAGGTCACCATTTCTTAAGTGCATGTAGTATTGCCAACATTTCCTTCTCATAAATAGCTTTATGTAAATACTTTCTTTTGATTGGATGACTTTCAAAAGCGATGGCTCTTCCTTCTTTCATTACAATGGCACCAATCCCATTTCCAGAGGCATCGCATTCCACAATAAAGGTTTTTGTGGAGTCTGGCGTAGCTAAGACCGATGCTTGGCACATTGCCTCTTTAAGATATTCAAAGGTCTTCATTGCTTCCAGAGTCCAATAAAATGCATCTTTTTCAGTAATGTTGTTAGAGGTGCTGCTATTTTCCATAATTCTTAACAAACTTGTGATAATACCCTATCAACCCAGGAAATCCTCGTGCATGCCTTATGGATGTGGGGATTTTCCATTCCTTAAGGGTTTTAATTTTGCTAGGGTCTACCTTAACACCTTCATGAGATACAATATGACCCAGATATTCCACCTCCTATACTCCAAAGAAAAATTTGGAGGTTTTTGCATATAATTGTTTATCCTCCAATAGTTTGAGAACCCTATTAACATGTTGAACATGATGCTTCCAAGACTTGCTATAGATTAGTATATCATCAAAAAATACTAACAAAAATTTTCTAAGGAAGGATTTGAAAATGGAATTCATCAAACCTTGAAATGTAGAAGGTGCATTGGTAAGGCTGAAAGGCATGGCCAAAAATTCATAATGACCCTCATTATTTCTAAATGTTGTTTTTAGAATGTCTTCAGTCTTCATTCTGATTTGATGATATCGTGAATGAAGATCCAACTTGGTGAAGTAAATTGCTCCATGTAATTCATCCAATAATTCATCAATGATAGGAATGGGAAATTTATCTTTAATAGTGAGCTTGTTGAGCTCCTTATAATTTGGACACATGCACCATGATCCATCCTTCTTGTGCACCAATACTACTAGAGAAGAAAATAACATTGACTAGGTTGAATTATACCAGCCTCTAGCATTTATGTAACCATATGTTCAATTTCACTCTTTTTGGCATAGGGATATCTGTAAGGCCTGATGTTTGGAGGAACACTTCCTGGAATCAAATGAATAGCATGACCATGATCACAAATAGGTGGGAGGCCTTTGTGAGTCTCAAACACCTTAGAATGATTGTCCAATACCTTTTAGAGGTCTAGAGAAGTAGATGATTTCAATGTGGGAACCTCTAGTGAACATAATTGTGCAATTACGCCTCATTTTTCTTTCTTTAGAAGATTTTCATGTCGTTAGAGCTAATTATCTTTCTTGGTTTCCCTATGACAGCCCTTAATTTAACTTCCTTTCCTTCCCAACAAAATTTCATGAAAATTTCTTGAAAATTAAAAGCTATCGTACCCAAATATTGTAGCCATTGGACTCCTAGTACACCATTAACACTGCCCATTGGAATAGAAAGCATAGGACTATTCATTACATTTTCTCCCATGGGTAGCTTGATATTATGGAACTTTCCAGAGAAATTTATGGTTTCTCCATTTGAAACCATCACTTGACACTTTGGTGCTAGATATAGGAAGCAATTAAATTTCTTGGCTATCTTACAATGAATAAAATTATGGGTACTACCGGAATCAATCAACACTATTACCTTTTTCTTCTTGAAATGTCCTTCCATCCTAAGAGTTTGAGGAGTAGTAATTCCTGCCAATGCATTACAAGGTATGGTTGGATTCATTTATTATTTCTCTATACTTGAATCTTGATGTATATCCTCTTCTTTCGACATTTCTTGTTTCTTTTCATCCTCCTCTTCACAATCCATGTGAAATAATTTCTTCTCAGCACACTTATGACATTTAGTGTATTTGCCATCACAACTATAAAAAGGCCCCTTTTCTCTTTTTTATTCCAAATTTTGTGGTGTCAATCTTGTAGGTTGTGGAAGGCTAGGGGCAACAACGCTTCCATCTTTATAATTGTGAGTGGTAGGCTTCCTTGTTGCCATAATTTTTCTTTCAACTTTGCTTGCCAACCTGAATGCCTTCTACAATGAATCAGGTTCCCAAAGGTGAACCTCATGTTGGATATTATCCTTTAAAGTCCCTATGAAGACATCAATCATATGCTCCTTTGGAATATCATTTACCCTTATATTCATTTTTGGAAGTCATTAATGTGCTCCACCATTGAACCCTTTTGTTTTATATTTATCAATTGGCTAAAGAAGGTGTTTCTCTTTGTATCTTCAAAATGTGCTATCATTTCATCCATAAAAATTGACCAAGTGACAATTCTTTTACGGGAGCAAAGCCATCGATACCATATAAACTAATTGGGTTCCAAATATAAAGTTGCAATGCATACATTTTGTGTGTTTTGCACATTATGGAGATTGAAATATTGTTTCATATATAGTATCCATGTTACGAGATCCTTGCCATCAAACTTCCTCATATCAATATTTGTGTTGGAAATAATACTGAGAGGGGGTGAATCAGTATTATTAAATCAATTATTTTTCATTTCACAATCAAATTTGCATACTCCACTTCAGTTATGGGAAACTGTGTGTATACACTACTGTGTCTAAAGAAACCAGCATATATCAGAAAACTTAAGATTCATTAATTGTTGATCTTTAATCAGTGCATCAAGACTTCATTATAAGAATAGTAAACATGAGCAGTAAAACAAAACAGATCATCACACACATGGACACAAAGATATAAGGTGGAAACCCAATGTGGGTGAAAACCACCTTGTTACAGGGAAAAGTGTCTACACAGAATTGCTTATCCCACTAAGGTGTGGTAGCTACCTTAGAAAAAAAACAAGTAAAGCTACTTTCATTTTTTCTTTATGAAATATAGATGAGAGAAGAACAAAGAAGACCAACCTCTATCTTGCACTAATCTCCTAGTTCGATTCCTCTCTCTCTCTTGACAGACTTTTGCTACTTGCTACCTTGTACGCCCAGCTTCACAGAGTACCTGTAAGATCACAGTAGCATGACACTATACAAGAACATGGATCTATAATCATAAACAATCTAGGATCAGATGTAAATTGACCACACAAATGCATAAAACATAAATGACACAAGAGTATGGAGGAAACTTGAATAGCTTTTATTGATAAACAAGAAAGAGCCAAGGGAGTTACAACCAGTTGTTCTGACCCAGCATCATCCTCTCAGCAGGTAAGCCCCTCTTCACCTCATACAAAGCTTAGATCACCCAACACTCTGATGTTGCCTCAAGAAACCAACAACAATTCCTTACAAGATGCAAAATTCCAGCCTCTGGATCTCTGGGATGAGGGATCCATATATAGATATCTGTAAGGGAGATGAGTCAGCTTGTGATTTGATTACTGTCTTCCCTCTGATAGTTCTTGCTTCCACTTGGAGATTGATGATCTCTTACTCATCCTTGGTCGAATTCAGAGAGGCAAGTGTCACAGGAGAAGTTTCTGGAAGATTCCATGCCTCTCCACCTCACGGAATGACACTGCCATTTGTCACTTCTCACCCATCGCACCCCATAGAAGGGATTTTTGAAATGAAATGCACCCACACAGTGTATTTAGGTGAGATGCAACGCACTTTGCCTATGGAGCAGCTGAAATGATCCTGTTTTGACTAGTTCTGAGCAGTTTTTCATGGAGAACTTCTGAGAGAAGCTGTAATCAATTGACCTTGTTCCTTTAGGGGTTAGAACAACACTTTTAGGGACTTAGGAGCCCTTGGTTTATGGACATTTTATGCTTGGGGTTGCAGTGCCCAAAAATGTATATAACAGTTGCCCGCTAAAGCATGAGGTCGTTAATCTTTTGATGTCGGGTGAAATGCTTTATTATTAGGATCTGAAGTTCTTTCAGGCTGGGAGGAGACCTGTAATAGGATACAATACAATACATTATCTTCATAATATTTTCATGATCTAGCTGAGGCGGACATTCCCATGCTCAGATTTATAAATTCATTTTCATGTACATAGGACAGATAATCGTCTGAGTGTAGACTGATGATTCTGGTAGAGTCATCATCCCTTTGATTGGATGATTATCTGTGCAGCAATAATGTACATTTGATGTCTTTATTTCCCTGAATATATATCGCAGCCCGGATGGATGAAACTAGATCTGGGGTCTTCAATCTCATTCGATCTTCACTCGAAGTACAAGTCTATCCATGTGAGAGATGTTCTAGAGTCGAACATGGAAAGACATCGCCTGATTACCAGCCAATGATGTAAGTTGTTAACAGGTGCGGGAGGAATCACCGATAATGATAATGACCCTCAAGGTACTGCAGTACAATTCACGTGGTGTGAATAAAGGACTTGGCGTCAAACACCACGCAAAATCTTTCAGTCGAAGGCCATTGATGTAAACCTGTCGCCGAAAGTGAGAAACTTGCCATTGAGGCATGCAAGCTTCAAAGTACTGAACGGGGTGTTCCTAGATCGACTTCTTGGATAATGAGCTGATGTCGACAAGAAGTAGTCCATCACAGGAGGGCCTTAATGAATCCCACATCAATGACACGGAACGGAGCAAATGATTTTAATGGAGGTGAAAACGATCTGATGACATAAGGTTCAGGGTGGCGGTCATGAAAGAATGGAGTGTAAATGTATTGTAGCGAGTGAGACACAGGTGAATTCTCTGAATAACTTCTCTTGAACATATCGGCGACACCGACATGATGGACTGGTAGCATTAACCCCAAATGTGGATGGTGCGATGGGACCATGGTGATGTGACCGGTGAATGAAACAACCCAACCCGACTTGGATGCAGAGTGAAAGTGTCATGTTCAAGAGTGACTTGCTACCAACAAATTTTCTTCAAGTTTTCTTCCCAATTTTTCCCCAGTCATTACTGACCAGTACCTCTTTATTTTTGTCAAGCTTGAGGATGATAACATATGCTTGTTCTATAATTTTCCCTTCGGGAAAACCCATCGCTATGTTTTAATGAGCCTAGCGATAGTGAAACTCGTTCTTGTCTGCAATGGACAAGTTTGTCGCTATTAAGTTTTACCGAGTTTAACGACAAAGATAACTCGGTCCTTTTCAATTTTAGAGAGTCTGAAAAGGAACGTAAAGGAAACTCCAAAATTTATTTTTCGTCATCTAATCCCTTAAGTCCGAAAAATTATAAAACAATACAGAAGGGATGAATTTTCGATACTTTTAACGAGCCAAACAAAAAAAGCGCTCAATCTTCTTGTGTAATAATCCCTCAGGTCCAAAAGTATTAAAATCTAAAGGAGGGATAGCACTTCCGGTCCCTTTAACGAGCTGGAGAGGCCAATGGCTCGGCAATCTTTTCATTTTTTACGAGTTAGTTGAAAAGAGCTTAAAGGAGACTCATCTTTTGGGAACGAGTGATAAAATTGGGTAGTAGTTGATTCCAGGTAAGGTTTGGAATTTTCCAATCACGGCAGTGTTATAAGGATGGCTGGTGAGATCACTCTTCATAGCTGTTCCTCAAAAGGGGTAAACACTCAAATGGAGGTGAATGATCAGCCAATACAGAGTGGAGGTGATGATGAGAACACGACCAGGGCTTTTAAGGCTGAAGTACTACATTCACGATGGTTATTTACCGGGAAATAGTTCATTTTTTAATGAGCTTAAACGCGGGGGGAAACATTTTCTCATGGCTTATGTTTATTTTTTAACGAGCTTGAACTATGCGCTAAAACTGCTCGATTCAATGGTCATTTCTTGACTTTACCATAAATAGCTTTGTTCTTTCAAAGATTGTACTGCATTTTCAATTTCTTCATCAAACTAGTTAGAAATGAACAATACATGTTTGAGAATGAGTTAGAACACTAATATTTTACTCGAATTACGTAAAAAGTAATGTAAAAGTGCTTTTACCTCTCATTTTACCATTTCATTTGAACTTTGGTTTGTTGGAGCTTTGGAGGTGCTTTTCCCCTTGATTTTCATCAGCTGATTCCGGGAGATTCTGTGGAAAATTCTCGGCGCCGTCTGGACCAGGTAGGAGCTAAATTTGAGCTCTTTCATTTCATGCTTTCCATTTTGCATTCTGAGCTTGATTCCTAGTTTTTCTGAGCCTCTGGGGTTTGAAAAACTCGCCCTGGCTTCATCACACCCCTTGTGTATCGAAAGGCGCATTGGATGTTGGCCTATCTACTGGCCATCTAACATTCAACGCACCCAGAGCACTATTGTAGATGCGATGGGCACAAGTAAGGAACTTTATGCACAATTTTCGATGGAAATTTTGCCTGTTTCTCACAAAAATCAGGATCTAACTCTTCTCTTGTTTGTTTTTAGAGATTTTTGGAGCAAGATGACTATTACATGGCGAGAATGTGAGCATGAAGAAGAGGACATGCTTGCTTTACATGATCCGGTTACAGTAAACGCACTGCGGAACTGTGGCTTGCTGAAGTTTTTCCGCATTTCTAGCATGAGACAACAAATCAACTTGCTGCAGTATTTGCTCGATGCTTGGGATCCTACCAACTAGGTGTTCCAGATTAGGGGCAAATCCATCCCCTTGATTGTAGTGGACATCTATTTCTTGACTGGCTTGTCGAGGCGGGGTGCCCCCATCTCTTTATCAGGTTCAGCCCGAGGAGGTGAATCTGTGAGAGATTATGTTTGCCGGTATTGCAGAGAGGGATCTCAGCCGAGTAAGGACGGCAAGATCATCATCCGTGATGTCACTGACAGGTCCCTCAGGACTATTCTGTTCACTTTTGGTAGGATGGCTGGTGGTGCGGCTCTTCATGTAGCCAACCGATCTTATATGCAGTATGCCTTGGAATGTCTCCAACCAAAGGTGTTCAACTGGTGCGACGCAGTACTTCTTGTGATGAAAGAACAATTGACCAAGGTGAAGAGTGGGAGGTTGAAGAACTTTGGTTATGGTTCTATCTTGACCACCTTTGCCTTGGAAAAGATACCACTGATGCAGCCGCAGTATATTGCACTCGATTTACCTTCACCGACTGAACCACGTATGCAGAGATGGGTCGACCATATGTCTAGGCATGCTGGCCAGTCTCAGATTTCCTTTTCTGATACCTTCTTCAGGTGGTTTGATCGTCAGGAGATGGTTTATTCTGAGTATCCATATGCTGGTATGGACTTCCGGGGTGACCCAGATTTAGTACTGCCGGCTGGCGAACAGTGGGGTGCCATTGGTAAATTCTTTGACCATATTCCTATTTATCATTTTTCTTTTATAATGTTCTTGTGCTTTATTCTATCAAGACTAATCAAACTCATGTGTTCATGCAGATGTCGGTCCCGTTCAGCCAGTAGTACGCCTGAGAGTGCCAGCTGCCGTCCCAGCAGGAGAGGCTGTTGGAAGGGCTATCCTTCGCGACCTCGATGTGGACGAGACTCTCACAGCATTACAGGAACAGGTTGAGGGCCTCACTCTTGGTATCCCAGATGTGAGGACTGACGAGCTGCCCTTGAGGTTGCAGCGGCATACTACTGGTGTGCCAAGACGATGGACTCGCCTCTTACGCATGATCGCACAGGCTGTGACTTGCTATCACGAGCATCATTAGACTAGGGTGCCCCCTAGCGTTTTGAGTTTTGGGTCATTTGACCAATTTTGTCTTGGTTACAGAACATTATGTGTAAACCATAAACAGTTATATATATATTTTTTATTTTCGAAGTTTTATTTTGGTTAAGTTACATGATCCAAATGCAAATATTGATGGTATGCTTCTTTTTATAAATGTTGCAAATGTCTATCTAACACATAATTTGCCAATGAGTCAGTTAATGTGTTTAAGGTTCTGGAAATATGCTGATATTGAATAAAATCAAATTGCCTTTCCAAAATCTTAACCCTTAGGAACATGCGATAAATAGCTGGATTTCGGACAGAGTAGATACCAGTGAGTTGTAGTATGATGAGTTGTGAGTCTAGCCTGATGATCAGTCGGTGTATACCATGTGTGATGGCATCAGAGAGAAGTTCTATCAACGTGCAATATTCAGTGATGTTATTCGTTGATCGACCAATACATACCCCTCTGAAACTTACTAACTCACTGCTTGGATCAAAAATGGCCCAGGCCGCGGAAGATAGGTTCTGCGAACTACGACTCGCTCCGTCGGCATATCCAACACATGACTCCAATAGATTTGACATCTGCAGTAAATGTAAAAAGTGGATCACTTGACCAAAACAAATACTTTAGCGAAAACAAAAACATAACAAAAGCATATAGGTTACTATACTAAATCACGCATAGTAATGCTTGAGGTACAACCCGTTACGAGGTTGTGCCAGTGGAATCCCATCATAATCCATTAACTTGTAGGCTCCTTTTGCTAACACTTGCTTAACAATATAGGGGCCCATCCATAAATATTTGAATTTACCTACTCCCAATTTATCGGATTCTTGGTCATAAAGCAAGACCAAGTCACCTTCTAAGAAGACACGGGGTTTGACATTCTTGTCGAACTACGCCTTGACTCGTTTCTTATGGGCTTCGTTAGCCAAAGTGGCATCACGACGGGTTTCATACGATTGGATTGGTTCCATGAAATGAGCCTCCTCTTCTGAAGTCCCGGGGAGAAGGTCAATTGCGAGTTTGAGGGATGAGATTTCACACTGGATTGGTAAGACTGCTTCCAGGCCATATACCAGTTGGAAAGGTGTAAACCCGGTTGCATTCCTTACCGATGTTCGGTAAGCCCACAAGGCTGAGTACAGGATTAGGTGCCAACTTCTTTTGTGAACTCCAATCATCCTTTGCAGCATGCGCTTCAGGACCTTGTTGATTGCTTCAACTTGTCCATTGGCTTGCGGGTAATATGGAGTAGAGCTATCGTGAGACAATCCTAATTTGGTAGCTAATTCGACCATCATGTGATTGCAAAAATGCGATCCATGATCTGTGACTATAGCTTGTGGGACGTCGAATCTGGCGACTACATGATTGAAAAAGAAGAGGGCAGTTGTTTCACCAATATTATCTAATGTAGGCATCGCCTCGGCCCATTTGGTAAAATAGTCAACTGCGACTATGATATACCCATGCCCCCCGGTCGAGGTGGGGTTACATGTCATGAAATCAATGCCCCATTTGGCGAATGGCCCGACAGCAACTATTGGCTGCAGAGGTGCAGGTGGTCTTCTGGTTTTGCTATCGAAAATTTGACAAGCATGGCAACTTCTGACTGCGGTTATGCAATCTTTGAACATTGTTGGCCAGAAGTATCTTGCTCGTAAAAATTTTTGTGTTGTAGCATAACCGGATTGATGTCCCCCACACGCGCCTGAATGGCAATCATTCAGGACTTTTTCGGCCTCCTCATGGGTGAGGCACCTTCTCAGAACTGTATCGATACCATGACGGTAAAGTGTATCACCGACGATCATGTAGTCTTTTGCTTGGTATCGAATACATTTTTTTTTCGGAGCGAGAGGTATTTGGCCTATATTTCTGGGTTTGGAGATAAATGATTATATCCCCATACCACTGATTGCTTGAAGATATCAGAAACAAATTTTCGTCCACGATCATTTCTTCGGATGTTTCATCGTTGGACAACGATGGGAGATTGCATAATAATTCTGCGAAAACCAGAGCTTTCTTTGACTTGGATTTTACAAATTCCAGATGAAACTCTTGTAGAATTGCTATCCATTTTGAATATTTTCCCCCCAGCAATTGTCGCGACAATATATAAGTCATGGGGTTGCAATATGACAAAATGTTAGTTTTTCGAAAGAGGACGTAGTGTCGAAATCTCTGTATCGCTTGAACAGCTGTGAGCGCTAGCTTTTCAACATAAGAATATTTGCGTTCTGTATCATTTAAGTTTTTAATATATAGGATGTTCAATTCTGTTGTCTTCTTGAACTAAAATCATTGCGATGGTTGTATCCGCTGCAGCCAGATACAGGGTAAAGTCTTTTTGATAATCAGGAGCGTACATTAATGATGCTTTCATTAGGGATTCTTTTAAAGCATCAAAGGAAGCTTGCGCAACCTGATCCCAGAAAAAGGGTACTTCCTTTTTCAAAAGACGCGTATAACCTTTAGCAAGTTCAGCGTAATTTGGAATGAACCTTCTCAGGAAGTTTGCTTTCCCTTGGAGTTTCTGAATCTGAAGCAAATTTGAAGGTGGAGGCAAATTTATGATTTCCTGAACCTTACATGGGTCGAGACGAATCCTGTCTTTCGAGACTACAAAGCCAAGTAAACGACCAGAACTGACACAAAAAACACATTTGTGTGGATTGAGTCGTATCTTGTAGTGTCGGCAACGTAGAAATATCGCTCTTAAATGCTGCGGATGATCAGTTCGCTTTCGCGAATGAGACGAAAGGTCGTCGAGGTATGGTTGAATGATGTTTTTGATGTCATGGAAGGCATAATTCATTGCCCTCTAAAATGTTGCCCCTGCGTTCTTTAAACCGAAGGGTAATTTTCGATATGCGAATGTGCCCCACGGAAAAATAAAATAAGTCTTTGACTGGTCCTGTGGGCGGATATTTATTTGATTATACCGGGAGAATCCATCCATAAATGAAAAGATTTCACATCCGGCGCATTCATCAATTATCTGGTCGATGAAGGGTGTAGGGTAGTTGTCTTTTGGACAAGCTTGATTTACATCCCTATAATCGATGCACACTCTAATTGTTCCTTGTTTTTTCATAACAGGGACAATATTCGATACCCAATCGGTTAGAGGAACCGGGTAAATGAAACCAGCATGGAGAATTTTTTCAACTTCTGCCTTAATGGTAGCGGCTTTCTTGGGGTGCACCTGTCGTAGCCGTTGTCGTACTGGTTTGACATCTGGATACATCTTGATTTCGTGTTCAACGATACTCGAGTCAATGCCTGGAATTTCACTATATGACCAAGCAAAGACATCTCTGAATTCGCGAAAAAGAGCGTTATATATTTCCAGTTCTGAAGGAGAACAACATTTGCAAACATAAATATTCTCTACAACATCTGTTTTGGTCAAGATATTTATGGCGATAGTCTCTTCAATGTTGGACAAGTTTCGCTCGGAATCCACCGTGTTTACAATATTTGATATAAATCAAAAACTGAAGGATGATAAAGGTCATCAGGAGTATTTTCTTCACAATGCGGAAGAAGGGAATGATGGTGGTAATCATCCCATGGTGCCCCTTCAATTACCATTGATTGAACAATTCCTTCGTCGGTGACATGCACTCGCGACCAAGGATCTGAAGGGGTACCATATTCCTTAGACCTATATATCCAAACGCTTGATGAGTGTTGATTTGGGTTTGCCTCCCATGCTAGGAACATTGATTGCTACAATATTTCTATTGGGCTTGGAGGCAAAACCTGTGCATGATCCATGTCGATATCATTTTCTGAGATCTTTTTTGAAGATATCATATTGCAGGTTCCTACCGACGCTATTTCCGCCAAATTGATTGGAGGTAGAAGGGCGAAAGTTCCCATTAATATAGGATCTTTTAGTAGGCCTACTCCGATATTTTGAAGCGAATGGTGGCTTCCATGGATCATTGGAATGCTTCCCGTAACTTGAGAACCATTGGGGAGGAAGTTTTGTTGATCGATGATTGTAATCCCTCCTTGAAAGGGAAATGCAATCTTCCTAAAATAGGTCAACACAACAGCAGCCATAGCATATATCCATGGTCTTCCCAGTAGGATGTTGTAATCGAGATTTCCGTCGATTACCTCAACAACTATTTCTACTATTTTCCCTCCTAGTTCAACCTTCAAGTTATTTAGAATACCATATGGGGTATATGTTCGTCCGTCAAATGCTTTTAATGTCGTCGAAGATTGCGACAAGGTTGGAGATCCTAAATTTTTCCAGCAACTCATCGACATAATACATGTAGACGCCCCCTCATCAATAATTGTTCGATGAACAGTTTTGTTGAGGGATTTCACTTGAATGAGAAAAGCTAGTTGAGCTAGTAACTGAGGATCATATCCTTTATGATCGAAGGATACAAGATTGGAATCCTTTGGGTCTATCCCACCAATGGCTGATAATAAAGCTTGCTTTTGGGATGGGCAATTTCGTAGTACCTCAAGAGTCGACATAGCGTATGGCGATTGGGCCAAATCTTCCACTATATTATAATGTTGTGCCACTCTAGCACGGGGATTAAACGTCGACTTGTGTACTACTCCCTTTGGCGGTTTTATTGTCAACTCGGGAATGATGGGTGGCGCAACTTCCGTCGAAGTTGTTGTCGAACTACTAGATTGATATTTATCCTTGTTGTTCGACAGCTATGGATTCCCATAATCTTTGTTCCTTGTCGTTATCAAAGCATCATTTTGCTGTTTGGAAACCGACAACATCAGCACTTGAGACGGGGAAGCATTTCCACTGTCAACCAGATTTGTCCCTGGATTTGGAAACGGATCAGTCAATACTGCCGAGGTTTTTGAATTCTTGAAGAATTTCTTAAGCTCAGCTCTGTGTGGAAAATCTGCGGTCCAATGATCCTCATCGCATATAAAGCATGGATTTTTTGGTTTCCTATCTCTAAGAGGGTTTGCAGAAGATTTTTCAGGTGATGATTCTTCTTGTTTCTTCTTCTTCCATTTGCCTTTCTTCTTGCCCCCTGGTTGCTTGGTTTCTTTGCCTTTATCTGTCGATACGACATTTACTTCCGAGGTAAGAAGTTCCTCTTTTGCATTTTGACCAGAAATCTTACGGGCCTTTCTAGGAGTAGCCTTTGTCGATTTTGTGTCCGTTGCGCCAATCACGCCATCGCCGGCATGAGAGTCATTGTTTGATTTAGGAGGAGGAGGAGGAACTGAGAATTCCGGTCTAGGAGCGTCAGGTATTTTATCGTAGAGCATGCCAGACTGAGTGTAAATCAAGTCCAAATATTGTGCACGAGTGATAACCTGCTCTTCGGTGACGACTCCCCCTTTTGCCACATCTTCCGTGATGGAAGGCAGTAATGACTTAATAAACCATTCAGCTAAAAGCTGATCGGGAACATACATTTTCACCATTCTATGAAGACGTCGCCACTCATGTATATGATCAAATATGTGAGTGGCTGTCGTTTGTTTGAAATTGGTAAGAAGTTCCGTTCCTGTTTCGTACCTTATTGGTAACTGAAAATGGGTTAAAAAGGTTGTGGCTAGGGTATTGAAGTTGTCAAATGAAGCTCCGGGAAATTCGATATACCATTTTGCTGTTGGACCAGTTAACGTCCTCTGAAAAAGGCGAAGCCTAATTGAATCATCATTTAGGGTGTTTGATGAACACCACAGATGAAAGGTCATCACATGATTCGACGGATCTTCACCCGGATTTCCATTAAATTTAGGAATATCTGATGGAAGTTTATGCGGAATCACTGGCCACCAAGGGGCGTAAGCGATTGGATCATTTGTTAACTGATTTAAATCAAGTAACTCTAAAGTCGCCACGAAGGGTAACTGTTGATTCAGGTTAGGCGAAGCATACCCAGGATAAGATGGGATTGCCTGAGCAGTTGGTCTTTGCATACCAGCATAATGCATTTGATGCTGGTAACTCTAGTAAGGTTGGTGGGCATGACCATTGTAAAATGGTTGATTTTGACCATTTTGAATATACGGCTGCCCACTATTTGCAAAGATTTGTTGCTCAGAACCTTGGTATACTTGTTGGAACTGCGGTTGTTGGTATTGCACTAGCCATGGTTGTGAAGCCATGTGCTGTTGCCCGATACTGACTGTTTGACCAAGATGAGGGGTAATTGTACCTGTCTGAACCTGTGTCATTCCACCAGTCGGCAACTGTGGTTGAGTTGCAGGGTCAAGGGGCTGTTGCATTACAACCTGAGAAACCTGAGGTTGGCATACAACAGGCAGCGCTTGAACTTGCGACACCGTCACAATAGCTGGCATAGTTGGTATACTTGACATAGGTAAGCATTATTGCATCGAATATACAATTCTTGGTTGTTGAGGTAGTATCGATACCCAACCGCTTGACGTAATTCCAGCATAACCTGAATTTTGTTGTGAACTCCCGTATGGCTGTACTCCCGGAGGGGGCAATGAAAGGGTATACTACCCCCCATACGGCTGTAATCTGGTACTTAAGGGAATGGTTTGCCCTTGAGGACCGGACTACCCAAATTGACCTCCAAATGGATCAATTTGTTGAGACTCAACATAAGAGTTTCTGGATATTATTCCGGATGAACAAACAGGAACAGACCATACCGTCGAAATGGCGCCTGAGTGGGCTCCTTCTAGCGATTGAGAGCTAGTTGGGACAGATGGTATACTGGCGATCATTGTTGGAGTGATAGCAGGAAGTTTTGCCGTCGCTGTGTCAGATGACACAGTCCTAGATGTTGACAATTGTTTAGACATTTCTAGTCTATCCAAAAGATTACCTAGCGATTCTACATGAGCTTCCGCTGGCGGTAGACTAATTTATAATGAAGAAGGATACAGAGTGATCCCGACTCCAAATTGCGATGGAGTACTAGCTGGAGGATCTTCCATAATCTCTTCTATAGCAATCAGACCAGGTGGAAGGGGTAGACGTCAGGTCCATAGAATATTTCTCGTGTCGAAGAAGGTATGGAATCTGCAGTGACAGATGTTTGGGGAGAAACACTCTCCGAACCGGTTGTATATGGAACTGGTTCAGTGATACAAGTGTTCACCCTCATACTAGGATCAATCCTACTGTCCTTCTGTGGCTGCTGAACTTCTTCTGTAAAGGCAGGGATACCAGAAATGTTTGGAGTAACGGAGTCTCTGATGTTGTTGGAACACTCGTTCTAACTTTACCAGGAGATTTGGAACCGGTTAAACGAGTTCGCTTTGTCCGTACTAGCTTTGATTCCAGAGACAAAGACGGTTGACTCGTAAGCCTCCGCGAATGACGGGGTTTCAATTGACTTTCTTCCACGATTACGGATTACTCGATCAACTAAAAATAAAGGGGAAGTATGTTTCCGAATTAGATGAATTTTAGACGCTTTGACACAACTTGTTTTTTCAATTTTTAAGAGTCGAGAAAAAACAAAAGATGACTCTAGTCGCCTTCGATTTTTAATGAGCCTGAAGTGACAAGTGCTCAGATGGACCTTTTCCATTAAGGAGTCTGAAAAGGAATGAAAGGGACTGCTCTAGAAATATAGGTAGAGGGATTACCAAACCAATCACAAAACTATAGAATACCTTTTACGGTACGACAGCAATCTTCCCGAATGTTGTGTTCAGTGCATTGCGTTCGATAGGGCGGCAGACATGGCTTCCTATGGATAAAGGATTAAGCCTATTGTGGTCTCCCAAAATATACTTGATGGTACGTGGGAGCACAAGTCCATACTGGCACTTATCATCTCAAAGTGGAGGAATCACCCAACCATCAGTGAGAACAACTATTACCAGGCTTTACGACGCCGGAATACGTCTCTAGCCTAGACTTCTAGATGTTGTGCGTTAGGTTCCAAAGCGTTGTTAGATTCATTGAATTTATTTTATAGTTGATCTTGCTTAAGAAATTTTCCTTTCAGGTTCACCGCGAGATGTAGATGTAATTCCTAAAATGCAATCTAAGATGATAAATAGTCTTTTATCTTCTTTGTGCAATGAAAATCCTAGCTACTAAGGAAAGAGAGACAGTATTCTTTCACAAAGAGCAAAGAGCACACTCTAAATGCACTGTCCTAAATCAAACCAATCAAACAGTCTAAATGCAAATGCACATGCATGTATTTGTTTTCGGCTTTCTTAGTATATGAATGGTAAAAAGAAAGCTAATGCACAAATCTGAATTTCTTTTCAAGCGACAATTATTAACAAGTTTCTTTTCGAAATAAAAAATGGAGACAGTCACAACACTTTATGATTTGGAAATGAATACTTGCTTTCGACACTAGAAAAATTACAAATTCAGACCAAATATAATAGTAATAGGATAATCGACTATCTACAACAACCAAACTCTTTCCTATGACTGAAAACGACACTTGCTGTAGATAGTTGATTATCCTGTTACTATTGTATTTGGTCTGAATTCGTAGTTTTTCTAGTGTCAAAAACAAGTATAGTTTCCAAATCGTAAAATGTTGTGATTGTCTCCATTTTTTATTTTGAAAAGAAACTTGTTAATAATTGTCGCTTGAAAAGTAATTCAAATTTGTGCATTAGTGTTACACTAAAAAATGTCACCATGACCACTTACAGTTAGTATGGCTCAAATCAACAGTCATGCTACCCTCTTAGGCAAGTCTTATGCCTCTGCTATCCATCTCAAACTCAAAGAAGAGAGAAAGTCTTGTAAAAACTATGTTTATCTCTGGGGTCGCAGGTTCTCTCTAGCCTTACCTGCGGGGACGCTGACCATGTTCACAAAATCTGCGTCCATGGACGCTCTGTATGTTAAGGGACAGGTGCGTCCCTCTGTAAAAGGCAAAATGCGCGAGTTTTATCTTGAAAAAGTTACTTGTGGTTACTTCTAGAACATTCTAGAGGTCGGTTTGATGAAATGGATGCGCCTCCAATTGGTTCATGTATCTCTATTAAGGGGGAACTTATCCCATCAATAAGGGAGCTATCCCACCCAAAGAGGGGGATGATCCCATTGATAGTGGACCTGAATAACCTCTTTACAGCACTATAAATAAAGACATTGAGCCAGAGGGAGGAGAGGTTGGAGCTATACATTTTCTTTGGGTAAATGCTGCAGGATTTAGGTCTTCCATTAGAGCCTTTGTGAGGAGAGATTGTCTTCACTTGATTCTACTTGGGAGAGGGTGAGCTTTGTCAAAGTAGAGGAAAACCCTTGATGGACCCTGGGAGGAACTTGCACAACACCAAGGCCAGGTTGTAAGAGTTTCTTTGTTTCGTTATTAATACAAACTGGTTTATTTTTCTCAATAGCTTGTGTTAATGAGTTATTTCATGTGTTCCTTGGTCTGCATGTTGAATATATGTTTTATTATATGAAATGCAAGTGCTTGGTAATTGTTTGATTGTTTGTGGTTGCAGGAATTGACTTGAAGGAGGAGCTCATCCGGATCGTCAAGAACGGACTTCAACAACAGCGTTTTGGAATAAGGTAAGCCTAAACACTTGTAGTTTTCATGTTGTAAAAGGTGTATTTAGAGAAAGATCACTCCATTTTGTCTTGTTTGTCATTAGAACGTCTTAGACTTCTAGGAAGGTCAGTTGTGTCCGCACCCTTGACCAATTCCGTGTGACAAATTGGCGACTCCACTGGGGAGTCCATTAATGTGAAAGTCTTTTCCTTTGTGTGAACTTTGCTCTGAGAAAATCATTTTTATTTTCTGGTTTTTGACTGTGAGAATTAGTATTTGGGTGGCTTAGCTGTAGATTTAGTTAGATTTGGTTTTTCTTAACTTTTCCAGAAGGACGCACCCTCTGAGTACTGCACAGTGCGTCTTTGGACGCGCTGTTGCCGTTTGCACAGAGCGGGCCCGCGCCTGTTCTAACGGGTTGCCTGCGTCTTCCTGTAAAAATTTAGGAAAACTCCATTTTTGCTTTAATTGCTTTTAGATTTTGGTTTTTCTTAGTGTTTTCTGCCCAGATCCTTTAGTACCCTGTCAAAAATTTTCACCTGAACTTGTTTCATTAGCATTCCTGCTTTTAGCTTTCATCAATTGGGTGTTTTGAGTCTCTTTTTTGAGAAATTCTTAATTTGTTTTCCTTTGGTCATTACTTGGAGGTTTCTCTCAGTCTTTTCACAATTTTGCATCTTTTTGCTTTTGTTTTTGCAAAAAAATTTCCCCCTCATTCGCCGGGGGGGGCTAAATTGTGTATGAGTGTTAATCGCCTTTGAGTATTTTTATGTTTTGATCTTTGGAACTCTCACCCAATTTTCTCGACTTGCACTTGATTGGTTCTTAGATTACATTAGAATCATCTTGTGTTTGAGAATTCTCTTGCATAGATCACATTTGCATAATTAGAATTCTCATTTTCAGAATATGAATGAAAAATGTGCATAGATTACATTTGCATACTTTTCGAGTGAATTGTGCATAGATTACAATTGCATAGCTTACATTCTGAAAAATCAATTGTAGATTTAGATCAGTTTCTTTGATTTGAATTTACACAAAATCAAAAATATAAAAAAAAAAAATGGTTTGGAATTGATTTGCATTAGTTTTTCTTGATGAAATTAGTGCATTAGAGAATTTGTTAAATTTTCTCTTAATGATCAATTTTTTGCATTGTTGGAAGTGAATGGAAACTCTCTCCTTACTCTAGTTAGGATTCATCGAATTGAAAGGATTGCATTATCATATTCGATTGCATTCAGTTGAGTCGGGTCATAACACCATTGGTTTCATCTCCATTTACCCATTTGAGTAATAACAGCCTTAATAACACAGCGCTTAATTAAAATTCATCTAGTAATTTTTACATTTCTAGGGCTCTGAAACACCAACATAGCTTAGGCTAGGGTCTTGGAGTAGGTGAGTACTTAACTCTCCAAGACTACAAAACCAAACAGATAGTTTATCTTGAGTAGAATAAATCCAATTGTTTCAATTGCACTCTGGGAAAGCTCCTCTTAAAGGAGAAGCACGAGCTCGTGTCCGAACCAGTGAGGGGATCATTCCCCCCTCGTTGGGAACGACGCCAGACAGTACGTATTACAAACGGTAAACCTCGGATTAACCATTGTCGAGGAGCCAGGGGTCACTTATCGGTAAACCTTGGATTGTTGTCAAGGAGCCGGTAAGGGGATTGAGCTTGCTACTCTGCCCTTGCGTGCTGTCGGAGTTTAGACTGTTCCCCCAGGTGTATTTGTTACTGTTGGTGACCTTAGTGACCATAATCTTTAGGGTTCTACCGAGGTGACGGTGGAGGGAAGGTCCCACTGTACCTGGAGCAGACGTCGGCTATACTCACTTGGATTTTCTGGGGGGTTCACTTCACTCGAGACGGTTAAAGTGGAGGAACTTGGTCCAGTCTATTCATTAAGCAGGTTGCCGGGGTAACTGTTCCACCCGCCATTTCTGTACTGAATTCTACGAGGTTGGGCTTCATCACCAACTAGTGTTTTCGGTCCGGAGAGCTTACTGTTTGTGTATGGTTTGACTCCTAGATTTGATAGCGCGTGTTAATTTGTTTGTTTTTACTTTTAGAGACCATAGGTGTGATTTGTGAATTTTAATTGTTAGGTGTGAATTGTGAATTGTTAATTTTAGTTTTAAATTGTCAATAAAATTCACTGAAGTTGAATATAATGGCAAATGCTCCGGAATTTATCAACCTAGGAACCCCTCCTAACGAGAATCCTAGTACTTTTCCTTACTTTGGAAATGTTGGTCCTCCTTATATGGCTACTTTGTCATTACCTGGATTTACAATAGGTTTACCGATATGGTTATTTTCAACTTCGTTGGCCCAAAGTACTCCAATTGTTCCATCTCAACCGGATGCTTCACCTCAACAGAGTTCACCATCTCAACATCACCAACCTTCTGTTGACCCTTTACCTTCTTCGCCTAATTTTTCTTCCTCCATTTCTTCCTCTTCGCCTGGTAAAAGCCTTGATGCTAGTAACCAGGAGGCTAAGAAGAGGAAGAAAGGGAAGAAGAAGAAGAAGAAGCAAGATAAGAAAGAAGTCAACCAACCAACCATGGCTGTAAGTGTTAGTTGTGTTGAGGAAAATTCTGACATGCACCGTAAACCCAAATACCCTTGCAGGCTTTGTAAGGGTGACCACTTCCTTGTCAATTGTCCTGGTATTCCAAAGGTCTTGGAAGTATGGTCAGAAAAATCTCATCAACTTTCCGTTGATCCATCAACCAGTGATAGTCAGGTTCCTGGGAAAAAGGGTAAAGTTAGGTTTCCTTGTAAGTTATGCAAAGGGAGTCATCAAACTCACATTTGCCCTCACATGGACGAAGCCTCAACATTGTTGGAAAACCTTACTATTCCACAGCAAGAATTTCCAACTGGTTACTATAAACTTTATCCCAACCTACCGTCAACTGACGGAGTGATTGATCTAAATTCAAGTACAGTCAATCACACTCTTCCATTGGAGAGTGAAACTCATGTCACTCAGGTTGATGATCCATTAGTTGATCGAGTGGTCGATTCAATTTCACATTCGGTCGATCCCACTTTCCATTTAGAGAGTGAACTTCATATTGCTCAGGTTCTTCTTGTTACATCAGATTCTTCTATGCCGGGGGGCATTTCACCTGTTTTTATAAAACCCCTCCAAGCACTGAGGTCTTTTCCTTTGATTGGAATAGACTGACAGAACCTCGTCTTCCTTCCTCCATCCCTTTCCAAATCATTGTTAAGGCTGGTGGTAGGGACATACATCGTACTCAGGTAGATGAAGGTGCTTCTGTTAGTATTTTATCCTCAGCTGTTTGGAAAGCTTTGGGTTCCCCTCAGCTTGCGCCTATTACGCAGAATCTGAAAGCTTTTAACAGAACAATTAGTGAACCTTTAGGGATCCTTCCTAAGTTTTCTATTACCTTGGAAGGTAAAACTGTTTGTGTTGATCTTATGGTAGTTCGAGGTCCCTTGGATTTCAATTTACTCCTTGGGCGAGACTATGTTTATGCAATGAAAGCTGTCGTATCGACACTCTTTCGCGTGATGTCTTTCCCTCACAATGGCAGTATTGTGACTGTAGACCAGCTTTCGTTCCCTAGTCTTGTCTCAACTACCAATAATATGACACCCCTAAATGTTCCTGATTCTAAAGTGGTATCTACCCTGCCACGGGTTAATTATGTGGCAACTGGTTCCATGTTTTCAGTTACCGACGTAAGTGAGCCTCTCACTGTCGATTTAGATCCGGTAATTGACATGGAAAACTCTATGGGATTACTTGAACACAATGTTCTTATCCCTTTGGAGTCCCTTGACATGTGTTCGTTCCCGAGAACTGTTCTTCCTTCTGATGAAGATCTCTTGGAAGCCATGATCAAGGTGTGTCCATTGACATGTCTTTCTTCCAGTTAGAAGCCATGCTCAGTGTGTCCGAGGAAAGTTCCTTTTACTGTGTCAACCTCGTTAAAAAATGAATCAGTTGATGAGGATAGTTCTTTTACTGAGTCAACCTCATTAAAAAATGAATCAGGTAGGTTTTAGGATATGTAGGTAGATTGTAGCAAGTAGGGTTTGAGGATAGTTCCTGTTACTGAGTCAACCTCGTTAAAAAATGAATCAGGTTTGAGGATAGTTCCTGTTACTGAGTCAACCTCGTTAAAAAATGAATCAGGTTTGAGGACAGTTCCTGTTACTGAGTCAACCTCGTTAAAAAATGAATCAGGTATGAGGATAGTTCTTTTCTTGTGTCAACCTCCTTAAAAATGAAACAACTCCCTTTTCAAGTTAAATATTGAAAGTAAACCTTCATTTCATCCAGCCGGTTGAATGCAATGAAGCCTGGGGGGCATGTACCTTGCTTTGCATCATTATGCTAGGGGCATGTGAACTTCTTGAGCATAGTTCCTTGTCTTGTGTCAAGCTCTTTAAAAAATGAAACAAGGGTAGGTTAAATAGGTAGATTGTAGAGCGTAGTCATGAGCATAGTTCCTTGTCTTGTGTCAAGCTCATTAAAAAATGAATCAAGGATTTTAGAGCACAGTTCCTTGTCTTGTGTCAAGCTCGTTAAAAAAAAAAAAACAAGGAGTCATGAGCATAGTTCCTTGTCTTGTGTCAAGCTCGTTAAAAAATGAATCAAGGTTTTAGAGTAGAGTTTTTGTTAGGTAGATTGTAGAGAGTAGTTAAGAGCATAGTTCCTTATCTTGTGTCAAGCTCGTTTAAAAAAATGAAACAACGGTTTTGAGGATAGTTCTTTTCCTGTGTCAACCTCACTAAAAAATGAAACAACTCCCACAAGTCTTTCCAAGATCTTGAAAGTAAAGCTTCATTCCATCCACCTCATTGAATGCAATGAAGCTTGGGGGGCATGTACCTTGATTTGCATCATTATGCTGGGGGCATGTGAACTTATAACAAGCATAGTTTTTCGTTTCAAGCTTGCATAAACATGAAACTGAATCCGAGCATAGTTCTTTTCCTGTGTCAAGCTCGTTAAAAAATGAAACAAATCCTCCTCTAATTGAGTCGAGAGTTTGACTAGACCTCATAGATGTTAGGTTGTACGTTTAGATTAGTTATTTCAGTTTTTGCATAATTTTCTTACAGTTTTAGGTCGAGTCTTTCAAATGATCTCGTCACTAAACCTTCATTTCGTCCAAATGGTTGAATGAAATGAAGCTAGGGGGGCATGCACTCTAGCAGTTATGCTTAGGGGGCATCAAGCACAGTTTTATCTCTGTTTCAAGCTTGTGTAAAAATGAAACTACTCTGAAGCATAGTTTTTCTCTGTTTCAAGCTTTTGTAAAAATGAAACCTATCTCGAGTCAATTTCAGTTATTTTCAAGACTCGTTAAACTCATGAAAATACCGAGATTATTTTGCTATCTTTCATTCTCGTAAAACAAATGAAAATGCCGAGATCTTTCCGTCTTTTCCTACTCGTAAATTAAATTGAAAGTCGGCCATATGAGTACATTTTTATCATTTTTTCGAACTCGTTAAAACTTACGAAAAAGTGAAAACCATGAGTACATTTTTATCCCTTTTTCGAACTCGTTAAAACTTACGAAAAAGTGAAACCTTGGATTTCTCTTTTAAGCCCTTTTCAGACTCCTAAAATATGAAAAGATTGCCGAGCGTTTCTTTTACACTCGTTAAAACGGAATTAAAAGACGGTCCCCTTATAGCTCTTTTCTGACCGTAAAATCAGGAAAAGATTGCCGGGTTTTTGTCGTTTCAAACTCGATACGGAAATAAAACGACGTGTCCTTGATCGCTTTTTACTTTTCAGGTCAGTGACACTAATTATGAAAGTACTCCTTGGTCGCAAGATCAAGCGGTTCCCCCAGGTATTATTTTATACTTTTTCGGGCTTGAGGGACACAAATATACGAAAAAGTTCAACCTGGAGTCTCCTTTAGTTTTTTCAGACTCTCTAAAATTGAAAAACGCCGAGTTTCTCCTATACTGGGCTCGTTAAATTTTTACAGTAAAGGACCTGTTCAATTACAAACAGGAACGAACCACTCCTTCCTAGGGTTCGAATTTAAACTAGGTTGGACTCGTCCGAAGGATGAGCTTATAATCAAGCATATGTTATCCTCCTCAAGCTTGTTAAAAATAAATAGGTACTTGCCAGAAATGGTGGGGGAAAAGAGAGAAGAATGAACCTGTTTGTCACCTTTTGTCTCAGAAGAAACTTTATTACCGCTCTTGAACACGACACTTTTCGTTCACCTGGGTTGGGAAATCTTTTACCTCACAGTTGACCAAACCACTTTGAAAGTCTTTGATCGGGTTCCAGGGATTAACTTTGAGTTATTCGTCACCAAGCCATCTGTTGTGTCGTTATGTGTTCAAGAGGTCTGCAAGAAAAACTTTCATCTGCAAAATACTTGTCATCCATTTGACCATCCCTGAGTTAGTCCTTACAGCAACATTTCTTCAACTTGAACAATGATTTCGTGTTGTGGGCTTGCCTGCAACGGGTCGCTTTCTATCGACATCGACACATTATCTAGAAAGATGACTTAGGAATCGACAGTACCTTGAAGTCTGCATGCATCAATGGCAGGTTTCTCGCCTTTGACGTCAGTTTACATCATTGACTTTCGATCAAAGGATTCCGTGAAGTGTTCGACATCAAAACATCTATTCACATTTCACGGGTTGTGCTTGGTACTTTGAGAACCATTGACATTACTGGTGGTTTCTCTCACGCTTGTTAACAGTTTACATCATCGACTGGTAATCAAGTGGTTTCTAACATGTTCGACATCGAATCATTTAATCACATGGCTAGAATCGTACCAATTCGGGAAGTAGAAGTGAAGACCCTGGATCTAGTTTCTACCATCCAGGCTGCGAGGAGTTTTGTATTCATTATCTATGTAGAATAATCATAAACAGATGGCTGCGTCCATACTGTGTCTACAAAAGTCTATAAAAATGATGTACTGCAAGATCATTCCTGTATCAGAATAGTTAGTCCATTAGTTAAAGTTTTGAATCTGAGTATGGGAATGCCTACCTCAGTGATGATATAATCTTATACATGTATTTTGTGTTGAAAATTGCAGGTTCCAACCGGGTCATCCACAAGACAATCCTTGAAATGATAAAGCGCTTCACCCTTCCTAGAATTACAAAACCCTAAATCTATTCCAGGCTTCGCACTTTAGGGGGCAATCTGTTACACTAAAAAATGTCACCATGACCACTTACAGTTAGTATGGCTCAAATCAATAGTCATGCTACCCTCTTAGGCAAGTCTTATGCCTCTGCTATCCATCTCAAACTCAAAGAAGAGAGAAAGTCTTGTAAAAACTATGTTTATCTCTGGGGTCGCAGGTTCTCTCTAGCCTTACCTGCGGGGACGCTGACCATGTTCACAAAATCTGCGTCCATGGACGCTCTGTATGTTAAGGGACAGGTGCGTCCCTCTGTAAAAGGCAAAATGCGCGAGTTTTATCTTGAAAAAGTTACTTGTGGTTACTTCTAGAACATTCTAGAGGTCGGTTTGATGAAATGGATGCGCCTCCAGTTGGTTCATGTATCTCTATTATGGGGGAACTTATCCCATCAATAAGGGAGCTATCCCACCCAAAGAGGGGGATGATCCCATTGATAGTGGACCTGAATAACCTCTTTACAGCACTATAAATAAAGACATTGAGCCAGAGGGAGGAGAGGTTGGAGCTATACATTTTCTTTGGGTAAATGCTGCAGGATTTAGGTCTTCCATTAGAGCCTTTGTGAGGAGAGATTGTCTTCACTTGATTCTACTTGGGAGAGGGTGAGCTTTGTCAAAGTAGAGGAAAACCCTTGATGGACCCTGGGAGGAACTTGCACAACACCAAGGCCAGGTTGTAAGAGTTTCTTTGTTTCGTTATTAATACAAACTGGTTTATTTTTCTCAATAGCTTGTGTTAATGAGTTATTTCATGTGTTCCTTGGTCTGCATGTTGAATATATGTTTTATTATATGAAATGCAAGTGCTTGGTAATTGTTTGATTGTTTGTGGTTGCAGGAATTGACTTGAAGGAGGAGCTCATCCGGATCGTCAAGAACGGACTTCAACAACAACGTTTTGGAATAAGGTAAGCCTAAACACTTGTAGTTTTCATGTTGTAAAAGGTGTATTTAGAGAAAGATCACTCCATTTTGTCTTGTTTGTCATTAGAACGTCTTAGACTTCTAGGAAGGTCAGTTGTGTCCGCACCCTTGACCAATTCCGTGTGACAATTAGCTTTCTTTTTTACCATTCACATACTAAGAGAGCCGAAAACAAATACATGCATGTGCATTTGCATTTAGACTGTTTGATTGATTTGATTTAGGACTGTGCATTTAGTGTGTGCTCTTTGCTCTTTGTGAAAGAATACTGTCTCTCTTTCCTTAGTAGCTAGGATTTTCATTGCACAAAGAAGATAAAAGACTGTTTATCATCTCAGATTGCATTTTAGGAACTATACATCTACATCTCGCGGTGAACCTGAAAGGAAAATGTCTTAAACAAGATCAACTATAAAATAAATTCAATGAATCTAACAACGCTTTGGAACCTAACGCACAACATCTAGAAGTCTAGGCTAGAGACGTATTCCAGCGTCATAAAGCCTGGTAACTGTTGTTCTCACTGATGGTTGGGTGATTCCTCCGCTTTGAGACGATAAGTGCCAGTACAGACTTGTACTCCCACATACCGTCGAGTATATTTTGGGAGACCCCAGTAGGCTTAATCCTTTATCCATAAGAAGCCGTGTCTGCCGCCCTATCAATCGCAATGCACTGAACACAGCATTCGGGAAGATTGACTGCCGTATCGTAAAAAGTATTCTGTAGTTTTGCGATTGGTTTGGTAATCCCTCTACCTAGATTTCCAGAGCACTCCCTTTCGTTCCTTTTCAGACTCCTTAACGGAAAAGGTCCATCTGAGCACTTGTCACTTCAGGCTCATTAAAAATCGAAGGTGACTAGAGTCATCTTTTGTTTTTTCTCGACTCTTAAAAATTGAAAAAACGAGTTGTGTCAAAGCGTCTAAAATTTATTTTAAACGGAATAATCATCACCTTTTCCTATGTTGATCTTAGGTTGAGAAAATGGAACCCACCAACCAAGGAATTCCCCTTGGAGGAAATCCTAGTCCCTTCTCCTCTTGGGGAGATGTTGGTGCACCCCATATGGCCACATTGTCGCTTCCAGGATTGACAATCAGCTTACTCGTATGGCTCTTCTCAACCTCTGTCGTTCAGAACACCACAATTCATGAACAATTGAGTCAGCAACTAGACGAATCCAGAGTTACCCACCAACCTTCTACTTCCTCCAACTCTTCTCTCCTCCTTATTCTTCGCTTGATGGGGTTGGTAAAGCCAAAAATCAAGTGCCTGAGAAGAAGAAGAAGGAGCCAAAAGCAAAAGGGGGCAACCAAGCATCGTCTAGAGAAAATGCACACACTACACTGACCAGGCCTAAATTGCCATGTGTCATTTGCAAAGGACACCACTATCATAGAGATTTTCCTTGCATCCCTTAGATCTTAAGGGACTGGTCTCCTCGTTTGCACAACCCGGTGTCGTCAACCTCTGATGATCATGTTGAAAGCACACCGTCAACTAGTGAAAGTGAAGCCCTAGGACAAAAAGGAAAATATAGATTTCCTTGTAAACTATGCAAAGGCGACCATGCCGTCCACCGTTGTCCCTTCTTAGACGAGGCTAAAAGAGTTTTGGACGATCATCCGGTCTCACCGTTACGACTTCCTCCTGGATATAAAAAACTCTTGCCGAGTCCGTCACAAGTTGAAAAGCCGGCTGACCCACTCAGGTGGTCGGCCGAAGCATCTATCATTGAAGACAAACCATCTGAATCCATGCCAGATGAAAGTCAAAAGGTCGAGGTGGCAGTTGACCCAGTCTTGCCTTCAGAGGTTCCATCTTCAGATGATACAGTCACAGAAGAGAATAAGGATGACACCGTCCAAATTCTTTTAGTAAGCACAGACTCCGATGAACATGGGGGAAATTTACCCGTTCCTTTACCGCAGGAAGGAAGTTCATCAGAGTCGTACCCGGCCGTCTATTCGGTCCCACCTCCAAGCAACCTAGTTGTCTCTTTCGACTGGAATCAACTAGGCAGACCCTGTTTACCAGCTAGTATACCATTCCGAATTATTGCTCGAATATATAGAATGGTTATGGCCGGTACCATCATAGATGAAGGGGCTTCTGTGAGTATCCTTTCCTCGACTGCTTGGAAAGCGCTTGGTTCACCATCACTTTTGCCTGAGATGAGAAATCTGATAGGCTTTGACAAAGGAACCAGTCGACCGTTAGGGATCCTTCCCAATGTGCCCATAACATTGAGAGGGAAAATTGTTCACATGAACGTAATGGTAGTTCAAGGACCCCTGGATTATAATATACTCCTTGGACGAGACTATATTTATTGCATGAGAGCCATTGTCTCATCACTCTTTAGAGTGATGTGTTTTCTGCACGAAGGAAGAATGGTCAAGCTCGTAAACCAGCTTTCATTTCCCGGATCACACAGAGCAAATAGTCATATGCCATCCCTAAATGGTCTCTTCACACAAGGAATGTCTCATCAATCTCCAGTCCATCCACCCGATGAGCACGAGTGATTTTGGGAACATGACTGAAACCCAGGGGGCATGCACCCTGGTCTTCTTCGGCAGGAAAACTTCGGGTACAGGGTAGGTTTCCACGAGAGATATATGACCGGACTGTACTCCCGTCCGTGATTGGAAGAGGGGGTTAGACTGGAATAAGATTCTCTTGTCAAAGTTATGTGAGTGGATTGTCTCACCTTTGTCTATTTCGGTAGACATCGCTGAAGAAGTGTTTTGTTTGCGCTGTGAATAGAACAATCTTTGGTGACCTGAAAGAGGTAGACCTTTCCTGATAAAACAAATGTTTTGTTGGAGATTTGAAAGGTGACCTTGAAACTCTGTTTTATACCTGGGGGCATGCAAACCTTTTGGCATGCAAGCGAAGAGCGACTATTTATTTTTTAAATTTGTAGGTCCTCTAACCCTTTAAAATCATAGGATTGGTCGTTCCCTAACTTGCATAAAGAAAGGATGTGGGGCAAAACTCTAAAAATTGCCATTTTTAAATGGGACATTCTTATTATACGACTGGATTAATTGATCAGTTTTAGCGCATAGTTCAAGCTCGTTAAAAAATAAACATAAGCCATGAGAAAATGTTTCCCCCCGCGTTTAAGCTCATTAAAAAATGAACTATTTCCCGGTAAATAACCATCGTGAATGTAGTACTTCAGCCTTTAAAAACCTTGTTTGTGTTCTCATCATCACCTCCACTCTGTATTGGCCGATCATTCACCTCCATTTGATTGTTTACCCCTTTTGAGGAACAGCTGCAAAGAGTGATCTCAATAGCCATCCTTGTAACACTGTCGTGATTGGAAAATTCCAAACCTTACCTGGAATCAGATGCTACCAAATTTTATCACTCGTTCCTCAAAAGACGAGTCTCCTTTAAGCTCTTTTCAACTAACTCGTAAATATGAAAATATTGCCAAGCCATTGGCTTCTCCAGCTCGTTAAAGGGACCGGAAGTGCTATCCCTCCTTTAGATTTTAATCCTTTTGGACCTGAGGGATTATTACACAAAATGATCGAGCACTTGTTTTGTTCGGCTCGTTAAAAGTATCGAAAATTCATCCCTTCTGTATTGTTTTATACTTTTTCGGACTTAAGGGATTGGATGACGAAAAAGGAATTTTGGAGTTTCCTTTACGTTCCTTTTCAGACTCTCTAAAATTGAAAAGGACCGAGTTATCTTTGTCGTTAAACTCGTTAAAACTTAATAGCAACAAACTTGTCCATAGTAGACAAGAACGAGTTTCACTATCGCTAGGCTCGTTAAAACATAGCGATGGGTTTGCCCGAAGGGAAAATTATAGAACAAGCATATGTTAGCCTCCTCAGGCTTGACAAAAATAAAGAGGTACTGGTCAGCAATCACTGGGGAAAAATTGGGAAGAAAACTTGAAGAAACTTTGTTGGTAGCAAGTCGCTCTTGAACATGACACTTTCACTCCGCATCCAAGTCGGGTTGGGTTGTTTCATTCACCAGTCACATTACCATGGTCCCATCACACCATCCACATTTTGGGTTAATGCTACCAGTCCATCATGTCAGTGTCGCCGATATGTTCAAGAGAAGCCATTCAGAGAATTCACCTGTGTCTCACCCACTACAATACATTTACACTCCATTCTTTCATGACCGCCACCCTGAACCTTATGTCATCAGATCATTTTCACCTCCATTAAAATCATTTGCTCCGTTCCGTGTCATTGATGTGGGATTCATTAAGGCCCTCCTGTGATGGATCGCTTCTTGTTGACATCAGCTCATTATCCAAGAAGTCGATCTAGGAACACCCCATTCAGTACTTTGAAGCTTGCATGCCTCAATGGCAAGTTTCTCACTTCTGGCGACAGGTTTACATCAATGACCTTCGACAGAAAGATTTTGCGTGGTGTTTGACGCCAAGTCCTTTATTCACACCACGTGAATTGTACTGCAGTACCTTGAGGGTCATTATCATTATCGGTGATTCCTCTCGCGCCTGTTAACAGCTTACATCATTGGATGGTAATCAGGCGATGTCTTTCCATGTTCGACTCCAGAACACCTCTCACATGGATAGACTTGTACTTCGAGTGAAGATCGAACGAGATTGAAGACCCCGGATCTAGTTTCATCCATCCGGGCTACGATATATATTCAGGGAAATAAAGACATCAAATGTACATCATTGCTGCATAGATAATCATCCAATCAAAGGGATGATGACTCTACCAGAATCATCAGTCTACACTCAGACGATTGTCTGTCCTATGTACATGAAAATGAATTTATAAAGATGAGCATGGGAATGCCTGCCTCAGCTAGATCATGAAAATATTACGAAGATAATTTATTGTATTATATCTTATTACAGGTCTCCTCCCAGCTTGAAAGAACTTCGGATCCTCATAATAAAGCATTTCACCCGACATCAAAAGATTAACGATCTCATGCTTTAGGGGGCAACTGTTATAGACATTTTTGGGCACTACAACCCCGAGCATGAAATGTCCATAAACCAAGGGCTCCTAAGTCCCTAAAAGTGTTGTTCTAACCCCTAAAGGAATAAGGTCAACTGATTACAGCTTCTCCCAGAAGTTCTCCATGAAAAACTACTAAGAACTGGTCAAAACAGGATCATTTCAGCTGCTCCATAGGCAAAGTGCGTTGCATCTCACCTAAATACACTGTGTGGGTGTGTTGCATTTCAAAAAGCCCTTCTATGGGGTGCGATGGGCGAGAAGTGACAAATGGCAATGTCATTCCACGAGGTGGAGAGGCATGGAAACTTCTAGAAACTTCTCCTGTGACACTTGCCTCTCTGAATTCGACCAAGGATGAGTAAGAGATCATCAATCTCCAAGTGGAAACAAGAACTATCAGATAGAGGACACTAATAAAAAACCGAGAGCTGACTCACACCTCTGCAAATATCTATATATAGATCTCTCATCCCAGAGATCCAGAGGCTGGAATTTTTCATATTGTAAGGAATTGTTATTGGTTTCTTTAGAAAACATCAGATTGTTGGGTGATCTAAGCTTTGTATGAGGTGAAGAGGGGCTTCCTTGCTGAGAGGATGATGCTGGGTCAGAACAACTGGTTGTAACTCCCTTGGCTCTTTCTTGTTTATCAATAAAAGTTATTCATGTTTTCATCCATACTCTTGTGTCATTTATGTTTTATGGATTTGTATGGTCAATTTACATCTGATCCTAGATTGTCTATGATTATATATCCATGTTCTTGTATAGTGCTATGCTACTGTGATCTTACAAGTACTCTGTGAAACTGGTCGTATAATGGGAGCAAGTAGCGAAAGAATATCAAGAGAGAGAAGAATCGAACTAGGAGATTAGCACAAGACAGAGGTTGGTCTTCTTTGTTTTTCTCTCATCTATATTTCATAAAGGAAAAACGAAAGTAGCTTTACTTTGTTTGTTTCTAAGGTAGCTACCACACCTTAGTGGGATAAGCAGTTCTGTGTAGACACTTTTCCCTGTAACACTACCACCAAAGACTCATACATACATCCATCTCCCAAACAACTGCAAATTGACTCATACACCCAACCAAGTGGGGATACACCAAAAGTTTACACAAGACAAAACAAGAACATTACATTATCCATCCCAGGCATAGTGGGGAAATCAAAGAAGGTCGTTACATGACCTTGATAAGAAAAGAAATACATGACATAGAGACGAAATATCTACAACCAGACTATGATAGTTATCAACAACTATCATCAGCAACATTTGTCAATCATCATTCAGACCAACAACCATGTTCTCCTTCTACACCTGTTCCCCGTGAAACCAAAACACTATGATCTTGAACCAAGATCTTCTTGGATAATGCCAACAATGCATTATTAGAAGAATATATATGCTCCCCCTGAGCCTGTGCCAGATGGTCTCTGTCAGACCCATATCAGACTCCTTTCATCTTGAGCCTAGCCCACTGTTTGTCTTCAAACCAACATATACGCGACTGAACCCACATAAACTAGCATATGTATGTGGATCCTCCTCATGAAACTCGCGTACACCCACTTTATCTGAAACAGACAAGTTTCAACAACAAGATGATGCATCGACTACTCCCAGCTTCTGTATGAGGTATTCAAATGTTTCCCTGGGTAGTGGTTTGGTGACTATATCAGCAACTTGTTCCTTGGAGGGACATACTATAATTTAACCTTTTGTTCAAGCACTTGTTCCTGGAGAAAATGATATTTGATAGGTATGTGCTTGGTCTTTGAATGCATGACGAGATTCTTTGAAATACTGATTGCACTTGTATTATCACAAAAAATGGAGATAGGTGGAGTACAAGTGATTTTCATATCTTGCAATGTTTGCATCATCCAAAGGAGTTATGTGCAGCAAGATGCAACAACTACATATTCTGCGTCAGCGGTAGATAATGAAATTGAACTCTGTTTCTTGCTGAACCAAGATACTAATATAGGACCCATGAAGAATGCACCACCACTAGTGCTTTTTCTGTCATCCACACTTCCCGCCCAATCTACACCTGTATATGCATGAAGTGTGAGATCTGTACCTCTAGGATACCATAAGCCATAGTTTTGAGTTCCTTGAAGATACTTGAAAATTCTCTTAACTGCCTGAAGATGAGTTTCCTTTGGATTTTCTTAAAACCTTCCAACTATTCCCATTGCATGCATAATGTCTGGTCGGGTACCTGTTATATAGAGCAGACTACCAATCATGGATCTATAGATTGGTTGATGCACTACTGCTAATTCATCATTTGCACTGAGGCTGCATCCTGTTACCATAGGGGTACATACTAGTTTCGAATCCTCCATCCCATATTTCTTCAAGATCTACTTGAGATACTTGGTTTGTGATAGAAAAATACCATCTTTGTTTTGTTGTATTTGTAAACCAAGAAAATATGTGAGCTCGCCAAGCAAGGACATTTCAAACTCTTTTTGCATCACCAAGGCAAAGTTTTGACTCATGTCTTCTTCATTGCTACCAAAGATGATATCATCAACATATACAACAAGTATTATCAACTTATCATTGTCAATTTTTATATATAGATTGCTGTGTGTTGATCCTTTTGTAAAACCTTATTGATGGAGGTACTTATCCAAATGATAATACCAAGCCCTTGGAGCCTGTTTAAGACCATAGAGAGTCTTTTTGAGTCTACATAGAAGTTTTGGATCATTTCCAAGGATAAACCCATCTGGTTGCTCAATAGACACTTCTTCATCCAACTCTCCATTTAGAAAAGCAGACTTCGTGTCTATTTGAAATACTTTGAACTTATGAAAGCTAGAAAGAGCAAGGAACATTCTTATGGCCTCAAGTCTAGCAATTGGTGCAAAAGTTTCTTCAAAGTCTATGCCTTCTTGTTGAGCATACCCTTTACAAACAAGTCTTGCCTTGTTTCTAATAGCATCTCCATTTTCATTCAGTTTATTTTTGAATATCCATCTTGTGCCTATTACATTTTTATAGTTTGGTCTAGGAACCAACTCCCAAGTGTTATTCTTTTCAATCTGCTCCAGTTCTTCATTCATGGCCTTGACCCAACATTCATCCTTGCATGCTTCACTTACATTTTGTGGTTCAGTGGAGGAGAGCAATGCTAGGTAGCTTGAAGCTTCTGAAATAGTTCTTCTTGTTTGTACACCTACCTCTTTGTGCCCCAAAATTTGAGTTTCTGGATGATTCTTCTGAACGTACCTGGATGGAGTCTTTTCTTCTATCCTTATCTGTTCTTCTAGTGCCTCATGGGTTTCTTCTTCATCATGAGTCTGATTTGTTGTTTAAGGATAGTCCTCATCATCTTCAAAATCTTCAGATTTTAGTTGCCTAGGAATGTTTCCTTCTTCATCAACCACTACATCAATACTTTCAACAATTTTTCCAAGTCTTTTACTGTAACACTTATATACTTTGTTGTGGGGAGAGTAACCAAGAAGAATGCCTTCATCTGCTCTAGGTTCAAACTTACCAATGTTTTCATCAGTCTTTTTGCTGTAACATTTGCTTCCAAAAATTTTGAAGTATTTTACTGTGGGAGTCTTACCATACCAAAGTTCATGAGGAGTTTGAGTGCTGTTTACCCGGACATTTGTCTTGTTGAGAAGAGTAATTGCAGAAATTGGGGCTTCACCCCAAAAGGTTGCGGGGCTTCCAGACTCATCAAGCATAGCACAAGCCATTTGTTGAACCATTATGTTCATCCTTTCCACTATTCCATTTTGCTGAGGAGTCCTTGCAGTAGAGAATTCCCTTCTTATTCCATGTTCTTCATAGAAATCGAAAAATTCATCTGAGGTAAATTCCCCACCTCTATCAGACCTAAGGCATTTGATTCTACTATATGATTTGTTTTCAACCAAGGCTTTGAATTCTTTGAACTTTTCAAAAGCTTCGTCTTTATGCTTCATAAGTCCTATCCAACACATCCTGGAAAAGTCATCAATGAACAATATAAAGTATTCTTCTCCTCGAGGTGACCTTTTCCTAGATGGACCACATACATCAGTATGGACAAGTTCAAGTGGCCTACTAGCTGATCCTTCCTTCTCAGGGAAATTAGTTATGGTTTGCTTCCCAAACTGACATGATTTGCATATTGTATTGTCTAGAATTCTGATGTGAGGGAGATCATGAACTGCCTGATATTTGCATGCTTTCCTTATTTGAGAGAAGCTTAGATGCCCCAATCTTATGTGCCATAGCCAGTGTTCATCATTCTTGCTTAGATAGCATTGTTGTTTTCCTCCCTTGAGTATGTATAAATTATTTGGTGTTCTTATGCCTTTGATCACTATTTCTCCTGTATCAAGCTCATGAACAATACATCCATTTGATCGAAATATTACCTCATTTCCTTGATCACACATTTGACTGACACTTAATAGATTATGATTTAAGCCATGAACATACATAACATTCCTAGCTTTGACCTTTTCTTTCAAAAGAATAGAACCTTTACCTTTTATGAATGCAAGAGTGTCATTTCCAAATAATACCTTCTTTTCCTTTTCTAAGGCACTATATGATTGAAGTTTTTCTTTATCACCTGTCATATGTTTCGAGCATCCACTGTCGATGTACCACTGGTTTTCCTACCCTTCCACATATAAGGCTATACCACATATTTCTGGTTGCGGTTCTTTCTTCCTCCATGTTTTGGGACTCAATAAAGTTTGCTCCTTCTGAGTTGTTTGTCGAAACCTACTCCTGCATTCAGAATCTTTATGACCAAAGTTGTTACAAATAGAACATTCTATTTCATTTTCAAGAGCAAAAAATTTATTGTAGGTTCTTTTCATGATTCCAGTCACAGTCCTTTGATTTCATGCTTCTTTGGTCATGATGGTCTTGTAGGCAACACATTGAGCTAGTTTATGTCCAAGTTATGACAAGAGAAACATTTGCCATTGAAGAAATTCCCGCGATCATCAAACCTTCTGTCTAGGCAATTGTAATAGCCATTCATTCTTGAGGAAAATTGAGAATGACTTACCTGTGGTTGGTTGTAGCTTCTGTTCATCCTTGAAGTAGATTGCCCTCGATTTACTTGGTGATCTCTATTCATTCTTGAAGTAAATTGTCCCTGATTTATCTAATGATCTTCATTGTGCCTTTGCTGTTGATTGTCAACCTGTTCACTTCTCCTTGCTGCTTCAAGATAACTTTTGGAGGTAGATGGCTTCTATGCTTGAGATGTTTCTTCAATATACCCAAGACCAGTCTTGATTAGAGGAGAACATTACACTTTGATAATCTCATCTAAAGTTTTAGATCCTTTAGCAAATCTAAGATTAAGAGCTTTTGTTTTCTCAATGTCCTTTCTAAGTCCAACAATTTCTCATTCTAACTTTTCATTATGTTTTTCCCTTTCAGCAAGTTGGAATGTCAGAGTATCTATAATCATATTCTTTTCTTCTGAACAAATTTTGAGTTTAGAAATTTCTTCATAAAGACCTTCTTGATCTATAGCATCCAAGAAATCATCATCTTCAAAAGACATCAAAAGTCTATAATCATTATCTTGTTCATCTTCATCACTATTTGAAAATCCATCACTGTCTTCATGTGTGTAATAGCTCTTCTTACTTACATTCTGTTTTCTATTCCATAACTGGTTCCTTACCTTTGTCAAGCTTATCTTTATGAGGACACTTGGCAGCATAGTGACCGACTCTTCCACAAGCAAAACATTTGAAAGGTAGCTTACCTCTGAATCTTCCAAAACCCCATTGAAGGTTCTCGACAAAATTTGATTCTTCCTCTTCTTCCGATAGATGTCCTGAGTCATTGTAATCTCCTTTACCTGAGGCTTTGAATGCGACTTCTCTTTTGTCTAATGGTCCCCCTTTTCTCATTTCGTAAGCAGTTAGGATTCCGTGTAGCTGTGACATGGTAATGCTCTGTAGATTCTGTTTTCTTTTATGGCAGAAAATTTTGATTCAAACTTAGAAGACAAAGATCTTAGAACCTTTTCAACCAAAACAACTTCTTTTATTTCTTCACCCAATTTTTTCATACAATTAACAATCTCATCTATACATAGGAAATAGTTAGCCACACTTTCATCATTGTGCATTCTGAGATTTTCATATTGAATTCTGAGAGTTTGTAGTTTTGCTCGTTTTACCTGATCATCTCCTTCATAGCTCAGAATGATCTTGTCCCATATTTCTTTTACGGTTTTGAGCTGCATAACCTTGATGAATTCTGATTGAGATGGACTCCCTAATAGAGTATTGACAGCCTTTGCATTTGTTTCATACTGCTTCTTACCAGCCATATCTATAGGAGTTGCTGATGGAAATGTGTATCTTGTTTCCACGATATCCCAGACTTCTGTACAAAAAGATTGAAGATATGTTGTGATTCTTACCTTCCAATAGACGAAGTTTCTCCCATAAAAAATTGGTGGCCTGATTGATGCTTCTTTCTCGTAGTTGCTCATGATGATAGATCTTCTTTTAAGCGATCAAGCTTCTTCTGAAGGACCTGCTCTGATACCAATTGTTGGAAATAATACTGAGAGGGGGGGTGAATTAGTATTATTAAATCAATTATTTTTCATTTCACAATCAGATTTGTATATGCTACTTCAGCTATGGGAAACTGCGTATATACGCTACTGTGACTAAAGAAACCAGCGTATATCAGAAAACTTAAGATTCATTAATTGTTGATCTTTAATCAGTGCATCAGGACTTCATTATAAGAATAGTAAATAGGAGCAGTAGAACAAAATAGATAGACACAAAGATATAAGGTGGAAACCCAATGTGGGTGAAAACCACCTGCTGCAATTCGTCTCTATCTTCTTTTAATTAGAAACTTCTTTTTACAATGATTTTGTATTGGTGCAGTCTTATACCAGTACATAGGCTGCTACCTGCAGAAGGCTACAACCTTCTCTCGTTCTCCAGCTTCTCCTGGAAGGGAGCTACAACTCCCTTAGCTCTTGTACTAGCTGAGGTACTGGTACATAGGTGCTATCCTACAGAAGGATACAACCTTCTCTTTTCTTCCAGGGACCACGTTTCATAAATTTTCAGACTGGATCCATGAATAACATCAATCAATCATCAAATATATCTGCATCAACCAATCTCCTTTGCACCAAACAAACTGAATCAAATAGTCACTTCTCTGAATGTTGTACCTAGAAAACAATAACAGTAACCAGACACCAATTCTGAACCCATACCACTATAGCAACAAACAGAAGTAGCTAAAATATATTTTAAGAGACATACGCTACTTCAATGTGTACAACCTGCATGCATACGCTTCTGAATTAAGCCCAACCTGTGTATACGCTATTTTGAATTACAGAACCAGCGTGTATACGTGCCTTTGCTTTGATAAACCTGTGTATAGATCTATAAAGGATAATTCATTCTTTCAGATATTCAGACATCAGTTACACCCAGATTATCAAATTTATAGATCAAGTCATGCGCCAAATCACACAAAGATACTACTATTCAAGACTTGAGTTTTGACCCATCAATAGAACTTATCCATCTTCTTGCGCTCAGGTTCCTCCTTGATTCAGATACAACTATGCACCATAAAGAAATCACCAGTATTCTAGATCTTTCTCTTCATAAGATATTCAATTCTTGATTCAATGCCTTTGCCAAGATCTCCTCCTTTTTATAGTCTTAGGCCTTACTCAAACCATGGTCCAAAACCATAGAGAGCCAATACTAGGGACCCAATACCCGGGTTCAATACTTTGGACGCAATACCAAGGTCCAAGACCATAGGTCCAAATACCATGGACCTAAAAATAAGCTTTCCGACATGTATGTGCTTTTCCGTGAATGAAAGTGTGTGCATACGCATACGTGACTTTTGATCGGCAATACCGCGTGTATACACGACTTCGTCAAAGGAAACCTGCTTATACCTCATTTTCTTTCATTCTGAGAGCCTGAACAGTGATCTGCCATCTGAGTGAGTTGCCATCAAGGACAACACCTGTGTCATAGAGCCAAACCTGTGTCATAATGCCAACAATTTGGAACATGGTGGGTAATTATTCCAATGTTAGAGTCTATGAAATCATGATTAACATTTCTTCTGTTCTCATCATGAGTTTCCTCTACTACCTATTCGCCATTAGGAAGCCTTTCTTGTAGCAACTTTGTCAAATTTTCCTTCAAACCTTCCATGTCTTTCTTCAAATTTTCAATGTTGTCATTCTTCGAATCATGATTACCATTTTTTTTGTTCTCATTATGAGTTTTCTCTACTACCTTTTCACCATTAGGAAGCCTTTCTTGTAGCAACTTTGTCAAACCTTCCTTCCACCCTTACGTGTCTTTCTTCCAATATTCAGTGTTGTCTTTCATACCATTGATGTCATTCTTCAAACCATCCATCTTAGCTTCTGTTACGTTTTGTGAGAGAGAAATTTTTTGGATTTGGTCTTGTAATTTTGATATATCATGGTACATTTCCTCCTCTTCTTCATGTGTCATACTAGAGCTTTCTGGTTGCTTACTAGGTGTTTCCATTTTCTTTCTTCACGGTATCAACTAATGATGATTTTATTCACTATTCCCTTTTTATCACTTCAAACTATTTTTTCAAAAAAAACTTATGCAATTTTTTTAAAAAGACTACACACTTTTTTTTTTATTTGTAGGATCTTGATATTGAATCTGATGTATCTCTGTTCGAATATCCAAGGTCTGAAATTGTGAATTGGGTTAGCCCTCTAAGTATTCTTTCCAATACCACCAGTCTTATCGACATTGGATTCTCCAAGAAATTCTTATGCCCAATCTCCCAAGATGACTTGATTACACACTCTTTAGTAGAGTAAACTTGTATGAAGTGCCACATGTCACGGTTGCAACCTTAAGACCTGGAAATGATGCACAAACCACTACAGTCTATCCTCTATTTTTAACTTCTGATGAAATTTCAATATTATATTCAGAGAGAAATTTATAACTATTTTCCCAAGGTCACATGTTTGGGATGTAATTCAGGAGCATGCAAAAACCCTAACTTCCTTGGATCATATATCTGATAATATAGCGAGACAAGATCTAAAATTTGGACTCTAGGATCACTGATATTTCTGCTCAAATGGGTTTTTTGTTTAGCTTCTGAAACATCACAGAACAAGAGTTATAGTGAACATTCAACAATGACCTGTTTGGAGCAGTGAAACCCTAAAATCCAAAACTCTGATACCAAATGTTATGAAACCATCTCACAAAAAGATAAAAAAGATATATCAACGACTTAGAAATGAACCTCTTAGAGGGGAAAACCTCCTTTACATTACAAAAATGAGCAATTCTTGGATGATACAAATGACAAAACCTCCTTTCTATATATAGGAGTCTAAGGGGTCACAATATAATCAAAGCCAACATAACAATAATAATATAAGGGCATAACAATAACAATAGTGGGTTTTTATGGGGAAGAATAATAACAATTTGGGGACAATAGGGGCACAACAATAACAATAAGGGGCTACAATGACAATAGTAATGGGGGAGTCAGTAGTATTATAGGGACTTATCACTAACCTAAGATGCATGAGGAATGTAGAGAGAAACACTTCTAGGATGTATACACAACTCTTGTGAAGGAAAACTACATATATCCCTTAAAACCCAATGTTTAAATTTGTTTAACCCACCATTTGGATTTGATCTCTAAGAGTAATCTAGGGACATGATGACAGAACTCCAAACACACTTTGACACGATGACAATATGCATAAATCTTAGAAGAGGGAATCATACACATAACTACATGATGTACATCAATTTACCTCCATATAGTATCTCAGCTCTTCTAGATCTTTTCCAACATATCGAACACCTTTAGAAACATCTCTAGTACTTGTAGCAACATCTCCAACACCTAAAACAACAAAATCAAGTCATCCAACTACCTCCAATCAGCAAACTTCTGCCAACACAGTTAGAGGCACCTCCAACTCATGTAGCAACATATCCAATGCTTTTAACATGTGTAGAAGCATATAAAACACATGTAGTAGTAATCCAACCACCTGCAGCAACAACATATTCAAAATATGTAGCAATATCAACCTATGGAAAGTCAACATAACATGCCAAACATCATCACTATGCAACCTCCCATTCCTGTAGTAGGTCATGTCATAAGTGTGTTGACATCAATTCCAATTGACAAGACGAACAAGCCAAACACTCATCACACATAATGAGGACCACTAGTCATCACTAGGTAGACATAAGGCATATGATGAACAACACCAAGACAAAAGTTATAAGAAATAATTATCAAATAATTATTTAATAATTATTTCTAGAGAATATTAAATAAATAATGATTTATCTAATTATTCTCATGGGGTTTTATGGATTTTAATGAGAAATAATTTAGAAAAATGGTTTACTAAATTATATCTTATGGTGAAAGTGGGTTTTTACCATGGTTAAATTAATCCTACATAATGTATTTCAATCTTCCTAGTAAGAAATGGTTGTTGGGTATGTGTTATATTCTTTCCATGACTATTTCCACGCACTATACATTACACCAGTCGCAGTGGGGAGAGTCACAGGGGTGGCTTGAAGCCCCACTTATCGGGGGGTTTGTAAGGGCACAGTAGCCCCCTGCATGGGGTCCGACATATTCCCCTGAAAAAGATAAATAAATAAATAAATAAAATAAAATAAAGAATTATGCGAACCCAATAATAGTTGGGTGGACCCAAAGATGTGGGGCAGACCCAAATATGGTGGGTGGACCTACCCATGGTTATGTGATGGGTTTTGCACATGGGTGATAACAGTGTAGCTATTAGTAATTTTAGCACTTATTAATACAATTTCAAGTATTCCTTTATTTCATTTCTCTTGTTGTTATAGATTTTGTTGTTCCTTCTTTTTCTATGTAATTGGTTTTACATCTATAGGAAACACAAAAAGATTGATTTCATGGGGATTAAGCTTGAATCAAGTTTCCTTGAGATTTGATCAGTTTACTATTATCATTTCAAAACATTTCCACATATTTTCCTCGACTCATACTTGTGTTCTGTATAGTTTATGTGGTCAGTAAATTGTTTCCCATATCAAAACAAAGTCTCCTATAACACGCTATAACAATCCCTCTTTTCTCACTCAAGTTTGCAATAAATTCTTGGCTTGAACTCCTTGATGTATTAAAACACCTTTGGGAAATTGATAGCAAAACTTAGAAGTATAAAGACCTCATAAAGTTGTCCATAGATGCCATTTCCAATTGTTTTTAAATATTTTCTTTTTGCAAATTAGAGCTTTGATTCTCAAACCTCTATTTCTAGTAAGTGTGCTTTCCCATTAATTGTAGACATCATATATGTGTGTTCCATTCAACAAGTGTGGTTTTTCATTCAATGTAGATAGAATAGATGTGTGTGTGTGCCATTTCCTTTTCTACAAATCTATTTTTCTTGTAGCAGAACTTAGTTAGCAACTTAACTTGCTCTTTATGCATCTAACCTTCATTTCAATATTGCCCACCTACATAAAAATTGACAAGAGAAGATGATAGTGTTTTCTACAAATAAAATGTCGACCCCTCTTAAGTTTGTATGAAACCCAAGTTGATAATTAAAGTTGATGCCCTTGGTAGTTGCATAATTTTTGTTACAATATTGAGGGCCATCACTTTTTGGCATCATTGCTAGCGAGGTGTCAAAGTGTGTACTACCTTTCTCTTTAGTTGATTCACTTGTTCTTTCATTTTTTTTCTTTTGCAAAAAGTAAAAAAACACAGAATAGCATATTTTTAGAAAACACAAAAGATAGATTATTTTTTAGAATTTGCTTATTTTATGCCTTGAGGAATTAGGGATAAGGCAAGGAAATTTCTACTAAAAATCCCCATTTCTACTAGTACCCAATCATTTTCAATTGACTATAAGCCTCTTGAGAAAGAAAAGATCTTTTAGGAGCTTTCAGGAGGAGAAAGTCCTTCACACCCCACCACTACTATGGCTAAAGTTAAACAAACTAAAGTGTCTATATTTCCCACTATAAAATGGATGGAGAGGAAAGAATAAAAAACATTAACCCATCTATGTTCTTGTACTTCTATGGTTTGATAATAGAGGATCCTAACACTTCCATATTTGAGTTTGTACTTGTATGTAGGACTTATGATTACGCCACAGATAAGCAGGACCTCAAGTTGTGTCCTTCTACCTTGAAGGATGCATGAGCCTTGAAGGAAATAACATTGCCACCTGGGATCAAAGGTAGCAAGCTTTCAACAACAAATATTTATATTATTGTAGAGAAAGGGATATTAGAGATGAAATATTCAGAATGATTCAAGGAGAGAATGAGTCCATAAAAGACTATGAGGAGAGATTCCAACGATGTTATAGAAGTGCACATAATTGCACTTTGGACCTAAACTCCTTGAAAATAGTAATATTGAGGGGAGTCAAATAAGATCATGGAAACCCTCAACTTCATGTTAAATGGAGATAACTACCAACTCCCATATGATGAAATTAAACAGGTATTTAAAAATCCTTTGAGAGCCACTAGAAAAAGAGGTAAAACAAGAAAGAGTTTGGTACATCCTTTTACCTTTGTGGTTACTAAGAACAAAATAGGAGGAATGCTAGAAGACATTAAAACTAAGACATTTCACACATTTCCTATGTAGTTGGATACTTTTTAGATTAAAATAAAATAAGAGGGAGAAGAAAAGGCATTGGACATATTTTTCTTCCAATGCACTAAAAGGTACCCAAGGAATTAATGTCCTTTTAATTTCAGAGAAGTTTGCTCTATATGTGAAGAAAATAATTGCACTGATAAATGTCCATTTTTTATAGGTTTGAAGGTTGTGTACCAAGGAATAGAAGGGAGAATGGAGAAGTTGTGCTTTGTCAACCAGAAGAGGCCACAAGTTCTAAGATAATTCCAATTAGGTATGAACTTCCCTTCTCATTTCAATCCTAATTATAATACTCAATATTAGCCTTAGTTCCCTTATAATCCTTCACCTTGGCATATGCCCACTTCTTTTCTATATCCTCCTCAATCTTTCATTCCTCAATTCCAACATATTCCAATCAACCTCCTCAATGGGGTAATCCATCATAAGGATGGAGGCCTAACATCGCCTAACCACCTTGTCTAATGCCACCTCCTCAAAAAATACAAGTACCTTAGAATTTTCCTCTAAAAAAACCCCATATGATTGCTCACCCAAATCCAATCTTAATAATAAGAAAGAACAACTAGTTTATAATGGGGAGATTTATTACCAAAATTATTTTGTAGAAATCCAAGAAATCAACCTTAGGTTAGGGAACGTCCTCCAAAATATTCATCCACCTTCTCGAAATGAAGATGTTAAGAAAGAGAAGGAGGATATTGTGCCTCATGTCATTCACATGAAACCCCATATCTTGAAAGGTTAACAACCCAAAAAAATCATACCCCAGAAGAAGTTGAACTTCTGGTTGAATTTAAGAATTTATATGTAAAAATTCCTCTCCTCCAAGCCATAAAAAATGTTCCCATCTATAAAAATTTCATTAAGGAATAATGTATCAAAAGGAATGTAAGGAAGAGAAGGGATTCCCCCTATTGTCACCTTTTACAAAAGGAGTTCCAGTTGTACGAAGAGGGAAAAATAACAGAGATGTTGGAGCTAGCCTCTAATTCCACAGAAGCACTCAAAACTAAATTAGACCCTCTCCATTGGAAAGTGCTCGGAAGTAGCTTCCCAACAATATATAGAACTCTCCATATGGACCACAAAAGCCCAAGTTAGAGTAGATCAATGTTCTCATTTCAAAGATAGAAAACAAAGGAAAAATGTCTAAGTATAAACCCAATATCCCACATATTAGAGTTTTTTTAAAAGCAATGGTAGGGGAGGTCAAATCAAATCAGTGATCTTTGATCACCGATATCAGAAATAGGAAATTGAAGGTCTTGTAGCTTGGCATATCGATGATTGGAGAACCATGCAACATGGCATAGTGGAGGTCCCAAGCATCTAAGTATTAAGAGATAAGTGCATCACAATCGACAATCACACAGATCACACCATTTCAAAGTTGCGATATCACATGAAGATCTGATTGTGACTAAATTCATCGGGATTTAAGCCTTCAATTTAAAAGCATCGGGAATGCCTCGAAGAATGTAATAAAGGAATTCAATGAAAAACAAAGGGAAGGTGGGCCTTTTCTCTCTCCTCCAACTCGACACATGGCGCAATGGGAGTGGTTCTGATAAGGGCCACGTGGTGGCTGACATCATCCTCACACGATAGTACACTGGACACGAAGCATGCAGATTTGGTATTTTTAGGGGTCCTATGGGGGTATATCTGAGTGACATATGTCACCACTCAAGAAGCGACACATGGCAGTAGTGACGCCATTTATTGGAGATCAGCATTTGATGATCGCAACTTCTGGAGGGTGTACCCAAAGGCATTGTTACAAAATTGTCGATTGTGATATACTGATATCGTGGGCCCTCCCTAATCCTATTTCCAAGTGGGACAATTCACATCGAATATCGGAGATCGATGTTTGCAGTTTCACAGAGGTTGTCCAGTTTAAAATTGTCGATTTTATGAGTTCTAATATTTGGCTAAGCACGTGGTCTATAGAGGAAAATAAAAGAAAAGGGGTTGAAACATTTAACAAAGGAAAAGGGTTCCCGGACATGAGTCCAAAGGCTCTAGTGTCCGAGTGATAAGTAATCGGTCATAGCCCCCGGTCATATGACCAAAAAGTGTTGAAAGGTCTCGAAAAAATGGGCTAAAGAGGATTGAAATTCATTGTTTTGTAAGGTTTTTCAGTGTTAAGTACCAGTGCTAGAAAATCTATGATATTACACTATGGTCATTTTAAAGGGAATGTATGGATCTGATACTGTTCTGTAGGAAATCTAGAGGAATGGATGAGTTTGCAGTTGTGCTAAAGAAATCTTTATGGTTATCGAGGGTGATCACTCCTAATTCCTACAAGTCACGATTTAAAACTATTAAGACTGAAAGTGACATGGAACTGGCCAAGACACCATTAAGTGTGATTCAACAAAAAATTGGTCAGACCAAAGGTCTGCAAAGGATGTGGCATGGAGATATTTTCACAAACCATAATTTTAGTTTCGCATGTTTTGTTATTCATTTGTTTTGTTAGTCTATTTTATTTTAACAAACAACATTTTTTTATTGTAATAATTGGAGCCGATAGAGACTGCACGCTGAGATAGTTGGTCATGCAGATAGCTGGATTCTCAGGCCTGAGATATTTTTGTATCTAATTTCCTAGTTCTCCCTCTCCTTATATAAGGAAGGAAGAAACACTTAAGAGAGGTTTAGAATTTTTGGAGAGACTGCTCTTCTATGGGACCTTTCCTGTTTTCATAAAGGCCTACTTGAAGCTCATTGTCTTCTAGTTTTCCTAAAGAGATTAATACAAAGTTTATGGTGATTCCAACTGATTTGGATTGCAGTATGTTCTTCTCCATCCGTCTTTCATATATGTTTTTAATTCTTCATAGATTGCATATCATAGTAGCAGCTAGTTGTTTTTCCCTTTAGATATAGTTTCATTTAATTCAAATAGTTGGTGGATAATGCTTGTTTCAAGGGGGAAATCAAGTCTTTAAAAAGCGCTACATGCACCTCAATAGTTCATAGAATCCCCTTTATCTCTTTTCTCTCTAAGTCTTGATATATATGATTCTTATATCTTAAGCTCTATATGACGGATTCCTCCTATGTTATCTTCTCCCATTACATATGTTTCAACAACTAAATCGCTACTAATTCTAGGTCTTATTTGGCCACCTTAAGCTAAATATTATTTCATATGTACTCCTTTGTATCAACTGCTTTCTATTTGGTATCTTATGAATGATTCTGAATCAAACAAATTCATACTTTTTATGACAAACTAAAGTGTTGCAAGTCTTTTCTACAAAACTGTCCAACACTCTTTAAGATGTCCTAGGCACTAGTCTTCCATCAACCCAGAGGTTTTCTCTAGGAAGCTTTCCATATCTCCTGAAGCTCTTGTGCTCCAGGTGCATTAAAAAGTGATAATACCCCCATTATCAATGTCATCGAGAAGCTAGCTAATCTACTACTTGGGTAAGTAATCATCTCCAAGAATATAGATCCTAGAAGTCCAGTAGTAGATGTGCATATAAATATCATTGAAGTTGTTGTTCATGTCAGTATCTTCATCCCTCCGTCAGAGATCAAATATTCTTGTTGCATTTCATATTAGGTGTCCTACCCAATCATTTGCATTCCATTAGGCGCATGGATCATCTGATGGTAGTGGATTCTCCTACAGTTTCTCTCATGTCATTTACCTGCTGGTTCATGTTTTTTCATCAAAAAGTGTATACAGTCACCTTTTGTCTTAAAGATTACATAAGTCTTTTTAGGGTTTCATTGTCATTAGGTATAGGGTTTCATTAGGGTCCCATCAAAAAGTGTTTCAAAGTGTTCAATAACAACCAGTAGGCACATGAGGAGGTTCCATTACCAATAAATTCATAATCACTTGCTTAGAAATGTATTTTTCCTCAAAACTCTGTTTTGAGGAAAAACATAGCATTCTAGGTTTTTTTTGTATAAATTCATGTAATTTCAGTTCTCTTGTATGTAAATCACTTCAGTGGCAACCCTGGTCACCTTTCCAAGCTTCAGCTGCTCCATCCCCTGCAAGGCAAACAAAAAATCAAAGCATTCAGTTCATCATAGGCAAAAATAAAGCAAACTGTCCAAAAAACAGAGTTTGAAAATACAGTCATTTCAAAACATTATGAAAGTGGGTTTTGCAAAATTAAAATTTAAAAGCTCGATGTATAAATCATGTCTCCAAATGTTTAAAGCTCATTTGCACTCCAAGATCAAAGAGAAAGCAAACCAAAGTTGTTGTGGTAAGCAAGTGAGAAAATTGGGTGAAAATCACTCCAAGTCATTGGGCGTGGTGCACACAACCGGCGCGGCACACTGGGCCTCAGACTCCAGTTCAATTTTGCACAGGTGTGGTGCATATGCTGGGCGTGGCACATTGGGTTGGATGCATGGTGCACACAGCCAGCAAGCCCAAAAACTGCCAAAGCTTACTCCAAATCGCCCAAAACGCATGGATTTGTCTTGGTACAAGTAGGTTGAGCCTCCATCTCTGTTTTTTATCCAAGTTTGGTGCTTGTTTCATGGTGGTTGATGAATGGTGATTGTTTAAAGAAATCAAACCCTACCTCTTGAAAATTTCCAAAGCAAACTGTGCTAGGTTTTTGTATTCACTGTTTTGCTACCAAGTCCATCCTTTAAATTCCTCCATCACTCCCTTACTCCATTATTTCCTTGATTTCCCTATCCCCTAAATCCACACACTCTTAACTTCATTGATCCCATATCCCAAAACCCATTTCCTAAAATCCCACATGCAAATTCCCAAACCCTAGTCCTATACTAAAAACTCCCAAACTACTCCCTAATTCCCTGTTCCCTTAACTAAACCCTATCCCAATAGTCCCTAAATCTCTCACTATTTTTCCCTCCCCTTACAGTCCCTTGTATCACTCTTCCCTTGGTGGCAAAAGTCAAAACACACCATCAAGACAGTTCAACACATCACAGCTCACCTATTTCTCATCAAGGCAGCTCCAAGACAGTTTATTCACCAACAAACATGGCATCTGATCCTTCATATGATTATGAAGAGGAGACCCACATTGACTCACCAATAGAGGGACATGCACCCAAGAGGCATCATAGAGGTGGCAAACATATCAGAGAAGAACCAACCACTCTTGCTGAATTACAGGCCTGCCCTCTTGCCATCTCTTGTTTTCAACATTAGTCATGTTATGAATTTTGTGAGAAGGTTGCTAGCATTCAGTTTCACCATGAGTTGGCTCGCTTATTTTTGTTGCATTTACATGATGGTCAAGCCACTCTAGCTGGTGTCACTTTCACATTAACACCAGAATCCATTTCACTAGCAACTGGTATTCCCAACATTAGAGAGCAATGGAACAAGAGGCAGAAAATTGATCGGTAGCATTATGAATCGTACATCAAGCCCAGCTTTTTGAGACAGCTTAAGAGAGTGTTTCCTTTTCGGTACCTCAAAGATGAATATGCTCCTTTAATGAAACTGATCATGAAGTATTTTAGCTGTGAGGGCCGGTTCTCCCGTTTATATGCTTATCATATCAGGCTATTGATGCATTTTACCTGGGTACGGATGATGAACATCCCTTAATTCATGTGCCGAAACATAAAGAAGATGACCACCCTAGTGCAGCACAAGACTCCTCAGAAACAGTTCAATAGTATTTACCATTTTGCTCTCATCAAAATTGTTGTCATTTATCAGCTTGGCTTATAGGGCATCACTTGGGAGGACTTCATCTCTCGTGAGTTTTTTAGAGCTCCGTAGGGACCTTCAGAGGCTTTGCATGAGATAGGTGGACCTTCTTATCAGCATGAGGGCCATGAGACACAGACCACTAGCATGCCGGTGTTCATCACCTATCAGAAGGGCACTATACGGTTGTTTGCAGCAGCCAAGCGAGTGTTATCTCCACCTGGGGTGGAAGGGGCCTCGCTTTTGTCATCAACACAATAGGTTTAGGACCAAGGCAAGAGGAAACTGTAGGAGGAAGGACCATCAGGTGAGCGGGAGACTGATTTCATTCTCATTGAGGGTGATGATACTGATATGGGCCTGCAAAGCACAAATCTTAGAGAAATCATTCAGGAGAAGTAGGCGGACATTGATGCCTTTTCTACCAACTTGGATAGAGCCCAATGGATAATACAGTACCTGGAGCAAAGGAATAAGCAGCTTGAGGACCAGCAAGTGATTATGGAGTTTCAAAACATTCGTGAGAATTGCCAAGCTGCCGAAAGGAGGAGGGTGGAGTTCACTTCACTTGAGCAAGAGATTAATGCCAATAGGGAGTCATGGCTTGAAAGAGTCAATATACACTTGGAGAGGAAGCTAGAAAAGGCCAACAAGGAGAAAAACTTGTTGAGACACATGGTTGTTCATTACATGGAAAGGAACAAAGTTTGCAAGGCAAGAATCAAGAGTTTGAAAGCAAAATTGAAGAAGGCATCAAAGAGGCAAAAGGAGCATGATCGACTTTAGATATTGGTCAAGGCTTCCTTGGCCCAACATAGCTCTTGATAGAGAAGACTCAGTGCAAATTTCAAAAAAATTGGAGCAATTTTTTCATTTTGGAAATTTTTTGGCACAAAAATAGGATTTTCTGCCCTATGCGCCATGCCACATGGCGCTCACTTTTGCTAGGAGCCTCCAAATCAAGAAAACTCAGCTTTTTTGGATTTGGCATGAAAAATTATGCTTGCTTACCTATGGCCAAGAAATTTGGTCAGGTTTTGAGCCCTCAAAAAGGTCAAAAACACTCAAAAAATGACCTCACTGCCCCTTTTTTGACACACAGGAAGCAGTGTTGGGAGAACTAACTTTTGGAGGGGCAAATGGAGTTCAAATTGAAAAATTCCACTTGGGTTGGAAAGTAGACAGGAAGACCTTTCGAGCAAGCACACCTAGAGCTCTAGGAAGGCCTCCAAAAGTGGGTCCAAATAAGCGCTACGCATAGAGAATCAGGCACGGCGCATAGAGGAAAAATTGCTAGTTTGACCAAGTTTTGCTCTGTTTTTCGCCCAACTTTGGCTAGTTTGACTTTTTTACTTTCCTAATGGAAATTTTGTGATGTAATTTGATGTAAATTGATGGATCATGATGTAAATATGTTAAATTTTCACTTGTAGAGGTAGATTCATCAGTTTAAAAGTTGTTTGAAACTGAATGAATCAATTCCCTTGTTTCTAGAGGCATGTTGTTCTGTTGCCTAATTTCTAGTTCTCAGTTTAGAATTAGTTGAAACAGCTCCTAAACATGTGTGCTCGACCCCTAGAGGAAAGGATGAGCTATGTTTGTCTATATTATGTTATTTTTCAGTGATTAGCATGGTTAGACTTTTAAGAAAGCCTTGAGCTTCATTTTACGCTCATATCAGCATTTTGGCTAAGGAATTGAGACCAGGGTTTGCAGCACTCTCTGGGATTCATGTGGCAATTTGTCTTGGTACCGTGATTTCTTTTGTAATTGTGAATTTATTTATGTGATTGTATGCCATTATCTCTCTTATATCTTCTCGGCTAAATCAAACAAGAGTGTAAGTAGAATCCATTGAAATTGCAGTGCTCTACTTGAGGTTTTCTTTTGTTTCTTGATGTTTTCCGCTGTTTGGAGAGGATCCATGATTTCTCTTACCCTATTCAACTCCTCACCTATTTAATCCATCCATCTCATTCGATTTGAAGTGCCAAAATCAGTTGCCTACCTTGCCCCATTGAGATCTCTGCAAGACTAAGCCTCATTCCCCGCACCCAAGATCTGTCTTTCCATTAGAACTAACAAAACATCTTTTTATTCAATCAAACTCTTTCCCAAATATACCTAGCTTAATATCAGAAGATATTTTAGTCATCTCAAGCCCTCATCGATCATAATTTGCTGAGATTGACCCGTAGAGAGCCCTCTCCTGACCTGGTAGGGCTAGCTACCAGGCTGACTGTGGTTTGATGTTGGCCCTGGATCCTACCTTTTCAGCCTGAGGTAAATCTAGGCACTAACATAGTGGTGACCATATTGGGGAAGAAATTTTATTATCATTATTTTGTTTTATAGATTACAGACGAAGCCTGAAGTTAGCCAGGTAGCCTTCGAAATGCTCTTGCTTTGCATTAGCGAAAGTAGATAAAAGCTACTTCAGTCAATATTCAGTCTAGTCTTATAAGCTGAACATCTGACTTGAAAATTGCCCCAGTAACATGTATCAAGTCCTGATCTGATTGTTGATGGTGGACAACAGTCAGACACAGGAAGGCTGAAATCATTCACCTGGCGACTCCAATTTTGAAGAATCCCAAGGTTCTGAATTTTTATGGTGACTCTACTCTTCAAGAATCAGTAGCCTAAAGAATTTCTTCGTCAATTCATTGTTATAAAAATGGATTTGCTTTCTCAACGGTATGCTCCCATGAGCTGAGATCACATTCCAGGTTTTCCAAATAAAATTCCAAAGGTAAATTGGCAAAGGAATTTGCCTATGTTTAAAGATGATAATAGGAATGATGCTGCTTTACGTTTGGTTAGATTTCACATACATATTCGCAAGTTGAAGGTTGATTTTCCTGAAGATTGCTTGATGAAGATATTCATGGCCACTCTAGAAGGTGAAGCCCGATCTTGGTATGAAAGTTTGTCACCTGCTTGTATTTACCGTTTGAAGTATTTTCATACCATGTTCTTTGAGAGGTATAAAGAATCTTATCCATCATTAAATTTAGTTCAGAATTGTTGCAAACATGCTTATAGTTTTATTGAAATCTTGAGAAAGTTTATGAAGATGATGACTTCATGGATGATGAGATCATGGAAGCCCTGCATGAAAATCCATTTCAGCAGCATAAAGAGAGTGATACTTATCAATATGATCAGGAAAATTGCAGCAGAATCAAGATCTTAGTACGGTGGAAGATGATAAAAGAGAAGGTTTTATTTCAAATCTGTCCATAGAAGAAGACATCATGCAAGAAATTCAAGTTTCAATCTTATAATGTGATAAAGTCAAGTTGGTTATTTCAGATCTAGATTCAGATCATGATGATGATGAGTACCTTGGTCTGAATCCCATGAAGGAGAGCTCTACTATTGAGATCATCTGGAATGAAAAAGATAGAGTTATTCACCCAAGTGTTCTCATTTCATTAGAACCAAGCCTTCATGAGGAGGTAATCCAGTAAGTTCATGAAAAACAAGATGGGATATTTGTTCTAGTAAGTGAAAAATCTTCTTTCAATAACTCAGTGATAAATGATAATTTGATTGCCATGTCATATGAAGATGATCAAAAATGTTTTAAAATTTTAGAAGATCAGGGAATTAAGGACTGTCATTCAGGTTTTTCATGTTTTAAAATGTTATTTCATGAAGACAATCACTATTTGAGCAAAATAAAACAAAAAGTATTATATCCTTTGTCTAAAGATGAGATAGATCAACTTCTAAAAGGTTATGTTATAGCCCAAGCTAAAGCAGATTTGCAGTGCGCACATGGCCAAGAAAGTGTTGGTGAAACTTCTTCCTCTTTTGAAAATGATGACAATCTTGTAATTAGCTTTATAGATCAACAAATAGATAATATTTTCTTTCATGAAGATGATAAGGCTATCAATTTTGATAATCTTGAAGATTGTTTTTTGTTTAAGAATGACCTAGACCATGAAATCAAGGAATGTGAATCTGAGAGACACAGTATGTCGGAATTCAAGTCAGTTACTATCAATCAGCAACCAACTATTCTTTTAGATAAGAATAAAGGGAGTACTTGTATTTTTGCTGCTAGATCTCAAGACAAGCTAATGCTTCAGGATTATCAAGATCCCTTCGGCATTCTTTTGCAAGCATTAGAGAAGATAAATGTTGCCTGGTTCGTTATCATAAGCCTTGGTTTCAGTGGTTATTGTGAGTTGCCTACATGTACATCATTCTGCCTGCTCAAGGAAAGAGAGAGCAGAATTTCATTGAGTAGCCATTTGTTGGATTGGTTACATTGGAAGGCCCACTTCACATGATTGTACATATTTCATCAGTAAGAAGGTAGTCATCGTCAGTTTTGAAGCCCTAAAATCTCGATGGACAGCTACCCTTCGAATGCTTTGTAAGTACTTGTTTCAGTTAAGTAAGTCTTGAGTCATATTTTGTTTTCATCAGTTTTGAGTGTCTAGTTTCAGCTATTGAATGTCTAGTTTTAGCTTTTGAGAGTCTTGTTTCAGTTTTGAATTAGTCAATTCAACTATGAGTCTTGAGTCAAAGTTTCATAGTAATTGGTTTTTGGTTTGTCGAAGTTATTGACTCCATAGCCCAATGGACGAAGGCACTGCCTGCTTTCCCAGAGATCTGTAGTTCTTGGCACCTCCAAGGAGCTACCATCCCCATTGGAGCCAATGTTAGTGTCGGTATCTTCATCCCTTCGTCAGAGATCAAATCTTCTTGTTGCATTTCATATTAGGTGTCCCGCCCAGTCATTTGCATTCCATTAGGTGCATGGATCATCTGACGGTAGTGGCTTCTCCTACAGTTTCTCTCATGTCATTTACCTGCTGGCTCATGTTTTTTCATCAAAAAGTGTATACAATCACCTTTTGTCTTAAAGATTACAGAAGTCTTTCTTAGGGTTTTATTGTCATTAGGTCTAGGGTTTCATTAGGGTCTCATAAAAAAGTGTTTCAAAGTGTCCAATAACAACCAGCAGGCACATGAGGAGGTTCCAGTACCAATAAATTCATAATCACTTGCTTAGAAATGTATTTTTCCTCAAAACTCTACTTTGAGGAAAAACAGAGTATTCTAGGTTTTTGTTGTATAAATTCATGTAATTTTAGTTCTCTTGTATGTAAATCACTTCAGTGTCAACCCTGGTCACCTTTCCAAGCTTCCGCTGCTCCATCCCCTGTAAGGCAAAAAAAAAATCAAAGCATTCAGTTCATCACAAGCAAAAATAAAGCAAACTGTCCAAAAAACAGAGTTTGAAAATACAGTGATTTTCAAAACATTATGAAAGTGGGTTTTGCAAAATTAAAATTTAAAAGCTCCATGTATAAATCATGTCTCCAAATGTTTAAAGCTCATTTGCACTCCAAGATCAAAGAGAAATAAAAGAAAAGTTTTTGTGGTAAGCAAGTGAGAAAATTGGGTGAAAATCGCTCCAAGTCACTGGGCGTGGTGCACTGGGTAGAAGGCACGGCGCACACAACCGACGCGGCACACTGGGCCTCAGACTCCAGTTGAATTTTGCACAGGTGCGACGCATACACTAGGCATGACGCATTGGGTTGGATGTGCGGTGCACATAGCTAGCAAGCCCAAAAACTGCCAAAGCTTACTCCAAATCGCCCAAAACGCATGGATTTGTCTTGGTACAAGTAGGTTGAGCCTCCATCTCTATTTTTAATCCAAGTTTGGTGCTTGTTTCATGGTGGTTGATGAATGGTGATTTTTTAAAGAAATCAAACCCTACCTCTTCAAAATTTCCAAAGCAAACTGTGGTAGGGTTTTGTATTTACTGTTTTGCTACCAAGTCCATCCTTTAAATTCCTCCATCACTCCCTTACTCCATTATTTCCCTGATTTCCCTATCCCCTAAATCCACACACCCTTAACTTCATTAATCCCATATCCCAAATCCCATTTCCAAAAATCCCACATGCAAATTCCCAAACCCTAGTCCTATACTAAAAACTCCCAAACTACTCCCTAATTCCCTATTCCCTTAACTAAACCCTATCCCAACAGTCCCTAAATCCCTCACTATTTTTCCCTCCCCTTACAGTCCCTTGTATCACTCTTCCCTTGGTGGAAAAAGTCAAAACACACCATCAAGACAGTTCAACACATCACAGCTCACCTATTTCTCATCAAGGCAGCTCCAAGACAGTTTATCCACCAGTAGACATGGCATCTGATCCTTCATATGATTATGAAGAGGAGACCCACAGTGACTCACCAACAGAGGGACATGCACCCAGGAGGCCTCATAGAGGTGGCAAACATATCAGATAAGAACCAACCACTCTTGCTGAATTACAGGCCTGCCCTCTTGCCATCTCTTGTTTTCAACATCAGTCATGTTATGAATTTTGTGAGAAGGTTGCTAGCATTCAGTTCACCATGATTTGGCCCGCTTATTTGTGTTTCATTTACATGATGGTCAAGCCACTCTAGCTAGTGTCACTTTCACATTAACACCAGAATCCATTTCACTAGCAACCAGTATTCCAAACATTGGAGAGCAATGGAACAAGAGGCAGAAAATTGACCAGCAGCATTATGAATTGCACATCAAGCCTGACTTTTTGAGACAACTCAAGAGAGTGTTTCCTTTTCGGTACCTCAAAGATGAATATGCTCCTTTAATGAAACTGATCATGAAGTATTTCAGCTATGAGGGCCGGTTCTCTCGTTTATATGCTTATCATATCAGGCTGTTGATGCATTTTACCCGGGTACGGATGATGAACATCCCTTATTTCATGTGCCGAAACATAGAGAAGATGACCACCCTAGTGCAGCACAAGACTCCTGAGTAGCAGTTCAACAGTATGTACCATTTTTCTCTCATCAAAATTGTGGTCATTCATCAGCTTGGCTTATAGGGCATCACTTGGGAGGACTTCATCTCTCGTGAGTTTTTCAGAGCTCCATAGGGACCTTCAGAGGCTTTGCATGAGACAAGTGTACCCCCTTATCAGCATGAGGGCCATGAGACACAGACCGCTAGCATGCCAGTGTTCATCACCTATCAGAAGGGCACTAGATGGTTGTTTGCAGTAGCCAAGTAAGTGTTATCTCCACCCAGGGTGGAAGGGGCCTCACTTCCATCATCAACACAATAGGTTCAGGACTGAGGCAAGAGGCCACTACAGGAGGAAGGACCATCAAGTGAGTGGGAGACTGATTTCATTCTCATTGAGGGTGATGATACTGATATGGGTCTGCAAAGCACAAATCTTAGAGAAATCATTCAGGAGCAGCAGGCAGACATTGATGCCTTGACTACCAGCATGGATATAGCCCAATGGACAATACAGTACCTGGAGCAAAGGAATAAGTAGCTTGAGGACCAGCAGGTGATTATGGAGTTGAAAACATTCGGGGAATCGCCAACCTACCGAAAGGAGGAGGGTGGAGTTCACTTCACTTGAGCAGGAGATTAATGCCGATAGGGATTCATGGCTTGAAAGAGTCAATATCCACTTGGAGAGGAAGCTAGAAAAGGCCAACAAGGAGAAAAACTTGTTGAGACACATGGTTGTTCATTACATGGTAACGAACAAAGTTTGCAAGGCGAGAATCAAGAGTTTGAAAGCAAAATTGAAGAAGGCATCAAAGAGGCAAAAGGAGCATGATCAACTTCAGATATTGGTTGAGGCCTCCTTGGCCCAACATAGCTCTTGATAGAGAAGACTCAGCCCAAATTTCAAAAAATTTGGAGCAATTTTTGCATTTTGGAAATTTTTTGGCACAAAAATAGGATTTTTTTCCCTATGCACCGCGCCACGTGGCGCTCGCTTTTGCTTGGAGCCTCCAAATCACAAAAACTCAGCTTTTTTGGATTTGGCATGAAAAATTATGCTTTCTTACCTATGGCCAAGAAATTTGGGTAGGTTTTGAGCCCTCAAAAAGGTCAAAAACACTCAAAAAATGACCTCATTGACCCTATTTTGACACACAGGAAGTAGTGTTGGGAGAACTAACATTTGGAGGGCAAATGGAGGCCAAATTGAAAAATTCCACTTGGGTTGAAAAGTAGACAGGAATACCCTTCTAGAAAGCACAACTAGAGCACATTTTGACACCAGGAAGGCCTCCAAAAGTGGGTCCAAATAGGTGCTATGCATAGAGAATCAGGCACAGTGCATAGACAAAAAATTGCCAGTTTGACAAAGTTTTGCTCTGTTTTTCACCCAGCTTTGGCTAGTTTGACTTTTTTACTTTCCTAATGGAAAATTTGTGATGTAACTTGATGTACATTGATGGATCATGATGTAAATATGTTAAATTTTCACTTGTAGAGGTAGATTCATCAGTTTAAAAAGTTGTTTGAAACTGAATGAATCAGTTCCCTTGTTTCTAGAGGCATGCTGTTCTGTTGCCTAATTTCTATTTCTCAGTTTAGAATTAGTTGAAACAGATCCTAAACATGTGTGCTTGACCCCTAGAGGCAAGGATGAGCTATGTTTTTCTATATTATGTTGTTTTTTAGTGATTAGCATGGTTGGACTTTTGAGAAAGCCTTGAGCTTCATTGTACGCTCATATCAGCATTTTGGCTAAGGAATTGAGACCAGGGTTTGCAGCACTCTTTGGGATTCATGTGGCAATTTGTCTTGGTACAATGCTTTCTTTTGTAATTTTGAATTTATTTATGTGATTGTATGCCATTATCTCTCTTATTACTTCTCAGCTAAATCAAACAAGAGTGTAAGTAGAATCCATTGAAATTGCAGTGCTCTACTTGAGGTTTGCTTTAGTTTCTTGATGTTTTCAGTTGTTTGGAGAGGATCCATGATTTCTCGTGCCCTCTTCAACTCCTCACTTGTCTAATCCATCCATCTCATTCGATTTGAAGTGCCAAAATCAGTTACCTACCTTGCCCCATTGAGATCTCTGCAAGACTGAGCCTCATTCCCCACACCCAAGATCTGTCTTTCCATTAGAACCAACAAAACATATTTTTATTCAATCAAACTCTTTCCCACATATACCTAGCCTTATATCAGAAATATTTTAGTCATCTCAAGCCCTCATTGATCATAATTTGCTGAGATTGACCCAGAGAGAGCCCTCTCTTGACCTGGTAGGGCTAGCTACTAGGCTGAGCATGGTTTGATGTTGGCCCTGGATCCTACCTGCCTGAGGTAAATCTAGGCACTAACAGTTCCAAACACTCTCAATGACCTGGGTTATGCAATAAATGTCGTGACCAAGGAAACCATGTGTTATACGAAATCTATGACTATGGACAAAAGTATCATCCCTAAGCCTGGTGGACTGACCTAGAACAACAGGATAAATAAGTTAATGTTTTCCTTAAAGTAAATAGATAATAGGATGAAGCCTACCTAAAATCTGTGGTATTCTTTGCTCCTTCCTTGGCTTGTATGCTCCAATCCTAGCTTTGATCGCTATAATTAGAACTTACAGAATCAGACAACACAATCCAAATATCTACGAGATCTATGTAGCATCATCTAACTATTCAATAGATCAATATGGTATTGAAATACATGAAATCATGACATCATATATAGGAAAACAAAGAATTGTTTTCATTAATAGAATGGAGTTATTTACAACCAAACATAGGTTTTGATCTTTTAGAAGAGCTCCTCCAAGTTGGATTTTCCTTTCCTTGCCACAAAGTGCACCTCTAATCACCCTAATGCATGGAATGATATCTCTCAGATCAACATCATAAGGGTAGAATCACTCTCCAAATCCAACCCCTTGCCTATGGATGGCAGTAAATATATAGGTGAAGGAGGTAGTTCATGAATTCTTATCCTTTTACCAATTTGGGCTTGAGATCCAATTTTGATGGGAGGATGAGCTCAAGGGATAAGGGATGAAAAATCAAAGGTAGGACAGGATAGGATTCAAGACTTTTATCCAAGGTAAACGGTTACAAAAAATCTTAGAAGATTCTGCAAGAGGAAGCTTCAAAATTCTTTTTTGTTTTCTCGAATTTATAGAATCGGATCACCCTCGACACTGAGCAACCTACTGATGATCAATGCAGGTGCAAAGTAGGGAAACTTGGTATTCAATGCTGGCCAGTGAGGGGCCAAGGTGCATTGGTAAAAAAAATACTAAAATAAAGCAGTTTCAGGCAGAAACTCATGGATATGAGAGAGGCATACTTAGGGATTTGTGTAGGGAGGATAATAAAGTTTTCAAAGGATGTGAATGATCTTGTTTGAAGACCTGTTGACTAGATGTGAAAAAATGACCTATAACAACATGATTAAACTTAACCTCCAAGAGTCCTTGAGAAATAACACTACTATGTTGTAGCTTTCTTATAAATCCATAGTAGAACTAGAAGGCATAATCAAAGACATAATGGTCTCCATAGACTCTTCATAGTATCTCATAGACTTCCTTGTCCTCCGCCCCAAAACCAAGTTCAATGAATATCCACACATTTTGGGAAGACCATGGTTATTTAATGTTGATGCATATATCAATTTGTTGATGGGTCTAAATAGACCGCCAACAACTAAGGGGTATCCCAGGTGTGAGGTCCCAATTAGACCTTGCACTGTTTGGGATAGGAGCCCCATTTAGTATGTGGGCTCAACTGCCACCATGAACGTTTTCTTCTCTTGGTTATCAGATGAGAAGGTTTCAGAGTGGGTCAAGAATAAAATTCTCGGGCAATGAAATAAAATCAGCACAAGAATGAAAAATTGGAGATGGAGGTGTGAACAAGTCTCAGAAACAATAAGAAGAGATATAAGATGCGAGGGATTAGTGAGCTAAAACCCCCTCAAACATAATAAATAGGAACATGCCAGAAGTCAATTGAAAATTAGTTCACAATAGGTCACCTACATGGTAAGGAACAAGTAAACACATATTCAAAAGTGAAACATACATGAAAACACTATGTATCAATACATAACATCTTACGTATATGAAATCACACATACAAATATGGTGAGGTACCAGACATCTAATTCAGCCACAATGAATAAGCATGGGAATTAGTGCCAAAGATGAAAGGAAACATATTATTACTATTGCTGTAACTTTAAATACATATCATGCAATTGGTCAATACCCAATAGTGGAACATGGGTTGTTCATACCATTGCCTGGTGTCAAAACCCTAGACCCACTGCCAATCCACTCTACTAGCTACCAAGAGCTGAGTGGATCTAGCTCTCAAGCATAAATCAGTTATCTATCCTCACCTCAACTACAGTGATAAAGTCCATATCAATGAGGCATGAATGTACATTTATAGATATGAGGTGATTGTTCACCTACCGTGACCCCTGACCTCCCCTCATGACTCTTGAACTTCCTCACTACTCTCTCATGCTAACTACCTAGTACCTGCCCCATTGACCTCAACACGACCATTGGCACCATGATGAGAACCTTTACATATGGATAGAAGAGAGGATGTAAGTAGAAAAGGAAAGTTTTGAGAAACTCTAGTGTCGGATCTCGTTCCGACATTGATGTGAAACCATGGAGGCATGAATTGTTGGACTGCATGTTATTGCACCTTGCATACATCCAATCACCTCCCGTTGTTGTGTTCTTTGTTGAAATCAACATTCTTGCTTTTCCCTGCTATCTATTAGAATTGAAAATTGGGGATCGGATGGTATAATCAATTCAATCTGTTGGGAGCTTGTAAGATCACAACCATGACTATTGCTTTCCAATCAGCTATGTTTGCATTAATTGTTATTTCATTTTTACTAGTGATTGGTATACCCGTTGCACTTGCCTCTCCCGATGGTTGGTCAAGTAGCAAAATGTTGTATTTTTGGGTGTATCATTATGGACTGGATCAATCTTGACATCTTTGCATAGATCAACATTACTATCCCATTTCTCTGCCTGCAACAAAATAATCATTGGTCAGGCATATTTATATCAACGAATGATATTGGAAATACAACCAACTAATTGAAAGAATGACATTAAAAAATAATTAAATAAGACCCCTGTGTGGTCCATTGTTGTGCCACAATATTATCAATGCATGTTTCCTTTGGGGGGTCCTCTTAGACTTCCTCGGATAACTCTCCATCTGTGGGCTTGCTCTCATCCATGAGATGAGTGTTGAATGCGGTTTCATTGTTCTAACTCATACAAACATCTTGAATTCAAGGGGATGCACTAATCTAGTTTTCTTTAGGGGATCCATAGAGGGGTAGCCCACTCCTCTGTGTTGTAATCCCTTCAATGGCATCCTACCTCCCATGTCATTCTTCATGAGTTCAATCATGTAAAATTTGAACCCTAACTTCTCCCTTGCTTCCACAAATCAAATTTACAATTGCAGCTCCATGTTAGGGTTAGGCAAAGAAAACTAGTAGGGCCTAAGTGAAATAGGCATTGTCTTTCCCCTTTGTATGTCTTGAAGGCATCCTTTATGAGGTTTGGGGAGCATTCTTTGAACATAGATCCTCAAGCTTTTTGAGGCTCACTTTAAGTGTGAATTGTTGTTTCATACCTAGAGGAGAGTAGCTAGTCCATGCTCACAATAATGCATAAAAGAGGCACCTACTTCTTTAGTGATCAACCAATCACCTATTCTGGCTACCAGGATTTGCATTCATTCCATCTTCATTTTGACAATGTGATCAGACCTGCATTTATTGGCCTAAGCAATGTTGGATCAAAACACTGAAAGGACACTTGTGTATTCTCTATATATTAGTGTAAAGGTGCACATATTTTGTAAAACCTCCAACATTATCATCCACCCTCACCTCATTGACCAGTAATGAGATGGTTTCTACCATGCTCAACATCAGCTCATGTATTCTCATGTTGTAGATTCTTACCATCAGGGTTATGTCAAAGAATCTTGGTTAGGGAAATTTGACTCTTATATAGAACCCTTCCCAAGTTGCATTATAGTTATGCATTATTTATGTACTCTAAGGACTACTCTCAGACATCTCCTATCTTTTATATGTCCATTGTTAGGAAAAACACTGAGGAGGGGGGATCAATATTTTTAATTCACTTTATCTTCTACTTCAAATTCATACTTTTGTACATGATTGTAATTCAGACAACTAGCATGTGTATGTTCTTTTAGTAAATGAATGCCATGTATATGCAGATTATCAGATTTTCACAATTTCCATCATTGATTTAACTTAGCCAATGCATCATTATATATTTAGTCATTCATTATGTAGTAACTATGATTAGTAAAGAGAAAATAAAACATCAACACATAATAAACATATAGACACTGGGATTTTAGGTGGAAACCCAATGTGGGAGAAAACCACTACTATTTTCATCTTTGTCTTCTTTTATATTATATAAAGAAAATCTTCTTACAATATTGTATTGGTGTTGGGAACTAAGTTGTTCCTAAAGAATCAACTTAAACCTATACACATTAAATTGTCAACCTGGGATTTCATCTTTTTATTGCAAGGTTGTCTTCACAGCTGGTGCAAGGGTAGTGTTCATATTACCTTGTTTTGAGTGAGACTAATAAGAAGAAGAGAGTGAGAAATGAAAGGAAAAACAAAAGGTTTACTGAAGGAATACTTTCTTTCTATCTCTAAATCAAAATAACACTGATAACATAAATAAATTGTGAAGTTCCTATTCAGGAACCATAGAGAAATCAAAGTTGTTTCCTAAGGAATGGTAGCTATGATAAAAGAACTGAAATGAAAAAAAGTTGAATCTTCGAAGCTAACAATTCACACTTACTGCAGAAAACAATAACATAAGATAACACTATAAAGGAAATACCGTTTAACGTTATTCGCTACAATTTCTTGTAAAAAGTAAGAATAAATCTGGCAAGAAGAGATTTAATCTAAGAAATGATTGATCATTCAAAGGATGAAAGTAAGATGAAATAATAATACAAAGGAAGACAGTATTCATGCAGTATTGGGCCCACGGTCATTGAATTTAACCATCTTGTAGTTAACTCAATGCACCAGATTAAAATTGAATTGCTGAAATCTTCATTAACATGCAACAATAAATTACAAGAGAAGTCTATTGAAACTTAGGACAATTTGTCTCTTCGGTATCATCTTACAATTAATAGGGATAATTAACTTAACTACTGGAGTATAAACCTACTTTTTATATTACAAAATAATTCTAAATTCGAAATGGTAAATCTATCCTAAGAATCAAGAGATTCTCAGGATGCTTTAATTCAAGTTGTAAAATCTGCAACATCTTCCTTAGAATAACAGGTCATGATCCTCTCTTCAATTGTCTCATGCATATAGGACGTTGATGCACATTCAACATGTGAAAAATAGATTGAATGATTTCCTCATAGCTTGTCCTTCCTTAGCTATTCAAGGAACAACAATCAACATTGGATATTTCTTGTCCAAACATCAACCCAAATTGTGAGTTAATTAAATATTCAATATTCAAATCGATTCACTAATGAGGTAAAATAACAAAACAATTATTAGTTCATTCTAGAACTCTATAGCATTCAAATTATTATAATTTTTTCTTGAAAGATTTAAAAAACTAACTGTAAACTAAGGAAATAAGGTTAATAATTATACCAATTCCAAGGCCCAACATCACCCCCATGCTTATCTTTTTGCATGACCTCATGCAAAGATATGGTTGACATGAAGTAATGTTAGAGAATAAGCCAGATAAACATGTTCTCCATAGTGTCTAAATCTATTCCTACTTCTAACTTCCTATAATGGTACAAACTTACCTACTTCTGTTAGCTCATACTCAACTTTATAATCATCTGGAGGGTACCAAATTATGGGGCATCTATACCGACATCCAAGCCAGTTGGGGCCCTCTTCTAGGACCATATGAACATAATCCTGTACCCTATGTATTGTAGCTTGGAAATTCCTGAAACCAAAGGGTTCTCTGTTTTTTATTTCATTAGATGGCATTTTCCATCCCTGTTTAGTAGCTCATAGAGCTTCAACTCTAATATCCCCAAGATATTCCAACCCTTACTGTAAGACACTATTATGGATAGGTGCCAAGGTAGTAACAACATCAGGATGCTCCATAAACCTCTTGTGTTTCACAAGTGTATGCAGAGGGATTTTTGGCTCCCCTCTAACCCAAAGGTCAAGGTCGTTCTCCCTTCATTGGAATGTGCTATAAGCTCTGGACCATTTGGTTTGATTTCTGGCAATTGAAATAAATTCTTGAAATTGTACATCTCCAATGAAAGGAACAGGGTTTTCATCTATTTTTTCCTCCATAAGGAAATTGTGCATATACAATTCACCCAAGAAATACTTTGTGTTATCATCCTGTTGATGGAAATAAGTAACAAAATCAGAAACACTAATGAATTCATAAGGCTGGCTAGATCGGATAGCCTTGATCTTGAGCAAAAGATATTGTTCCAACGAAAATAGAGTATATTTTTTGGCTAGACATCTACAAGATAGGGCATCAGAGTAGACAGAACATACTTCATTTGACGATAAAAAGATGAACACTGTGGATTATCCGAATTCTATTTCTCAAAAACCACTCCACAGAAACCTGCAATCCAAAATTCATTTATCTATTCTGGTGATTTTTCAAGCTGACCTTTTACAGTCTTCACCCTCTTTTCTTCTTCTCTTAATTTATCATAGGTTTCATCTTCAATGATATTCAATGCTTTGTATTTCTATAGCAATTCTTGATGCTCCCTTTGGGGCACCACCTCTCTTTGATATTGTGTCAAAGTTTCATGTTCTTCTTTCATATTCTTATTTAAAACCTGAATGGTAGCATCTACTAATAGAGGAGTGTAAGGAGGTAGATACTCTATTTGTGTGATTTCAATAAAAACTAATAATTTTGTTTTAGTACTCACCTCAACAGTCATCACATTATTGGTTAATACATCTAGGTCAGTCTGTGTTCTTATAGTAACAACAAGAGTCTCTTTTATCTGAGTCTTTGTGGAGGCATCAAGGTTTTTAATTTGAGTCTCAATTTCTTGGGTTTCTTATATTTCTTTGTGGTACCTCTGAGCCTTGTTGTTTCTTAACCATTTCCTGAGCTGCTGCACTTTTCTTTTCAGTTTCTTGTTTTTTCTTTTTAGCAACAATGTTTCATGACTAATTGTACTTCTTCTTTTTCCAATAATGTTTTTGGTCTAGACGTATGAACAAGAGGGAGTGGTAGCAATAACCTTGGGCCTTTCAGTGGCTACTTCCTTGACTGAGGTAATAGTTACATGTTTGGTAAATCCTTCATCAGTATGGGGTATAGTAGAAAATTGATGATCAATCCTTTGTCCCACAGGAGATTGTAGAGTTGTTTCTTCCAGGGAAGAAAAGGGCTCCATGATGGTTGCAATGGAGTCTACATAATGCTCTTGAAGAGGGGTAACTTCAGGGTCTCTCGAGGGCTCCAGAATGATAATAGTTGTTGAATTGGAAGGAGAAATAGGAGAATTGGGTAGGAGGATTTTTTCTGGTGGATTTTCTAAACAGCCCGTGGCTTCCTCAAAATTTACAAAACTTAGAAAGGTCCCTAATGCTTCCAATACTTGGGCTATTTCCATTTCATCTACTTTGGGCGAACCTTCTTGGTGAGTTTCCTATATGTCAAGAATTCTATAGGATTCACTAATTCTTCCATTGTCTATATGATAGGATCCAGGGGACACATTGTTTTGGCTAGCCTAGATGACCTTCTTCTTTTAGTAGGTAAAGAGACCAAAAGGGAAGTTGCTTTATTTTTTGCCTCGTTAATTATTGCGGAGCTGAACTCTTGGCCTGTTCCTATTTAGTTTCTTCCCTTTCCATGTTGGCCTCCTCATTTTCTATTGGCCACTCGGGTTCTACAATAGGTGTTACAATTCCCAGTGGGACCTCTTAGTTTCCCACAAATTCTTCCCAACTTAGGTGTACTTAGCTCAATTCTCTGGCGAATATTAATTTTATGAGACTATGGTGGGTTACCATCGAAGCTTGGAGTTTGGAATTTTTAAATCGTATCGCAGTCTCATGTAGAAGTTCATTAAAAAGGTAAGGTAATTTTAGAGTTACCTTTTTCTTCAGTATCTCCATCAACTTTAAGTGTCGAGGTCTAACCACGTCATATCAATCATCGCATGTGATATATCTTTTCACAACCGCTACCAATTCCTTTCAGGGTTCTGGAAATGAAGCAGTGTTATACCCTTTGCCTTTCTTAATCAATTCTCCTTTAGGGTCTGTGAACAACAATGTTGCGCTCTACAACAAGGTATGTTTTTCAACTAACTTTTTTCCCTCCATAGGAAGGCTTGTAACTACTGATAGGATTTCTTCATTAACCTACACTTTCCTGCCTTTAACTGTGTTTATCCCATTGCTCAAATTTTGTATGAATTCTAGAGTAACCACATTGTCAAATCCCTGCAAATGAGAAAAATATTATGTCCAACTAGTACTCGCTCCAAAATACTGCATGCCTTTTTGGAAACTCTCAATTAGGTTGGTTCATTGCAAATTGAATGACCACCCATCTCTACTATCTCTCATGGAGTGATCTGGAGTTGCGTTCAACAACCTTTAGTAGATAACAAGTGCAAGGAGTAACAACATTCAACAATTATAATTAAATGAATACAAGAGTTAACACATGTAGAACATAGTTACTGCGATAAATTAAATGTCTTCCCATATATGTGGTAGAAAATGAATGCAAGAGTTAACACATGCAAAATAGAGTCACTAAAATAAATTAAACGTCTTATCATATGTTTGGTTCTTAACCCCCCCCGGTAAGTTTAAAGGTCGACCACAACCTTCAATCTTGTTGTGGATGGCGGGCATAATTAACTAGATAGGAACAAATTAATTGCCATAATGGATGATCATCAAAACATGAGGATAGAAATGGAGACATGTGGCATGATTGTAGGGTGCATTGAATGTTGAGATGTGACAAGGCCACTAAATATTCACAATAACCAAAGCATGGGGATATAATTAAAGCTTCGATCATGGCTAAGATGGATTCACAGAAAAATATTACAGTAAGAGAAAAAGGAGTTAAATATAGGCTTGGAAACTTTTTATAATTGCATTCCTGATATAGTAGAATAAATGATTGTTCACATATACTCGACATTACCACCTTCTTGATGTAATAAATTTCCCTAATGGTATAGTGATATTCCTTTATTATTGAAAAGGGAAGACAAAATAGCAAAGTGTTTACAAGGTGATTTCAAATATACTCCAATACCATAGGAATGGCCTTTATTGCCAGCAGGCATCCATAGCCTCAATAGGTTGCCAGTTGTTAGAGTCGGTCTGGTCATCCCTCCGTCAAAGATAAAAACTCTTTTTTCATTTCATGTTTAGGTGTCCCATCTCTCTCGATCAGTTGTATTCCGTTAGGAGCATGCCATAAATCTAACAGAAGGGCTTTTGTCATTCATTCCCCTCATTCTTTGCACTGTTGGCTCAGGTCTGTCTATCAAAATCAAGTCTTAAAAGTCATTTGCAGTCCTGTTTTAGTTTCTAGGTCATTACAGTCATTTTAGTCATTAGGTCTAGGGTTAGTCAAGCTGTGTCTTCATAAAGTCTAATCAAGTCAGCAGGCCAGAGGGAGGTTCTTGACAAGTTGTTATTTCAAAGATTTTTATCGTCATATGGATGGATTATGACTTTTCTTCAAAACTCTATTTTGAAGACAAGTCGACATTTCGTTTTTTGTAATAATTTTCCAGAATTTTCAGTTCTTGAATTCTCTAGGCGCAGCCCTGGTCTCCTTTGCCAAATCCCATGTCAGCTATCCCTGCAAAAAATTTCCAGGAAATTCATTATTTCAACCAAAAAATCAAGGAGGAAACAAAAAGTCAGAGTTCTATTAATTGTGAAAAAGTGTCAATTGCAAAACATTACAAAAATGGATTTTGGAGAACCAAAAATCAAATTGATGTCTTTATAAAGGTTTTTCTATGAAGATGAATGTCATTCTGCATGTCAAGGTTGGAGAAAAGCATTTCAAAACAAATTTGGGTGAGCAGTGCGTGTTTTGGAGAGAAATCGTTTGCAACTAACCGGCGTGGCGCACATAACAGGTGGTGCGGCGCACTGGGAGTTTCTGCCCCGTGTTAATTTGAATGGGCGCGACGCATTGGGTTTTTGGCACGGCGCACACAGTTCAAAGCCCGAAATTGTTTCAAACTTCTCCAAATTGCTCATTACTTGAGTGGATTTGCCAGGTAGGCTTGCTATCTTGATGTTGCCTCAAATTTTATGATAAGAGATGGTGGTGTAAGGGTGATAAACGTTGAAACAAAAATTCAAACCCTCTCTCTATAAACACAAACAAATTTGCTGCCAGGGTTTCAGAGATCACAGTTTTGCCACCAAAATCATTTCTCCTTCCCCTTGTTCCCTTATCTTCACCAATCCCTAATTCCCTATCACCTAAATTCATTACTCCCTTCTCCTACATACTCTATCCCAAATCCTCCAACCTCACACCTCAAAACCTATACAATAATCCCAAACCCTAAACCCTATTCCCATACATCAATCCCTCAAACCCTCTCCCAAAAATTCCCATTCCTCACTATTGTTTCCCCTTCCTAACGGTCCCTGTTGCATTTGTTTTTTCCTTTGGTGGCAGAATTTGAATACAACACCAAAAAGAGCAGTCCAAGTACAGTTTATATACAACAACATCTTGTCTTCAAGGTATTTTGTACAACAGTCATGGCATCTGAGCATTCATCGGACTATGAGGTAGAAACCCAAAGTGAGTCTCCCTTGGAAGAACAGGCACCCCAGAGGCCTCATAAAAGTGGTAGACATGTTAGGGAAGAACTGACCACCCTTACAGAATTGTAGGTATGCCCTCTTGCTATGCAGTGTTTTCAGCATCAGTCATGCTATGAGTTTTGTCAAAAGGTGGCTAGTGTCCAGTTTCATCATGAGTTGGCTCATCTTTTTGTGTTGCACTTGCATGGAGATCAAGCTATCTTGGTTGGTGTCACCTTCACACTTACACCAGAATCCGTCTCATTAGCAACTAGTATATCGAATATTGGTGAACCGTGGCACAAGAAACAAAAGATTGACAGACAACATTATGAGCCATACATTAAAACTAGTTTCTTAAGGCAGCTCAAGAGAGTGTTCCTGTTCTGATATCTAAAAGATGAATATGCTCCAATAATGAGATTGATCATGAAATATTTCAGCTGTGAGGGACGGTTTTCTCATCTTTATGCTTATCACATCAAGTTGCTCATGCATTTCACTAGGGTACGAATGATGAACATTTCGTATTTCATTTGCCGGAATATGGAGAGGATGACCACCTTTATATAGCATAAAACCCCTCAGCAGCAACTTAACAGTGTACATCATTTTGCTCTTATTAAGATTTTGGTGCTTCATCAACTTGGATTGCAGGGCATCACTTGGGATGATTTCATCTCTCATGATTTCTTCAAAGCTTCACGGAGAGTATCAGAGGTTGAGCATGAAGGTGAACCTTCTCATTAGTATGAGTGCCATGAGACTGCTAGTGTTCCGGTATTCATCACATATTAGAGAGGCACCAGACATTTGTTTGCAGTGGCAAAGCGAGTGTTATCTCCACCCGGGGTGGAAGGGGCCTTGTTTCCTCCATCAGCATCATAGGTACAGGACAAAGGCAAGAGGCCAATGTAGGATGAGGGGCCTTTAGGTGAGCCATTAGGTGAACGAGAGACCGAATTCATTCTCCTTCATGATGATGATACAAATACGGGTCCACAAAGCGCCAAACTTAGAGACATCATCCAGGAGTAGCAATCAAAGATCGAAGCCTTATCCCTTGACTTGGAGAGGGCTAAGTGGACCATGAAATACTGGGAGCAGAGGAAAAAACAACTTGAAGATTAGCAGGCAATCATGGAGCTACAAAACATTCATGAGCATCACTAAGCTGCACAAAGGAGAAGATTTGAGCTCACGTCTTTGGAGCAAGAGATTAATGAGGATCGGGAGGCCAATCTCGAGAGAGTTAACATGCACTTAGAGAGGCTATTGGACAAGGCTAACAAAGACCGTGAATTTCTGAGACACATGGCTTTCCACTACATGGCGCGAAACAAAGTGTGCAAGGCCCGAATTAGGAATTTGAAGGCGAAATTGAGGAAGGCAATCGAGAAGCAAAGGAGTCAAAGGGAGCTCAATCGTCTTCAGATATTGGCTGAAGCCTCTTTAACCTAGAATAACACTTGATAAGGAAGCTCCAGCCCAAATTTCAAGAAATTTGGGGCGTTTTTGGTATTTTTGGAAATTTTTGTACAAAAAACAGGGTTTTTCTCCCTATGCGTCGTGCCACGTGGCGCACGCTTATGATTGGGAGCTCCAAATGAAAAAAAGTTTATAGTTTCGGATTTTTCATGAAAAATCATGACTGTTGGTGCATGACCAAGAAGTTTGGGCACGTTTTGAGTCCTCATGAGGTCAAAAACACCCTAAAAATGACCTCTCTGCCCCTATTTTGACACACAGGAAGCAGTCTTGGGAGATTGAGGTTTTGGAGGGGCAAATGGGCACCCAATTCAGAAATTCCACTTGGGTTGGAAAGTAGACAGGTAGGGATTTCCAACAAGAACACTTGGGATCAAATTGGACTTCATAAAGTGCCTCAAAATGACCATCAAAGTGGCACAACGCATACAGAAATTGGCGCGACGCACAGAGGTTTTTTGCCCAATTTTTCACCTTCCAGCTCAGAAATTCGGCCAGTTTGACTAGTTTTTCTTTGTGATGTTATTTTTGACCTATCTTGATGTAATTGGATGAACATGATGTAATTCTGGCACTTAGTTACTTGTTCTAGAGGATTCATTCACCAAAAAGTGAAAATGTAATGAATCAATCAGTTTCCTACCTTATAGAGGGAAGTTGTTTTGGTTGCCTAGATTTTAGTGCTTTGTTTAGAATTGGTTGAAACAGCTCCTAGAATGATGAGCTCGACCCGTAGAGGCAAGGGAATGGGTTGGGATAGTCTATATCATGTATTTTCTAAGTCATTTTTAGGGTTGGACTCTTGGGAAAAGCTTGGCACTCTATTCTACATTCTATATCTGCATTTTTTGCTAAGGAAAGACCAGGGTTTTGCAGCACTGTTTGGGATCCATGTGGCTTTATGTTTTGATGGTGTGCTTCTCTGAGTAATTGTAAGTTTATCTAGTGCTACGTGTATCATTTTCTTGCTTCTTCTTCTGAATTTGAAACAAATGAGTGATTAAGGTGGAATCCATAATTGTTATGCTCTGCCTTTGAATTGTTTAAATTTCCATGTTTTCATCTGTTTAAGTAGAATTCTTGAGACTCTCTTGCTCTCCTTAGCTCCTCACCAGTCTGATCTATCCATCTCACTTGCTTTAAAGCATCAAATGATTTCCTTCCTTGCCCCAATCAGACCTCTGCAGAAACTGTGCCTCATCCCCGAACCCAAATTTGCCTTTCCCATTTTTTCAACAAAACCCTCAAAAAACCAAATCAAATCCCTGCACTTAATACCTAGCCTAATATTAGTTGCAAAATTAGTCATCTCTAGCCCCATTGCTTATATTTTGCCGAGATTGACCGGGAGAGAGCCCTCTCCTGTCCTTGTAGGGCTAGCTACGAGGCTGAGCATGGTTTGATGTGGACCTAGAACCTTGTCTTTTCAGCCTGAGACAAATCTAGGCTCTAACATAGTGGCGACCGTACTGGGGAACAAAATGGTTTGCTTGTTGATGTCATTGGTTTTCTAAGCTACAGACGGAGCCTGAAGTTAAGCCAGGTAGCCTTCGAAATGCTTTTTCTTTGCATTAGCACAAGTAGATAAACGTTGCTTCAGTCAATCTTTGGTCTAGCTTGTAATCGTGACACTTTACCTGTAAATTGCGCTAGTACATTTGAGAATTCTAAGCTTTGGATGATAAGTTTAGAATCTGAAAGGCTAAGTAAGTTGTTTATGTCCCTTTGATTTCTTGAAAATAACACACTGGCTTCAAAGAGATATACCAGAGCTAATCCAGATCCAAATCCTCCTCCTTTTTACGAGAATCCTTATCTGATTTCAAGAATTGCTCGCCAAGAGAGCTCTGTCACTCCTGTGTTTAAATCTCGTTCATGTCCTGAAATTTTTGAGTATCTTGAAGAGCTTGATTTTGATGAAAAGTTTGAATTGTCATTATTTGAAACCAAATCCGAAAGTGCTCTTGGTTCTATAGTTCCAAATCCTGACTTTGTTGCAGCTCTTGAAGTTGAAAGAAATAATAAATCAATTGAGAATTTTATCTTGAGGAACCTTCAGAGATAAATTCACATTTCAAATATCGTTGATTTCCTAGAAGTTGCATCTGCAACCCTCGGATCTTTCGTAACGGCATCCGCTTCGAAAATCCCTACCGAACCTCCCTTCATTCCCACCCTTCCTCCACAGCCTAATATTCCTGATCAAAAGTCTGCTGTAAATTGACCTCCATCTACTCCTTCTACATCCAAAATCGCTTCACCTCCACATACACCTCCTCATACACCTCACACATCAGCTGCTCCCACTCCTCCAACATCCCCCAGACCAAATCCACTAAGAGCAATGGCTGCTCAGTTTGCACCTCTCGCGCTGCCTCAAGTTTTGAATGACATGCCCGCAGATTATCAGAGAAAAATTCCTTTGTTTGATGGCATGCCTTAGGGTATCACAGCTCAGCAACATGTGGATAAAATGATGGATTTCTTCGATGTCTATGAGATCGATGAAGAAAATGTGACCATGAGGTTATTCATGCAGACTTTCGGTGGCGAGGTAAGAAAATGGTTCAGATCTTTGCCGGACAGAATTATTGCTACATTAGAAGAGCTTAAAAGACATTTTTTGGAACACTAGGAAGTAAAGAAAGATCCGCTGCAAATCACTTCTGAATATACCAAGATCAAGCGAAATGCTGGTGAGTCCATTCAAGACTATTGTATTAGATTCAATGCGGTTTATAATGAAATTCCAGATGATTTAAAACCAACTAGAAGATCAGCTTTGCTTAAGTTCCTGGATGGTTTTGATCCGGACATGGCTTATCAGTTGAGGGAGAGAAATCTAGCTACCTTGGAAGAAATGCAAAAAATTGTCGTTAGTGTTGAGGCAAATTTGAATGACAAGCGGGCTAGATTGAAAGCGGAAAAGAAAGTCTCAATAAAGGAAGAAGCTTCTACCTCAGATCAGGTGCTACGCAAGGTAGAAAAGATGTTTGAAAGGTTGACACTTGATAAGCCAGAACCGCAGATTTGGAATCCCAATTTCTGTGGCCAGCAGCAGCCACAATTCAGGATCATATAGCGTGAGCAGCGAGCACAAGAAATGGCATCACAACAGTAGCAAATAAAGACACCTCTTTAGCAGAATTTTGTTGGTCCTGAATCTGATGATGAAGATCATGTAATAGGAGAAGAAAATCACTTCTTTACTCCTGATGATATGCCCACATTTATCACTAAAGATGATGAGTATGCAGAAAGTTCAGTTGTATAGCATGATGCAGATTTTATCTTGTCGAATGACACAGCTCTTGAAGAGGAGTCAGATGAGTATCAAAGAGGGTATATGCATGCCTTGTCTGCCCAACAGCGTCAGTATTCATTAAGAAACAGAAATGTCCCCATCAATCCAATCCAAAAGAGAAAGGAAGGTCCAACATCTAAGAATGAGCCACTGGTTGCACCAAATAAAGGCAAAGAAGTTGCTGATCCAATGACTCACAAATCTCCATCAGCAAATGAACAAGTCAATCAGCCCTTCTTTGTACCGAAAGACAAAGCTGAGAAGAAAGAGATTCCAGCCAAAGAGGTAGAGAAGACTTCCATTTTTAGTTTAGAAAATGAAATTTCTAAATTGAAGGTATCTATTCCTTTGACAGAGCTGATGAGGAACAACGATTATAGAGGTCAGGTTTCCAAAATTTTGAATTTTGATCCAATGTCTGATATGGTGAGTGTGGAAGATGATAAACCTGAACTGATTTTTGGACCAGCATTGAATGGTGAGTCTCCCGACAGTGATGTGCCTCCTTTTTATATTAGTTTGAGAGTGCATGAGTTTGTGTTGCATAATTCTATGTTCGATTCCGGTGCCTCCCACAATCTTATGCCAAAAGCTATCATGGAAAAGTTGGTTTTGGACATCACAAGGAAATATCATGATTTGTATTCATTTGATTCCAATCGGGTGAGATGTATTGGGCTTATTAAAGACTTGGTGGTCAGTTTGGATCAGATTCTGGCTAAGAATATTTTGATGGATGTTGTTGTGGCAGACATTCCTCCTCGATATGGTATGCTTCTTTCAAGGTCTTAGGGAGCAAAGATCAAAGGAACTATGCAGCTTGATTTCTCCTATGCAACGATTCTAGTGTTTGGCCAAATGAGAAAATTATATCGTGAGCAGAAAAAGAAATACATGATTACAAGCAAGGAGAAACCAATTAATCATCCGATTAATTATGTACATACAGATCTAGAGTCTTTTGTTTTGTATTTAGATAGTTTCAATGATATTGATAGTAAGTTAGTTGTAGCAAATGATATTCCAGAAATAGTAGAAAATTTCAGAGAAGTTTTGAAGAGAGAAGGACAAGAAAATGGAAATACCGTTCAGCAATCAGAAAAAGATGATGGACAACAAGCAGAAAAAACAGAGGAAAAAGATTTTCAGCACTTAGAAGAAGAGGAAGATGGCCTATGGACCATGGATTTCGATGGCACAGTGGGGAATGATGGTACTGGCATTGGAATTTGGGTATGCAGTCCTTTTTCTGCTCCAAACAAAGTGCCTAGTAATGTGCGGGTATGTTCTTACAAACTTGCTTTTGATTGCTCAAACAATGAAGTTGTGTATGAGGCTTTGATTGCTGGCCTAAAGATCCTAAGAAAGCTTAATGCTAAGAGGATTTCTGTCTATGGTGACTCTGAATTGGTGATTAATCAAGTTAAAGGTGAATATCAAGCAAAGCATCCTCGAATGCGGGAATACCGGAATGTTGTTCTAGACATTTTGAAGCTGTTTTCATATTACACTTTGACGTGTGTGCCTCATATTCAAAATAGTATTGCTAATGCGCTTGCTAAGGCAGCCAGTAATTTGAAGATTCCTATGAACTCAAGCAATAAATTTGAAATCCATGTGAAGCATCGTCCCACTATCCCAGACAATCAGAGATATTGGCAAGTTTTCCAAGATGATGAGGAGATTAATGATTTTTTGCAAAACAAAGGTAAATTCAAAGATACCTCCATTAATGTAGAACATGATGACAGAAAAGATGATGTGCAGATCAATCAAATGGAAGTGTTGCAACTCAAGGATAATGTGATTCCTAAAGGCTTGATACCTTTAGAAGAGCTCTTTGACCATGATGACGTATCCCGCAAACCAACATTGCAGCCAACAGAAAAGGGAGTTGAAGACGTGAACATTGGAACAGTCGAGCATCCGAAGAAGGTAAAGTTGTCCAAAGCATTTCCACCGAAGGTGAAGGCCAAATATATGAGTTTGTTGTCATATTTTGCCGATGTGTTTGCTTAGGACTATTCTGATTTGAAGACATATGATACAAATATAATTCAGCATACTATTCCTATTAAACCTAATCAAAAACCTTTCAGAAAGAAGTTAAGAAGGCTTAATCCAAAATTGCTGCCATCAATTGAGAAGGAAGTTAACCGGTTGTAGAAATCAGGAACCATTGTTCCCATCCGTTTTTTTGATTGGATATCTAATTTGGTGCCTGTGCAAAAGAAGACTGGTGAGATTCGTTTGTGCATTAATTTTCGAAATCTCAACAAAGTTTCATTGAAGGATAATTATCCGTTGCCAAAAATGGATCACATACTTCAGCGAGTAGTTGGAGCATCTCGCATGTCACTACTCGATGTTTATTCCAAATATAACCAAATTTTAGTCCATGAAGATGACCGAGACAAAACAGCGTTCACCACTCCTTGGGAACATTTCATTATGCAAAAATGCCTTTCAGTTTGAAGAACGCGGATGCCACTTTTCAGTGGGCAATGGACTTGGCTTTCGCAAATGAGAAGGATGTCTTCTTGGTTGTGTACCTTGATGATTTGACCGTGTTTTCCAAATCAGATGAAGAACACTTGTATCATTTGAAAATTGTCTTTGAAAAGTGCATAAAATATGGTGTGTCGCTGAATCCTAAGAAGAGCTTGTTTGCCATGGATGAAGGCAAACTACTTGGGCACATTATCTCAAAAGATGGCATCCGTATTGATCCAACACGTGTAGAAGCGATTCAGAAAATTGACCTGCCTCGGAATAAGAAAGAGATTCAATCGTTTAATGGTAAGATGAATTTTTTGCACCGCTTTGTTCCTAATCTTGCTGAACATCTAAAGGAGATTACAAACATGCTTAAGAAGGACAGCCAAGTGTCATGGGCGGAAGAGGCTATAAAATCTTTCAATTTGGTAAAATTGGCTCTTTCTTTAGCTCCGATTCTGATCAGCCCGGATTATACTCAGGATTTTATATTGTTTTCATTTGCTTCGGATCATACTATGGCAGCTGTATTAATACAGAAAAAAGATGAGCATGAGAGACCCATTGCTTTCTTCAGCCGGACTATAAGGGATTCCGCTTTGAAATACAACATTATTGAGAAGCAAGCCCTTGCACTTATAAAAGCACTGAAATATTTCCATGTGTACATTCTACATTCCCATATTTTAGCTTATGTTCCTAACACTGCTGTCAAATATGTTTTGGTTCAGTCCAATCCTAAAGGAAGACGTGGCAAGTGGATAGTAGCTTTACTAGAGTATGATGTGGAGATAAGGCCCACAAATCTTGTTAAAGGTCAAGGATTGGCGAAGTTGATGGCTGAATCAAATCTACACGTCTTATGCACAAATCTGATTGCTGCTATGTCCGATGAAAATGAGGAAAGTTCGTCATTGCAGGTATCAGAAATGTTTGTTCTTTCTCCATGGTATTCAGATATCATATATGTACTTCAAAATTTGTCTGCACCACCGGGAATGGCTAGAAACAAAGCAAGAACTCTTAAGTTAAAGGCTGCTAAATTTTGTGTTTTGAATTCTGCACTTTATTGGAAAGATCCCGGTGGCATTTTGTTAAATTGTTTGGTGGAGGAAGAAGCGAAGCAGGTCATGGAGGATTTCCATAAAGGAGATTGTGGCAGTCACCGTTTTTGGAAAACAACGGTAAACAAAATTCTGAGGGCTGGATACTATTGGCTAACATTGTTTGCTGATGTGTTCAAGACTATTAAGAGCTGTCATAACTGCCAGATTTTTGAGGGAAAGCAGAAATTACAGCCTTTGCCGCTTAAGCCCATTGAGGTGAGTGCCCCTTTTCAGCAGTGGGGGTTGGATTTCATTGGTGAAATTCATCCTTCTTCTTCAGGTCAGCATAGATGGATCCTCACGGCGACAGATTACTTCACGAAGTGGATCGAAGCAATTACCACTTGTCAAGCTATGGATGCAGTAATAATTTCATTCCTTGAGAATAATATTTTGTCTCGTTTTGGTTGCCCAAATAAGTTAATCACTGATAACGCAGCAGCTTTCAAGTCAAAAAGGATGGTTGAGTTTTGCAGTAAATATCATATTACTTTGGGGCACTCAACCACCTATCATCCACAAGGCAATGGATTGGCGGAGTCTTCCAACAAATCTTTAGTTAATATCATTAAAAAGATGCTGGAAATCAACAAGAAAAGTTGGCATAAGAAGTTGGTCCATGCACTTTGGGCAGATCATGTGAGTCAAAAGAAATCCATTGGTATGTCCCCCTTTGAGTTAGTTTATGGAGTTGACACGGTGTTCCCTACCTCTCTTGCAGCTCCGGTAGTCAAACTTCTTTAGGAGGCTCGTAGTGAAGAGAATCCAATGCAGAGAAGACTAAAACAAATGATCCACTTGCAGCAGACATGGGAGGATGTTTTTCAAAACACATTCAAGTTGCAGGAGAGAATTAAAAAGATTTATGACAGAAAAGCAAAGGCAGACACATTTTAGTTGGATGATGTGGTTTTAAAGTGGGATGCAAGGAATGAGGAAAAGGGCAAGCACGGCAAGTTTGACAATCTCTGGAAAGGTCCTTTTAAGATTGCAACATATCGGGGTCAGAATGCCTTTCTTTTGAAGGAGATGAACGGGGAAGATTGTCCAGGAGGGCTGGTCAATGGTCGGCTGCTCAAGCAGTACCTTTTCTAAGTTATTTCTGCTGTCATCATCGTCATTGTAAATACCATTTTATTTTAGTTTCACTGCAAGTGTGTGCTGTGATCATTTTTTTTAGTCTGGGGCCTGAAGTGAAGGCTATAATTCTGAAAAAAGATTTCAGTTTTGAGTTCAGTTTGTCGAGTCAGTTTTTTCAGTCATTTTAGTGTTATTATTGAGTCATTTTGAGTCAAGTTTTAGTCAAATGAATTGAGTCAGAATCTTGTATTGTTTGTCAAAATAATGACTCCATAGCCCAATGGATGACAGCACTATCTAGCTCTTCCAGAGATTTGTCATTCTTGGCACCTCCAAGGAGCTACCATCCCCCATTAGAGCCAATGTTAGAGTCGGTCTGGTCATCCCTCTGTCAGAGATCAAAACTCTTTTTGCATTTCATGTTTAGGTGTCCCATCTCTCTCGAATAGTTTCATTCCGTTAGGAGCATGCCATAAATCTGACGGAAGGGTTTTTGTCATTCATTCCCCTCATGCTTTGCACTGTTGGCTCAGGTCTGTCCATCAAAATCAAGTCTTAAAAGTCATTTGCAGTATTGTTTCAGTTTCTAGGTCATTACAGTCATTTTAGTCATTAGGTCTAGGGTTAGTCAAGTTGTGTCTTCATAAAGTCTAATAAAGCCAGCAGGCCAGAGGGAGGTTCTTGACAAGTTGTTATTTCAAAGATTTTTATTTTCATATGGATGGATTATGAATTTTCTTCAAAAATTTGTTTTGAAGACAAGTCGACATTTCGTTTTTTGTAATAATTTTCCAGAATTTTCAGTTCTTGAATTCTCCAGGCGTAGCCCTGGTCTCCTTTGCCAAATCCCATGTCAGTTATCCCTGCAAAAAATTGCCAGGAAATTCATCATTTCAACCAAAAAATCAAGGAGGAAACAAAAAGTTAGAGTTCTATTAATTGTGAAAAAGTGTCAATTGCAAAACATTACAAAAATGGGTTTTGGAGAACCAAAAATCAAATTGATTTCTTTATAAAGGTATTTCTATGAAGATGAATGTCATTCTGCATGCCAAGGTTGGAGAAAAGCATTTCAAAATGAATTTGGGTGAGCAGTGCATGTTTTGGAGAGCAACCGTTTGCAACTAACCGGTGGAACGCACATAACAGGTGGCACAACGCACTGGGAGTTTCTGCCCAGTGTTAATTTGAACGGGCGCGGTGCACAGAGAGCGCGCGGCGCACTGGGTTTTTGGCGCAGCGTACATAGTTCAAAGCCCGAAATTGTTTCAAACTTCTCCAAATTGCTCATTACTTGCGTGGATTTGCTAGGTAGGCTTGTTATCTCGATGTTGCCTCAAATTTTATGATAAGAGATGGCGGTGTAAGGGTAATAAAGGTTGAAACAAAAATTCAAACCCTCTCTCTATAAAAACAAATAGATTTGCTGCCAAGGTTTTAGAGCTCATAGTTTTGCCACCAAAATCATTTCTCCTTCCCCTTGTTCCCTTATCTTCACCAATCCCTAATTCCCTATCACCTAAATTCATTATTCCCTTCTCCTACATACTCTATCCCAAATCCTCCAACCTCACACCTCAAAACCTATGCAATAATCCCAAACCCTAAACCCTATTCCCATACATCAATCCCTCAAACCCTCTCCCAATAATTCCCATTCCTCACTATTGTTTCCCCTTCCTAACAGTCCCTATTGCATTTGTTTTTTCCCTTGGTGGCAGAATTTGAATACAACACCAAAAAGAGTAGTCCAAGTACAGTTTATATACAGCAGCATCTTGACTTCAAGGTATTTTGTACAGTAGTCATGGCATCTGAGTGTTCATCGGACTATGAGGTAGAAACCCAAAGTGACTCTCCCTTGGAAGAATAGGCACCTCAGAGGCCTCATAAAAGTGGCAGACATGTTAGGGAAGAACCGACCACCCTTACAGAATTGCAAGCCTGCCCTCTTGCTATGTAGTGTTTTCAGCATTAGTCATGCCATGAGTTTTGTCAAAAGGTGGCTAGTGTCCAATTTCATCATGAGTTGGCTCGTCTTTTTGTGTTTCACTTTCACGGAGATCAAGCTATCTTGGCTGGTGTCACCTTCACACTTACACCAGAATCTGTCTCATTAGCAACCGGTATACCGAATATTGGTGAACCATGGCACAAGAAACAAAAGATTGACCAGCAGCATTATGAGCCATACATTAAAACCAGTTTCTTAAGGTAGCTCAAGAGAGTGTTCCCGTTTCGATATCTGAAAGATGAATATGCTCCACTAATGAGATTGATCATGAAATATTTCAGCTGTGAGGGACGGTTTTCTCGTCTTTATGCTTATCACATCAGGTTGCTCATGCATTTCACTAGGGTACAGATGATGAACATTCCGTATTTCATTTGCCGGAACATAGAGAGGATGACCACCTTTATACAACATAAAACCGCTCAGAAGCAACTTAACAGTGTATATCATTTTGCTCTTATTAAGATTTTGGTGGTTCATCATCTTGGATTGCAGGGCATCACTTGGGATGATTTCATCTCTTGTGATTTCTTCAAAGCTTCACAGAGAGTATCAGAGGTTAAGCATGAAGGTGAACCTTCTCATCAGTATGAGCGCCATGAGACTGCTAATGTTTTGGTATTCATCACATATCAGAGAGGCACCAGACATTTGTTTGCAGCGGCAAAGCGATTGTTATCTCCACCGAGGGTGGAAGGGGCCTCGCTTCCTCCATCAGCATCACAGGTACAGGACAAAGGCAAGAGGCCAATGCAGGATGAGGGGCCTTCAGGTGAGCCATCAGGTAAACGAGAGACCAAATTCATTCTCCTTCATGATGATGATACAGATACAGGTCCACAAAGCGCCAAACTTAGAGAGATCATCCAGGAGCAGCAATCAGAGATCGAAGCCTTATCCCTTGACTTGGAGAGGGCTAAGTGGACCATGAAATACTTGGAGCAGAGTAAAAAACAACTCAAAGATCAACAGGAAATCATGGAGCTACAAAACATTCGTGAGCATCGCCAAGCTGCACAAAGGAGAAGAGTTGAGCTCACGTCTTTGGAGCAAGAGATTAATGAGGATCGGGAGGCCAATCTCGAGAGAGTTAACATGCACTTAGAGAGGCTGTTGGACAAGGCTGACAAAGACCATGCATTGCTGAGGCACATGGCTTTCCACTACATGGCACGAAACAAAGTGTGCATGGCCCGAATCAGGAATTTGAAGGCGAAATTGAGGAAGGCAATCAAGAAGCAAAAGAGGAAAACAGAGCTCGATCGTCTTTAGATATTGGCCAAAGCCTCTTTAGCCCAGCATAACACTTGATAAGGAAGCTCCAACCCAAATTTCAAGAAATTTAGGGCATTTTTGGTATTTTTGGAAATTTTTGTACAAAAAATAGGGTTTTTCTCCCTGTGCGCCATGCCACGTGGCGTGTGCTTATGATTGGGAGCTCCAAATGCAAAAAAGTTTAGAATTTTGGATTTTTCATGAAAATTCATGACTGTTGGTTCATGGCCAAGAAGTTTGGGCAAGTTTTGAGTCCTCAGGAGGTCAAAAACACCCTAAAAATGACCTCTCTACCCCTATTTTGACACACAGGAAGCAGTCTTCGGATATTGAGGTTTTGGAGGGGAAATGGGCACCAAATTCAGAAATTCCACTTGGGTTGGAAAGTAGACAGGTAGGGATTTCCAGCAAGCACACTTGGGCTCAATTTGGACTTCACAAAGTGCCTCAAAATCAGCATCAAAGTGGCGCGACACATATAGAAATTGGTGTGGCGCACAAAGGTTTTTTGCCCAATTTTTCACCTTCCAGCTCAGAAATTCGGCCAGTTTGACTAGTTTTGCTTTGCGATGTTATTTTTGACCTATCTTGATGTAATTGGATGAACATGATGTAATTTTGGCACTTAGTTACTTGTTCTAGAGGATTCATTCAACAAAAAGTGAAAATTTAATGAATGAATCAATTTCCTACCTTATAGAGGCAAGTTGTTTTGGTTGCCTAGATTTTAGTGCTTTGTTTAGAATTGGTTGAAACAGCTCCTAGAATGACGAGCTCGACCCCTAGAGGCAAGGGAATGGGTTGGGCTAGTCTATATCATGTATTTTATAAGTCATTTTCAGCGTTGGACTCTTGGGAAAAGCTTGGCACTCTATTGTACATTCTATCTCTGCATTTTTGGCTAAGGAAAGACCAGGGTTTTGCAGCACTGTTTGGGATCCATGTGGCTTTATTTTTTGATGGTGTGCTTCTCTGAGTAATTGTAAGTTTTTCTAGTGCTATGTGTATCATTTTCTTGCTTCTTCTTCTGAATTTGAAACAAATGAGTGATTAAGGTGGAATTCATAATTGTTATGCTCTACCTTTGAATTTGTTTAAATTTCCATGTTTTCATCTGTTTAAGGAGAATTCTTGAGACTCTCTTGCTCTCCTTAGCTCCTCACCAGTCTGATCTATCCATATCACTTGCTTTAAAGCATCAAAATGATTGCCTTCCTTGCCCCAATCAGACCTCTGCAGAAACTGTGCCTCATCCCCGAGCCCAAATTTGCCTTTCCCATTTTTTCAACAAAACCCTCAAAAAACGAAATCAAATCCCTACACTTAATACCTAGCCTAATATTAGTTGCAAAATTAGTCATCTCGAGCCCCATCACTTATCTTTTGTCGAGATCGATCCAGAGAGAGCCCTCTCCTGTCCTCGTAGGGCTAGCTACGAGGCTGAGCGTGGTTTGATGTGGACCTAGAACCTTGTTTTTTCAGCCTGAGACAAATCTAGGCTCTAACACCAGTATCCCATTATACTACATAACTTAATTTTTCTTATTATTGCCAAAAGGCCATTGTTCTGGTGACCAACTAGTAACAATTCCATTTTCCAGATCTTAATGAGATGAATAAGTTAGCTCATGATGAGACCTCTTGTCCTTTGATTGAAGTATCAAAGGTTGTTACCTGGCTTGATGACCAGAATGGTGATGTTGTGTTATTAAGTCCTATGATCATGGTAGGTCAGTTCATAATGATATCTCTTATCCTTTTGGTATATTTTTCTTGTTTTAATTTGATTTATTAGTAGTTTTCTCTTGTTATTATGATAATAGATTAATGAATGGGGTGGCACATTAACTCCTTACAAGTTAGGGATGGTGTAAAAATTATTGTAATAATTATCCTTTTAGTTTGTTATTTGCTTCCCAATATTTTATTTGTTAGCGAGATCACAAGATTATAAGGAAGAAAAAGAAACTCCTCTAGTGGGAATTAAAGAAATATATTATGAACAATTTATGTACTTATAATATCGGGATTGTCAAATTCTTTATGAAGTTAAAAGGTTAAATAAAATATTCTCTTATGGTAATCATTAGAATGACATAATTTTGTCACCATGATATCAGAAAAGTGCTTCAAAATTGGAATAATTTTCATGCAAAAGCTGGTTATAACTAAGAAAATAACAATCATAAGGGAACAATATCTATGACCAAAGGGGACAAAGAGATATGACGAAAAGGGAGAACGGCTGCAACTAATGGGAACATTAGTAAAGGAACAGTAGTTGTGACCAAAGGAGCGATGACTGTGATAAAAATAAATAGCAAGTTGTGACAAAAGGGAACAATAGTGAAGGAACAACAACTATGACCAAAGGAAGAATGATTGTGATAAAAAGAAACAATAAGTTGTGAAAAAAGGGAACAGTGACTACAACTAAGGGAATAACAGTGAAGGAACAACATATGTGACCAAAAGAACAAAAACTGTGATAAAAAGAAACAACAATTTGTAACAAAAGGGACCATCAGTTGCAACTAAGGGAACAACAGTGAAGGAACAACAACTGTGACCAAAGGAACAACAACTATGATAAAATGGAACAAGTTGTGAGAAAAGGGAACAACAATGAAGGAACAATAGTTGTGACCAACGGAACAACAACTATGATAAAAATACAAACAACCCTTTCCCCTTATTTCATTATTAAATTTTTTTTTAGATATTTATTATTATTATTACTCTTTTTTATTATTATTATCAAACATAAATTTCATTAAATATATACATTATGTACAAAATGAAAGGAGTTTTGAAAAAAAAATCAGCTAGATGTATTTGCGGGGTTATCTCCCCAATCAGTGATGATCTATAGATTGGAATCATTACTTATCTGATGGTTGATGGTATGGGTAGAGTTGATTTCCATTAGCAAGAAAATATATGCCATAACCATCAATGGCAGTCAAGGTCACTGTACTCTTGTCATGGACTTCGGCAATCTCATATGGTCCTAACCATCTCGTCTAAACTTTTCCTAGAAAATCTTGAAACCTGGAATCATACAACAGCACCGAGTTGCCTTTCTAAAAAAAAATATTTTCAATAAGGCGATCATGCCATTTTTCCCTTTATTGTTGAATAGAAATTGTACATTGTCGAGACATTAGGCGCATCTCGTCTAGTTCATTAAGCTATTGTAAATGTTTTTTTTGTGCTTCTGTGAAATCCAATCCAACTTCTCTTGCAACCTTGAGAGTCTTAATCTCAAATTCAATAGGAAAAATAGGCTCCTTACCGAAAACAAGGTGGTATGGTGAATAGCCAGTAGTATTGAGCCATGTTTTTCGATAGGCCCATAAGCCCTTAGGGAGTTTAGCTACCCACTTCTAGTGGTTCACAGATACTGTTTTGGCTAGGATTTTCTCCAAAACCTTATTGGTACTTTCCACCTGTCCATTAGCTTGAGGATGGTAAGGAGTGTTACCCGGAAAAGTTTCTATTTAGAACTGCTCTATCCCACTAAGGTGTGACAGCTGCCTTAGAAAAAAACAGAGAAAACTACTTTTGTATTTCCTTTATGAATTAAAGATAGAGGGGGATAGAAAGAACCGACCTGTGTCTTGCACTAATCCTTTGATCCAATCCCTCTCTTCTTTGACAGCTTCCAGCTACCTGCTCCCTTACTTGCCCAGCTTCACCAAGTTCCTGTAAGATCACAGAAGAAGAAAACTATACAAAGACATGGATCTATATTCATAAACAACTTAGGATCAGATTTAAGCTAAACATACAAATGTAACAAGCATCAATGATACACAAGCATGTAGGAGAAACTCAAATAGTTTTTATTGATATACAAGAAGATCCAGGAGGAGTTACAACCGATGATTCCTGACCCAGCATCAACCTCCCAGCAAAGAAGCCCCTCTTCACCTCCAACAAAGCATAAATCACCCAATACTCTGATCTCTATCTCAAAACCAACAGCAATTCCTTACAATGTGCAAAATTCCAGCCTCTGGATCTCTGGGATGAGGGATCCATATATAGATGTATGCAAGGAGGATGAGTCAGCCTGTAATTTGATTAGTGTCTTCTCTCTGTAAGTTCTTGCTTCCACTTGGAGACTGAAAGCCTCTTACTCATCCTTGGTCGAACTCAGTGAGGCAAGTGTCATAGGAGAAGATTCTGGAAGCTTCCATTGTCTTTCCACCTCGTGGAATGGCACTGCCATTTGTCATTTCCCGCTCAACGCACCCTGATAGTGCATTTGGGTGCGTTGTAACGCACCCAGCTAGTGTATTTAGGTGTTATGAAACGCAGCTAACCAGTGGAGCAACTGAAATGATCCTGTTTTGACTAATTCTGAGTAGTTTCTGGTGGAGAACTTCTGGGAGAAGCTGTAATTTGTTGACCTTGTTCCTTTAGGGGTTGGAACAACACTTTTAGGGACTTAGGAGCCCTTGGTTTATGGACATTTCATGCTTGGAGCTGCAAGGCACAAAAATGTCTATAATAGTTTCCCCCTAAAGTATGAGGCCGTTAATCGGGTGAAATGCTTTATTATGAGGATCCAAAGTTCTTTCAATGCTGGGAGGAGACCTATAATAAGATACAATACAATGCATTATCTTCATACTATTTTTCATGATCTAGCTGAGGTGGGCATTCCCATGCTCAGCTTTATAAATTCATTTTCATGTACATAGGATAGACAATCGTCTGAGTGTAGACTGATGATTCTGATAGAGCCATCATCCTTTTGGTAGGATGATTATCTGTGCTGCAATGTTTTTCATTTAATGTCTTTATTTCCCTGAATATATATCGCAGCCAGGATGGATGAAACTAGATCTGGGGTCTTCAATCTCGTCCGATCTTCACTCGAAGTACAAGTCGATCCATGTGAGAAATGTTTTGAAGTCGAACATGGAAAGACATCGCTTGATTACCAGTCAATGATGTAAACTGTTAACAAGCGCGAGAGGAGTCACCGATAATGATAATGACCCTCAAGGTACTACAGTACAATTCACGTGCTGTGAATAAAGAACTTGGCGTCGAACACCACGCAAAATCTTTCGGTCAAAGGCCATTGATGTAAACCTATCGCCGGAAGTGAGAAACTTGCCATTAAGGCATGCAAGCTTCAAAGTACTGAATGGGGTGTTCCTAGACCAACTTCTTGGATAATGAGCTGATGTCGACAAGAAGTGATCCGTCAAAGGAGGGCCTTAATGAATCACACATCAATGACATGGAACGGAGCAAATGATTTTGATGGAGGTGAAAACAATCTGATTATATACGGTTCAGGGTAGCGGTCATGAAAGTATGGAGTATAATGTATGGTAGTGGGTGGGACACAGGTGACTTCTCTAGATGACTTCTCTTGAACATGTCGGCGACACTTATGTGATCGATTGGTAGCATTAACCCCAAATGTGGATGGTATGGCGTGACCATGGTGATGTGACCGATGAATGAAACAACCCAACCCGACTTAGACACGGAGTGGAAGTGTCATGTTCAAGAGCGACTTGCTACCAACAAAGATTCTTTGAGTTTTCTTCCCAATTTTTCCCAAGTCATTGCTGACGAGTACCTCTTTATTTTTTTCAAGCTTGAGGAGGATAACATATGCTTGTTCTATAATTTTCCCTTTGGGAAAACCCATCACTATGTTTTAACGAGCCTAGCGATAGTGAAACTCGTTCTCATCTAAAGACAAGTTTGTCGCTATTAATCTTTTTAATGATTTTAACGACAAAGATAACTCGGTCCTTTTCATTTTTAGAGAGTCTGAAAAGGTACGTAAAGGTAACTCCAAAATTCCTTTTTCGTCATCTAATCCCTTAAGTCCGAAAAAGTATAAAACAATACAGAAGGGATGAATTTTCGATAGTTTTAACGAGCCGAACAAAACAAGCGCTTGATCTTTTTGTGTAATAATCCATCAAGTCCAAAAAGATTAAAATCTAGAGGAGGGATAGCACTTCCTGTCCCTTTAACGAGCTGGAAGGCCAAGGAATCGGCAATCTTTTCATATTTTACGAGTCAGTTGAAAAGAGCTTAAAGAAGACTCGTCTTTTGAGGAACGAGTGATAAAATGGGTAGCAGCTGATTCCAGGTAAGGTTTGGAATTTTCCAATCACGGCAGTGTCACAAGGATGGCTAGTGAAATCACTCTTCGCAGCTGTTCCTCAAAATGGGTAAACAATCAAATGGAGGTGAATGATCGGCCAATGAAAAGGTGGAGGTGACGGTGCAAACACGACCAAGGCTTTAATGGCTGAAGTACTACATTCACGGTGGTTATTTACTAGGGAATAGTTCATTTTTTAACGAGCTTAAATGCGGGTGGAAACATTTGCTCGGTCCGGGTTTATTTTTTAACGAGCTTGAACCTTGCGGTAACACTGCTTGATAAGTTTGCATGCCCCTAGCATAATAACTCAAATCGAGGTGCATGCCCCCCAAGCTTCATTGCATTCAACTTGGTGGTTGGAATGAAGGTTTACCTTTGAGATTTGGAAAGGGGATTTGTTTCATTTTTTATCGAGGTTGACACAGTAAAAGAATTATCCTCATGACTCTTTGTTTAATTTTTTAACGAGGTCGACACGAGATAAGAACCGTCCTCGGCATCCACCGTATTTACTGTATTTGATAGAAAATCAAAAACTGAAGGATGATTAAGGTTGCTGGAATAATCTTCGTGGTAATCCGGAAGATGGGAGTGATGGTGGTAATCTTCCCATGGTGCCTCTTCTTTCATCATTGATTGAATGATTCCTTCGTTTGTAGAATGTACATGTGACCAAGGATTTGAAGAGGTTTCATATTCCTTAGACCTATCTATCCAAACACTCGATGAGCGTTGATTTGGGGTTGCCCCCCAGGCCAAGAAAATTGATTGCTACAATATTTCTAAAATGGCGATGATCCATGCTGACAAAATGTTCAGGAATCTTCCGAATCCATTAGATATAGAAGATTTCATATTGTAGGTTTCCACTGTGGCCACTTCCGCCAAATTACTCGGAGGCGGTAGGGAAAAAGTACCCATTAAGGCAGCGTCTTTTAGGAGGCCTACTCCAATATTTTGAAGCGAATGGTTGCTTCTATGGATCATTGGAATGCCTCCCGTAACTTGTGCACTGTTGGGGAGAAATGTTTGTTGGTCGACGATTGTAATTCCTCCTTGGAAGGGAAATGCAATCTTCCTGAAATAGGTCGACACAACTGCGGCCATGGCATATATCCATGGCCTTCCCAGTAGGATGTTGTAATCGAGGTTTCCGTCGATTACTTCAACATCAATTTCTACTGTTTTTCCCCCTAGTTCAACTTGCAAGTTACTTAAAATCCCCTATGGAGTGTATGATTGTCCATCAAATGCTTTTAACGTCGTTGACGATCTCGACAAGGGTGGTGAGCCTAAATTTTTCCAGCAACTCATCGACATAATACATGTAGATGCCCCCTCATCAATAATTGTTTGATGAACAGTTTTGTTAAGGGCTTTCACTTGAATAAGGAAAGCTAGTTGAGCTGGTAACCGAGGGTCATATCCTTTATGATCAAAGGCCACAAGATTGGAATCCATTGGGCCAATCCCACCTATTGCTGATAATAAAGCTTGCTTTTGGGAGGGGAAATTTTGTGGTACCTCAAGTGTCGACATAGCGGATGGCGATTGGGCCAGGTCCTCTATTATATTATAATTCTGTGCTACTTTTTCACGAGGATTAAATGTCGATTTGTGTACTACTCCCTTTGGCGACTTTATCATTTATTCAGGAATGATGGGTGGCACAACTTCGGTCAAAGTTGTTGTCAAACTACTAGGTTGTTCATTAGCCTTGTTATTCGACAGCTGCGGATTCCCGTAATATTTATTCCTTGTCAAAGCATCATTTTGCTGCTTTGAGATAGACAACATAAGCACTTGGGATCGGGAAGCATTTTGATTAGCAACTAGTTTGGTTCTCGGGTTTGGAAACGGATCAGTCAATACTGCTGAGGTTTTTGAACTCTTAAAGAGTTTCTTAACTTCAGCTTTATGTGGACAATCTCTCGTCCAATGATCATCATCGCATATATGACACCCCGTAGGGGGTTTCCTTTGCCCAGAAGGGTTTGTAGAAGCTTTATCGTGCTTCCTTTTTCTCCCTTTCTTTTTCTTCTTGCCCCATGGTTGCTTTAGTTGTTTGCCCTTGTCGGTTGACATGGCATTTACTTCCGAGGCAAGAAGTTCCTCATTTGCATTTTGACCGAAAATATTACGGGCCTTTTTAGATGTAGCCTTTGTCGATTTCATGTCTGTTGCGCCAATCACACCATCACCGGCATGAGAGTCATTGTTTGATTTAGGAGGAGGAGGAATTGAGAATTCCGGTCTAGGGGCGTCAGGTATTTTGTCGTAGAGAGTGCCGGACTGAGTGTAAATCAAGTCCAGATATTGTGCATGAGCAATAACTTGCTCTTCTGTTACGACTCCCCCCTTTGCCACATCTTCCGTGATGGAAGGTAGTAATGACTTCAGCTAATAGCTGATCGGGGACGTACGTTTTTACCATCCTACGATGACGTCGCCACTCATGTATATGATCAGATATGTGAGTGGCCGTTGTTTGTTTGAAATTGGTAAGAAGTTCTGTTCCCATTTCGTACCTTATCGGTAACTGAAAATGGGTTAAAAAGGTTGTGGCTAGGGTACTGAAGTTGTCAAATGAAGCTCTGGGCAATTCAATATACCATTTTGCTGCCGAACCAGTTAACATCCTTTGAAAAAGGCGAAGCCTAATCGAATCATCGTTTAGGTTGTTTGATGAACACCACAAATGAAATGTCATCACATGATTTGATGGGTCTTCACCCGGATTTCCATTAAATTTAGGAATATCTGATGGAAGTTTATGTGGAATCGTTGGCCACCAAGGGGCATAAGCAATTGGATCATTCGTCAGCCGATTTAGATCTGGTAATTCTAGAGTTGCTAGAAAGGGCAACTGTTGATTCAGGTTAGGCGAAGCATACCCAGGATAAGATGGAATCGCCTGAGCAGTGGGTCTTTGCATACCAGCATAATGTATTTGATGCTGGTAGCTTTGACAAGGTTGATGGGCATAACCATTATAATATGGTTGTTGATAACTGCTTTGGAAATGCGATTGCCCATTACTTACAAAGACTTGTTGCTCAGGTCCTTGATATGATTTCTGGAATGGGGGTTGTTGAGTTTGAACCAGCTCTGTTTGTTGGACCATTTGCTGTTGACCAATACTGGATGATTGACCAAGATGAGGAGTCACAGTACTTGTTTGAGCCTGAGTCACTCCAGATAAGGAGGTACTAACCTGAGGTTGTGATTGAGTCGTCGAGACAAGAGGCTGTTGTACTGTAACCTGAGAAACTTGGGGTTGACATACAATAGGTAGCGCTTGTACTTGTGACGCAGTCATCATAGCAGGTATAGTGTGAATATTCGACACAGGGTGGACTGGTTGCATTGAATATACAACCCTTGGTTGCTGAGGCAGTATTGGTACCCAACCGCTGGATGTAATTCCAGTTTGACTTGAACTTTGTTGTAAACTCCCATATGGTTGTTCTCCGGGGGGGAACAATGAAAAGGCATATTGTCCTCCATATGGTGGCAATCCAGTACTTAAAGGGTAGATTGGCCTTTGAAGACACATTGGATCAATTTGTTGAGTTTCAACATAAGAAATACCAGATGATAATCCGGATGAAGAAATAGGAACTAACCATGTCATCGAAACAGTCCCTGATTGGACTCTGGCTTGTTGTTGACAACTTGCCAGGACAGATGGTATACCGGCGAACATCGTTGGAGTAGCAGTAGGAGGCTCTGCCGCTGCTGCGTCGGATGACACATTCCTGGATGTCGACGGTTGTTCAGACATATCTAGTCTATCCAAAAGATTTTCTAGCGATTTCGATTGACTTTCTTCCACGATCGCGGATTACTCGATCAACTAAAAATGAAGGGGAAATATGTTTCCGAATTAAATGAATTTTAGACGCTTTGACACAACTTGTTTTTTCAATTTTTAAGAGTCGATAAAAACAAAAGATGACTCTAGTCTCCTTCGATTTTTAATGAGCCTGAAGTGACAAGTGCTCAGATGGACCTTTTCCGTTAAAGAGTCTGAAAAGGAATGAAAGGGACTGCTCTGGAGATCTAGGTAGAGGGAGTACCAAACCAATCGCAAAACTGTAGAATACTTTTTACGGTAAAGCAGTCAATCTTCCCGAATGTTGTGTTCAGTGCATTGCGATCGATAGGGCGGCAGACACGGCTTCCTATGGATAAAGGATTTAAGCCTATAGGGGTCTCCCAAAATATACTCGACGGTACGTGGGAGCACAAGTCCGTACTGGCAATTATCATCTCAAAGTGGAGGAATCACCCAACCATCAGTGAGGACAACAGTTACCAGGCTTTACGATGCCGGAATACGTCTCTAGCCTAGACCTCTAAATGTTGTGCGTTAAGTTCCAAGGCATTGTTAGATTCATTGAATTTATTTTAAGTTGATCTTTCTTATGAAGTTTGCCTTTTGGGTTCACCACGAGATGTAGATTTAATTCCTAAAATGCAATCTAAAGATGATAAGCAAACTTTTATCTCTTTTCTGCAATGAAAATCCTAGCTACTAGGGGAAAAGAAAGACACAATCTTTTCACAAAGAGCAAAGAGCACACTGTAAATGCACTTACCTAAATCAAGCCAAACAGACTGTCAATATGCAAATGCACATGTGCATGTATTTGTTTTCGACTTTCTTAGTATTGATGCTAAAAAGAAAGTTGATGTACAAATCTGAATTTGCTTTCACGCGACAAATACAAACAAGCTTCTTTTCGAAATCAAAAGATAAAGATGATTACGACACTTTAAGATTTTGAAATGAACACTCGTTTTTGACACTAGAAAGTCACAAATTCAGACCAAAGGCAATAGTACAAGTATAATCGACCATCAACAACAATTAAACTTTCCCCTATGATCGAAATCGACACTTACGACAGATCTAAATCAAAGGACGACAGTACGACTATTCTACTTTTGCAATGGAAAACTGTAAACGACTCAACAAACACACAAAAACATTTACAGTTCTTTTGTACAAAGGAGGTGGAATAATAGCAAGGAAAAGGGGTTTTCAAACAGACACATACACTGATCACAGGCTGCAAAAATCAGAGACAAAACTGGAAAGAATGAAGCACAAGAACCTTAGCTGCACAGGGCTAGTCTGATCAGCGCACCTGTAACACAGAGAAACTGGATTGCAGCGCAGGTTGCCCTTTCGGGAACTGCGCTGAAATGCAGGGACTCTTAACAGTACCTGCGTTGGGCCAGAAACGAGAATCTGTCTGGGTTCTGGGTCACGGTTTGCAGTTTAGTCTTTGGTTTTTGGCCGAGTAAAAGCAATCAGTAATGCACAATCAGGGGGTAGATCTAAGGAGGGTCTAAGAGCTATCACAAAGGGCAATCAAATCATTTGTGAATTAGCTGTTCAAATCATAAACAGATCCAGTGAATGGATTGAAGTAGCAGTTGTCTACTTTGCATTTGTTATGGCAAATGCAGTTTGAATGCTACTTATAAGTTTATGAAACAAACAACAAAAGATACACAAACAAACTAATTAGGCAATCGTCCCCAGCGGAGTCACCATTTTGTTACCGGGAAAAGTGTCTATTTAGAACTGCTCTATCCCACTAAGGTGTGACAGCTGCCTTAGAAACAAACAGAGAAAACTACTTTTGTATTTCCTTTATGAATTAAAGATAGAGGGGGATAGAAAGAACCGACCTGTATCTTGCACTAATCCTTTGATCCAATCCCTCTCTTCTTTGATAGCTTCCAGCTACCTACTCCCTTACTTGCCCAGCTTCACCAAGTTCTTGTAAGATCACAGAAGAAGAAAACTATACAAAGACATGGATCTATATTCATAAACAGCTTAGGATCAGATTTAAGCCAAACATACAAATGTAACAAGCATCAATGATACACAAGCATGTAGGAGAAACTCAAATAGTTTTTATTGATATACAAGAAGATCAAGGAGGAGTTACAACCGATGATTCCTGACCCAGCATCAACCTCCTAGCAAAGAAGCCCCTCTTCACCTCCAACAAAGCATAAATCACCCAATACTCTGATCTCTATCTCAAAACCAACAACAATTCCTTACAATGTGCAAAATTCCAGCCTCTGGATCTCTGGGATGAGGGATCCATATATAGATGTATGCAAGGAGGATGAGTCAGCCTGTGATTTGATTAGTGTCTTCTCTCTGTCAGTTCTTGCTTCCACTTGGAGACTGAAAGCCTCTTACTCATCCTTGGTCGAACTCAGTGAGGCAAGTGTCATAGGAGAAGATTCTGGAAGCTTCCATTGTCTTTCCACCTCGCGGAATGGCACTGCCAATTGTCATTTCCCGCTCAACGCACCCTGATAGTGCATTTGGGTGCGTTGTAACGCACCCAGCTAGTGTATTTAGGTGCTATGCAACGCAGCTAGCCAGTGGAGCAGCTGAAATGATCCTGTTTTGACTGATTCTGAGCAGTTTCTGGTGGAGAACTTCTGGGAGAAGATGTAATTTGTTGACCTTGTTCCTTTAGGGGTTGGAACAACACTTTTAGGGACTTAGGATCCCTTGGTTTATTGACATTTCATGTTTGGAGCTGCAAGGCACAAAAATGTCTATAACAAGGAGAAGTGACTTTGTGCTTAATGTTGTGCTTCTGTAAAGTAGCATAAATTTTATGAGCAGTGAATTATGACCCCCCATCTATTATTATTTCTCTAGGCATCTAGTATCACAAAAATAGTTCAAATAAGAAACTAGTGACTTCTTCTTCTATAGCTTTTGGAAGAGCTACTACTTCCACCCATTTAGTCACATAGTCTGTACAAACCAGGATGTACGGATTCTAATTTGTTTGTGGGTTAAAGGGACCCAAGAAATCTAATGCCCATATTTTAAAGGGTTCTATTACAAACTACATATGCAAGGGCATCTCATCAGTTTGAGTGGGACGACCCATTCTCTGATAACTATCACAACTCTAGACATACTTCTTTGCATCCTTGAATATCGTGGGCCAATAATAGCCCATTTGGAGTAATTTATGTCCTATCATGCGATCAACGAAATGTCCACTGCAAGGTTCATCATGATAGGCCCTGAGAATGATGTAATCTCATATTCTCTAATTCATCTTTGGATCTAAAAGTCAGACCCTATATGAAAGAGGTATCAATCTATCCAGGAGAACCATGCACTATGCTGAACAATAAGTTTGCTATCCCAGGGTGGAAAATGTGCTGGAAGTTTTCTTGTTGCCAAGTAATTAGCCACATCATCATACCATGGTGTCTTGGTTGTTATAGCAAATAGGTGTTCATTTGGAAATTGATCTTCCACTAGTAAAGGGTTGGTTGTTTTAGGTACTCTAGACAGAAAATCTGCAACAAGATTTTCCTTTCCTGGGCGATCCTTTATAGTAATGTTGAATTATTGTAATAATAACAACCATCATGTTATTCAACCATTAGTAATACGTTTAGTAGCTAGATATCTAATGTCATAATGATTAGTATACAAGAAGGTTGGATATCATGTTATATAGTGACGAAATTTATTAATAGAATACACAACAACTAAAAATTGTTTTTCCGTCAGTGTTTAATTTAGCCATGTCGATGTGGGATTCATGCTAATATAATACATGGAATAAGGATTTTTTTCTTCTTCCTATATAAGGACAACTCTTATCACTGTGTTTGATGCATCTGATGAAATGTGTAAAGGTAAATTCTAGTTTGGACCTATTAACACAGGGGTCGTTGAGACAACTTTTTAAGTTCTGCAAAAGCAACATCACATCCGTCACTCCATTCGAATTCAAAATTTCCTGTCAAAAGATATAGTGGTGCTGATATCTTTGAAAAATTTGTTATAAATCTGCGATAATAACTAGCGTAGCCAAGGAAACTATGTACCTCAGTAGGTGTATGAGGAGTAGGCAATGTAAGAATTACCTCAATCTTTGTTGGATCCACTTGAATACCTGTAGCATAAATGTAATGTCCCAGAAATATGCCTTCAGTCATCATCATATGACATTTTTCATGGCTAAGGCATAATCTGGTAGCAATGCATCATTCAAGAACTTTTTCTAAATTTTGTAAGGCCTGGTCAAACTCGTTACCATATGGAGTAAAATCATCCATGTATAACTCAAGTACTTCACTAATTAAATCAAAAAAGATACTCAAAAATTGCCTTTGGAAGGTGCTTGGTGCATTTCATAGCCCAGATGGTAAAACTATATATGGAAATGTTCCCCAAGGGAAGGTAAATGTGGTCTTATCCTGGTCTTCGGGAGAAATTTGAATTTGATTATAACCACTAAAACAATCTCGAAAGGAGAATATATTTTTTCCAGCAAGAGTGTCAAGGACGCGATCTACAAATGGAAGGGGAAAATTGTCTTTCTATATAGCCTTGTTCAGTTCTTTATAGTCCACATAAATTCTCCATTTAATTCTCTTCTTACGGACGAAAACTAGTGGTGAAACTCACTAGCTATCTGAAATAGGGTATATAAAATTAACATCCAGGAGATTTTGCAATTTTTTTTACTACATCCCTAAGGTGTGTATTTAACCTTCTCTGAGGCTACCGAATGGCATGGGCATACTTTTCTATATAAATTTGATGGGTACATAGTAGTGGATCGATTATCTTCATGTCAGAATATTCCCAAGCAAAAGCCTTCTTATATTTATGGAGAACCTGAATTAACTCTTTACATTGATGATCATTCAGATTGGCATTAATATTCACATTTTTACCAGGTTCAATTTCGATGGGAACGCTATTATAGACAGTAGTCCTAGGTATATGGTCATTATTCAAAACCTCTAGTGGATCTTCCTGGGCTTCATTATCAAGCATGGATTTTAGCATTTGACATGTTGGTTTCACAATAGAAGAAGGTTTGTGAATAAACCCATTAATCATATCATCCTTGATTTGGCTTTTAAATGCAAGGGCTTCATCTAAGATAAGAGGAGAACGCAAGTTTTCCTCCTGATATTTGGGCGGAAGTAATTGGTAATTTTTGATAGATAGGCTAGGTTTAGAAGGCAGGTATAAGACAAGATTTTTTACAGTAGTTCCTTTTGTAATTTTCATATTCCCTATTTGGCATCCTATATATGCATCTGCAGTTGCCATGGTCTCCTTAATATTAGAGGATGCTCGTCAAATCTATTTCTAGGATTGATAACTAGAAATTCCACTAGGTACTCCTAGGAATCTATAGAAGCGATAACATATTGTAGAGTTCCCTCTGGTTTAATTATTGATCTGTTAGCTAGCTCCAACATAGTGGAAGTTAGTTTTAAGGTTGTTATCCCAGGGATACCACAGGTTTCTATAGTCAAAACGTTTATAGCAACTCCTAAGTCCACCAGTGTATTTGGGAAATTACGACCCTAAATTTGAACAGTGACTACTGAATTCCTAGGGTCATCATTTTTTAGGGGTATCTGTTTGCCTAAAATAAGATCAAAGGGTCTCCCCAAATCATGGAATGTAAGAGGGTCTTTTGGTTTCCTCCCAGGATTTTTGACACATAATTCTTCAATTGTTTGAGCATAAATTGGAACATGTTTGATCTAGGTGGATGTTGGTGGCCACCCACCTATCCCACTTGGACCCCCACAATTGTCTCTTTTAGTTTTTCAGTTTTCATAATTGTAGCACAATTTACTATTTTTAGCAGTTTTTCGGGTCCTGAACTTCTGGAGTCGTTTTGAGGCCCTAAATGACGTTTTTTGGGAAATCTGGGAGCAACATGTGTCCTTCGATCAAAATTTCTCTTCCAAAAGTTGTAGTGCTCAGATAGATCTTTCTAACGAGCTATTGTATGCATCAAATGAAGATTGGGCGCCAAGTTACGACCCCGAGAAGTTGATGTACCAAATTACCAAAAACGGGGTCCATAATTTGGCGCTTCATCTTCTAGGGTTAGGTTTTGGGATGTTAAGGGTTTTCCATTGTTTCTCAATAATAAATAGGCCTTCAAGCCTCATTGTAACACAATTCAGAGGCATGTAGCCGCCACATCTCTTCTCAGAGATAAGCTACCATCACCCTAGCTGGTTTATTTCCAATTTCTATTTGTAAGCATATTTCAGTATTTTACATTGATTTAACGAAGTATTATTTCCACTGCATCGTTGTGTATATGGTTATCTCTATCTTTTTTTGCATTCTTGTTTAAATCTGGGTCAGTGGTATCAGAGCGGTTTTCTTTTTCTCTGTTTTTCTTTGCATGTCCCCAACAAGGTTGGGATATAAGGAGTTAGGGCTTGAACTGGTCGAACCTTTGCAAGACCAGCCTTGTAAATCCCGACGGCCTCCCATGGCGGATGAGAAGAAAGATGAGGGAGCAGGAGATCCTATCAAAATCTTGCTCGAAGAAGCCCTCAAGTGACAAAGGAATGCGATGATGGATAGCTTTGTGCAGATCCTTCGGCAGCTACCTAGAGGCGACGCATCGGCTTCCAATAGCTACTCTGGAAATGCCACACCATTTAAGGTACAAGGTAACTTTGAAATCCCCATCTTCGAGGGTCAAATAGACGCAGATGCCATAGATAAATGGTTAAATCTAATAGATGGATATTTTTTTGTTCATGAATTTTCGAGTCAGGAAAAGATTGTTTTCGCTCTTCTCAAAGCAGCCCCCCACGTCAAGGACTGGTGGGAAACCTACTGCAAGCAGAAGAATGAAAGTACAGGCTCACTATTATCAGTCGCACCCACTTGGGATTCATTCCGGGATGCCGTCAAGGAGCAGTACTACCCTGCCAAAATCTATGAGTACAAATACATCAAATGGACCACACCGCGGTAGGGAAGGGACCAAGATGTGTCGAAGTTCACAAACATTTTTCATACCCTTTGTACACAGTTAGGTATCAAGGACTTTGAGCTGCATTTGGTACTCAAATACCGCGGCTGCCTACACAGATACATCCAGGAAGAGATGGAGCTCCTGGACATCTCCTCACTCGACATGACGTACCGATATGCTGTCAAAATTGAGCAAAAGTTCAAATAGAAGAAGCCAGACTTTGGATCTGCAAATCCAAATACCAAAGGAAAAAGCTAAGGTGGGGTGACCCAAGACAACCTGTCGAAGCTGCAAGAAAAGAAAAACACCATGAAGTCGAAGAAGGACACAGGAAAGTGGTGTGAGTTCCATAAGAGTCCCACTCATAACACAAGTGAGTGTCGAACCAAGCAGTCGTTGGTGGCCAATTTGAAGGCTTCAAAATTGGATGCATGTTCCGACCGTGAGTCAAAACCTGATAAGGGGAATGGCAAAGGTAAGCAGATCATTGATGCAGAGCCCAACATCACTGTTTCCACCACCAAGATCCAAAAGAATGAGCCCAAAGACCCAGAGGAGGGGGAGCATCCTTTCCACTCACAAATGTGGGTGAAGGGTTTGCCGCTGCAATTCATTGCTAATAGTGGCAGCCAAAAGAACCTCATTTCAGTAGAGGTCATGAAGCGATTGGGCCTACTGACTACACCACACCCACAGCTGTACAATATCGAGTGGCTTCATGAAGGACGAGATCTCAAAGTTTTCAAGCAGTGCCACCTTCCCTACAGTATCAAGCCCTTCACAGATGAGGTATTATGTGATGTTACACCTTTGGATGTTTGTGATGTACTATTAGGCCAACCATGCTTGTGGAGGCAACATGTTGTGTATGAGTCAAGGCTTCGTGCTGTCATTATTTCTTTGTGTAATTCATTATATAAGATACCGGAGGTAGCCCCACCTACCGCCACCTCTTTGATCACTACCAAGAAAGGCATCAAGCTCATCTCCCAGACTAGGAAATTCATTTTCTATTTGGTTCACTCCCAAAGTAAGGGGAAGATCGCAACCACATCCATGACCCTTGCAAAGGGTTCCTCCACACAGTAGCAACAGCAAAAGGATACGGTCATGAAAGAACACAGGAACATCTTCTCCTCACCCATAGGGGTACCGTTACACTGTCAGGTTAAGTATTTATTTGATCTGACTCAGAGAGCACCTCTACCTAATGGGGCGATATATCACCGCTCCATTATGAAAAATGACAAGTACAAGAAGTGACATGATCAACATCGGGTGCCACAAAAGTTTACACATAGTATTCCCCCATTCCTTCGCTTGCACCGAGTGTTCAATGTGGATTGCCCTCGACCATGCTTCCCACCATTACTGGACACATCAGAGATTGTAGAACAGCTCACCAGGGACCAAGTTCAGCAGCAACTTCCTCATCTCATGGAGGAACTCAATGCAATGGGGACCATTGCTTCCTAAGGGGGGAGGAATGATCCAGGTGGATGTTGGTGGCCACCCACCTATCCCATTTGGACCCCCACAACTATCTCTTTTAGTTTTTCAGTTTCTGTAATTGTAGCACAATTTACTATTTTTAGCAGTTTTTCGGATCCTAAACTTCTGAAGCTGTTTTGAGGCCCTAAACGACGTTTTTTGGGAAATCTGTGTATAAATTTTGAATAATATGACACTTATTCATAGAGATTATCCCGATTATACACTATTGCGGAATACATGCATAATACATAACCTCCTCTACGTTGATCATCAGTTTAGCAGCATTAAAATCAATGAAACATTAATCGCATGCACACATTAACACAGTATGTAACCCGGGGAAAGCATACAGCTGAAAACCCCACACTATCTGTATATTATATTGATTGAGAACATGTAACAATACATAGTACAATACTCCTCACAAGTACTCAGTACTATCTCCACCTGTTACACACAATCTAGCTCATATCTGATGCCTCAAATCTCCTCCACTGTTTACCTGCCTCCACTACGCAATCCTGCAAGAGAATAATGATGAATGGCTGAAGAAAACTCGTATTTCCTTGGCTGAACCATGCAATCCTCATTGGCATTACTCAATCCCACTGATTGTGCAAGATCTCATGCACAACTATAGTCACAACTGAAAGCAATCTCAACCTCTAACACCTGTCTCCACTGAAGTGTCCATGCACTAAGTTAACTGATGTATTCTTCAGTTTCTTTATGAGTTAATAATTAGTGAATTAATTTAACAATTAAGTCACATCACTCATCACTAGTCTATTTACAGTTAGACTAAATACAACTAGTTTAACCAAGTCAAATTGAACACAACTCCATCAACTCCACAATCAACTCCACCGAAACTCAACCACATGAGTTCTAACTGAAGTCCTGCATGCAATAGCTCAACTGACCCACAAGAAAAGTGTATTTCCTTCTGACAGCTGCATGTGCCACATCTGTAGCTCAAACTGAAGTGCTCCAAGAGGATAAGATAATGTTTATAGTCCAAATATTATTATGAGACAATAATATTCGACTGTTCTATTTTTAGCCTGGCAGTCTAAAAATAGAAACTGCCCATATGTCTAAAAATAGAAGCCCATCTATTTTTACCAACATGACCAATCATCCACAAATAGCATCCTGCAACTCATAGACCATGATCCATATGTCTAAAAATAAACATAGTCTAAAAATAGACTTTGCACCAAAAATAGCCTGCGGGCCCACTTAATGAAGATGACTCCTTTCCACTAAGCTCCATCATCTTGTTGCATTGTCAAAACTCCCTCTCAATAAGATATGGATTATCTGTAACCCCTATCCTGCAACTCTGGAATGTTCTGCATGCAACACATTTGCCCAGTCCACTTTGCTCCAACAACACTTGGAACAAAAAAACTCCCAACTGACCACTCTGTTGGGCTAGGAACATACTCTGATGTTGAAGCTCTACCTGCTACTGACAAGTGCTCCCTCTCTTACATCTGCGCTACTGCAACATCTCCATGCATCTCACACCATTGCACACTTCTCTGTGCCACCTAGCACTATGCAAAACACTTGTGCCTCTCGCATTGCTGCAGCCTACTAGCTATGCACTGTCCAGGGATTCCCTACACTGTCGCTCTCTCTGCCGCTCCATCCGCATCTGTCTCTACCCAATCAGTCAGTTCCTACTACTCCACATCGGGGCTCTTGTAGCAAGGTCTCATCCAAGAGGTTGGGTACCTCAAGGATCCTGCCCCTCCTCCTTGGGACGATCAATCCACATCACCCCACCTCCTACCTGGAGGTATGGCTGCATGCGATCCCTCAGCCCACCTGGCTTGAAGTTTCCCCCTACTGAAGGTCTCTACATGAGTAGATGCCTCTACTCGATCTCCACTCAGCTTCCCTTGTTGTGGCTACTCCACAACCTCCTGAAGCTGTTGCACCAATCGTGGCTCCTCCATAATCGTCTGGGACTTCTTCTGGCTCTGCATGTTGAGAGGTAATATACGCTCCCTCTTAACCACCAAGTCTCCATCATTTGCCTCACTACTCAAGGTTTTGCATGCATATTGAACCTCAAGAGCATACAGGTTCTTGACCCGTGAACCAATCTGCTTCACTTGTCTAGTGATGATGTGTCTAAGGAAAACCTTTCCCTTACTGAAGACTACATCACAGCCTTTGTCTTCCAGCATCACGATCGACACCAAGTTTCTCTTTAGTCCTGGTACATACTTGACATCGGTCAAGGTAAGGCAAGCTCCATGCTCCCTCTGAAAAATAACCGTGCCCACACCTGAGACACTATACTTCTCATCATTACCCATCGCTATGAGTATCTGGAGATCTTTCTCCTCCAAAGTACTGAACAAACTCTTGTCACCGGTCATGTGGAAAGAAGCTCCACTGTCAAGAAACCAACCACTTCCCACCATGGATGAAAGCATGCGTGCGAAGAGTGTGAAATCCAACTCAAATTGTGAAGCAAGTGCCTCACCTTCAGATCCTTCCCCGGATCCCTTCTTGGACTTCTTCTTTGGGCAATTAGTAGCATAATGGCCCAACTCATGACAATGAAAGCATCTCATCTTCGACTTTTCAACCTTATTCCCATCATTGGAAGAACTAGATTCTGAAAGACAACCCTTCTCCTTCCCCTTCTTTACCTTACTCGCTAAGGCACAGTTCTCCTCATCATGCATGGATGAAGAACTGTCTCTGGTGCTTCGTTTGATCTCCTCTTGCACAAGATCTGACCAAAGTCTCTCCCATCCTGGAAATTTCTCCCAACCATTGACAGAGTCCTGATAGGAATTCCAACTCTTCGGAAGACCAAGAAGAGCCAAGCTCACCAAGTCATCATCATCGACAGTCACCCCCACACTTCCCAGCTCATCCTGGCATTGGGTGAACTTCGTGAGATACCTGGGCATACTGTCTCCATTCTCACATTTAATGTTTCTAAGTTTATCTTTGAGCGCCAGCTTCCTCTGATCACTCTTGCTCTGGAATAGATATGTCAATGCTTTCCACATCAAGTATGGATAAGCCTTTCCATGCAGGCTGGACACAATGTGATCCTTCACGCCCTCCAATAGAATCCTTCGACACTTTGCTGTCTTCTTTTGCCAAACCTCAGCTTCAGCAGCATCAGTAGGCTTTGGGACCTCAGCCTCTATGAACTCCTTCAGCCCAATATCTTCTAACACTGCCTCCATCCTATCCTTCCATGCAATATAGTTCGAGCTGCCCTCAAGAGCATACTCCAATCGCAATCAGTTGAAAGACATTGCAACGTTGACACCTAGAAAACACTGTTGCAAATTTGAATTCCACCAACTCAAAAACTTAACTGCCTCTGATCTAGAATTTGTGAGAACAAATTATTTCTCGTACATAGATTGACTGTATGGGATTTTACCGGATATCTCACCTTCCAAAGGAAGGATGAATCTAGAGGCTACCTGGCCCGATTACAGACTCTGCCTGAACAAATAAAATGTAAACACTTTCTGAATATAGATCTGATGATGAACAGCTCTGATACCATGTAGAAATTCTGAATAATATGACACTTATTCACAGAGATTATCCTGATTATACACTATTGCGGAATACATGCATAATACATAACCTCCTCTACGTTGATCATCAATTTAGTAGCATTAAAATCAATGAAACATCAATCGCATGCACACATTAACACATTATGTAACCCAAGGAAAGCATACAGATGAAAACCCCACACTATCTATATATTATATTGATTGAGAACATGTAACAATACATAGTACAATACTCCTCACAAGTACTCAGTACTATCTCCACCTGTTACACACAAACTAGCTCAGATCTGATGCCTCAAATCTCCTCCACTGTTTTCCTGCCTCCACTGCACAATCCTGCAAGAGAATAATGATGAATGGCTGAAGAAAACTCGTATTTCCTTGGCTGAAACATGCAATCCTCATTGGCATTACTCAATCCCACTAGTTGTGCAAGATCTCATGCACAACTATAGTCACAACTCATAGCAATCTCAACCTTTAACACCTGTCTCCACTAAACTGTCCATGCACTGAGTTAACTGATGTATTCTTCAGTTTCTTTATTAGTTAATAATTAGTGAATTAATTTAACAATTAATTCACATCACTCATCACTAGTCTATTTTCAGTTAGACTAAATACAACTAGTTTAACCAAGTCAAACTGAACACAACTCCATCAACTCCACAATCAACTCCACCGAAACTCAACCACATGAGTTCTAACTGAAGTCCTGCATGCAATAGCTCAACTGACCCACAAGAAAAGTGTATTTCCTTCTGACAGCTACATGTGCCACATTTGTAGCTCAAACTAAAGTGCTCCAAGAGGATAAGATAATGTTTATAGTCCAAATATTATTATGAGACAATAATATTCGACTGTTCTATTTTTAGCCTGGCAGTCTAAAAATAGAAACCGCCCATATGTCTAAAAATAGAAGTCCATATATTTTTACCAACATGACCAATCATCCACAAATAGCATCCTACAACTCATAGACCATGATCCATATGTCTAAAAATAGACATAGTCTAAAAATAGACTTTGCGCCAAAAATAGCCTGCGGGCCCACTTAGAGAAGGCAACTCCTTTCCACTAAGCTCCATCATCTTGTTGCATTTTCAACAATCTGGGAGCAACATGGGTCCATGGACCAATGTTTCTCTTCCCAAATTTGTATTGCTCGGACAGATCTTTCTAACAAGCTATTTTACGCATCAAACAAAGATCGGGTGCCAAAGTTACGACCTCGGGAATTTGATGTACCAACTTACCCAAAACGGGGCCCACAATTTGGCGCTTCATCTTCTAGGGTTAGGTTTTAGGATGTTAAGGGTTTTCCATTGTTTCTCAACAATAAATAGGCCTTCGAGCCTCATTGTAACACATTTCAGAGGCATGTAGCCACCACATCTCTTCTCAGAGATAAGCTACCATCGCCCTAGCTGGTTTATTTCCATTTCTGTTTGTAAGCATATTTCAGTATTTTACATTAATGAAATGAAGTATTATCTCCACTGCATCTTTGTGTATATGGTTATGTTTGTATTTTGTTGCGTTCCTGTTTAAATCTGGATCAATGTTGTATAGCCTAGAGGAGTGGGATTTTATGCATAAATTTTGTAATTCCCCTACAAGATAAAAGTCATAATAGACAAGCGGTTTAATCATTGTGATTATTTCAAGAAATGGAGGAGAAACAACTTTAGTTTTAATGGGGTCTTGTTGTTTAGTCGACACATCAGGTGCATCTGTCTCAGGAACAACTATAGTAGGAGAAATATGTTCTGCTAAAAGTTGTTTTTCGATGGGATTTTCATTATCTTCCTATTCTTGATTGACTTTATTACCTTCTGGGAAGATAAATCATTGAGATCTTAGTCTCAACTCATTACACTCAAGAGAGTTGGGCTCACAATATGAACTTTCATCGATCTCCAAATATTGGGTTGGTCTATTATTTGGACTGGTATTCAGTTGAGAAGGTAATTTAGGATGCAATGGAGGTTGAGGATTTGGGAGCAATTGAAATGGATCTTGTAATGGTGGTTGTGACTGGGATAACATTCTCACGGATGGGTCGATTAGTCTCGTAGGATACTGCCAATTTTTGAGGCCACATTGGTCCTTGTACAGTTGAATTTTCCCATGGTGAAGGATATAGATCATTTGCTGGATTTTTCCATAAAGGTGTAGAATACTATTAATTTGGCCACATAAATCTAGTGAATAGATGATTTTCCCATGGTAGTGCAGAGTATGGTTGAGATTGCCAAGTGTGATTAAAATATTGTTGGCCCTACAATGTTGATCCACAAATATGCTATTGAGCATATTGTCCAAAATAAAACATAGAAGGGTCATGCATCATACCTAAAGGGTGATTCTGCCATTGACGTCATCGTGTCATAAGATATGTTGGATCTGGATCTTCCTCGGCTTCTTTGAATACAAAATTTAATCCAGGGAGTGAGGGACATCACTTTGTCGAATGATCTTTAGTGAAAATAGTGCATTTTTCAATCATATCTATTGGACACTCCCTACGGCTCTGCTTCTTTCGATATCGAGGATAGAAAATAGCCAGAGCTTGCTCTGCTTTAGCTTGTTTTTGTTTGACCTGTAGGAAATCCAACTGTGTAGTTAATGTGCTCAAAATATCAGTTTTAAAATCTTCTAAAAGATTACCGATCTCTTCTCAAGTTACATCTCCGCCTGTAATCCTACTAAGAGGATCTCGAATTCCATATCTGTTTCCTGTACTTCCACGCGAGCACCTGATACACATTTTAATAATATTATCATAATCTTCCTTAGAAATATCACCTTGCCCCATTAAATTAAGTGTCTCTATCCACTCATCTTTCATGCCCTTAATTAAATAAGTTTTCAACACTTCTTTGGGTAATGTGGTGTAAAGTGATCTTTGCAAGTTATATCGAAATCATTCAATGTATTCTTCTAAAGTCTCATCATATTTTTCAATGATTTCAAAATTTTCCCCTATTATGTCCATAGATTGGAAATAATCCTAATATTTGGTAAGGAAAGCATTTTTCATTTCATCCCATGAATTTATAGTATCGCCTCCTAGTCCCATAAACCAAAGCAGAGCTGCTCCGTTAAAAGTAGAAGAAAACAATTTCAGTTTTTGTGGGTCAGTGATATAATCGTAACCTTGGCATAGGACATCGAACTCAAACAAGAAGGCATCAAGGTCTTCGGAAGTCATTTGATGAAAAAGTGGGTTATTTTATAATGGAATGACTTTCATTGGTGCATTAGCTAGAGGATCGACTATAGGGTATTCTATGGTCGAGGTTTGTGTTTGTGGTGTTGTGTTCACCATTTAGTAAAAAATATGCCAGTAGACCTCACGGATTTAGTGATCAAGAGGACTTTGGCTAAAGCTCAACCCTTGAATGGGTATCACAACACTATTCAAATCACGATTTTCAAGTGCTTTCCCTGCAACAGGGGTTCCAACAGGTTCAAGTTTGGCAAATTGTAGGTCTACCTCACTGGTTTCACCTTCCCCCTCTTTTAAATAACAAGAATTCCCCTCAAAGTTACTAGAAGGACTGAGATGTCTAATCGGTATGTCTTAAAAACTTCGTTTATATCCTTTAGTCTTATCTTGAATCTCAACATGAGCTGCAATAAATGATCCTACCACTCGAGGGGAAATAGTAGAGCCCTTCCAGGATATTGTTCAAGGACGTACCGATGCTTGGGATTCATATTTCCAAATGATTTCGTCTATGAAGGTTGATCTTCCAAGGCAAAAATGACCTTGAGTTTTGGTGGTTTTTGAAATGGTTTTTCAATCTATAACTTCTTGATTTATAGTCCTATTCTTTTTCCTAGTCATGCACACTAAACCATTCTAAAAAGTATCAGCTGAGGAAAGGTGCTGGAACAACCTTTTTACTTGGTGCATGCATAGGTTCTTACCTTTCATCTTCAATACCCAATCCCATAGGGATACATCTATAGACTTATTTGACAACCTCCCTGGCAATGTGATCCGAATGGAAAATGGAATCCACCCACGGTATTCATCCACCCATAGTATTCATTCACCCATGGTATTTTAAGTGGCATCCACCCATGGTATTCATCCACCTATGGTATTTTTCCATGGTATTGTAAGTGGCATTGACCCTTGATAGTCATCCTCTCATGTTATTTATCCACTCATGGAATTTACCCATGGTATTCTAAGTGACATCCACCCACGGTGTTCATTCACCCATGGTATTTACGCACCCATGGAATTTACCCATGGTATTGTGACCAAAAAAGGTTGTAAGTGACAAGTCACATTTTTTAAAAGGACAAATTGTCTTCCACAATGTATCCTTTATAGTTATTCTTTGTTTTAATAAAAATATTATGTGTTTTATTTACTGTGTGGTTTCCTCTTTTCTTATGGCATTTCAATTTTTTAGATCTTGGGGCCCTCCCCCCAAGATATGGATCAATGGTATCATATTCAAGCTACGATTCTATGGGAAAGAGGTTTTGATGCATATTTTAGTTTCAAATTTTTGCAGCAATATTCGACCAACTTCAGGCATGTGCTATGACCTCCACAGAGAACTTTCTTAGGAAAAGTGGGAAGAATTTTTCTTTTTTCATTTTTTTGTAGGAATTTTCTTGGGTGGCGAGGTTTCAAATAAGATCTAAAAATTTTGGTGCAAAATTTACAAAAATAAATAAAATATATGGATTCCTTCGAAAAATACCTAAATTCAAAAAAGTTATCGCCGATTTAAAATAAGCTATGTTGTAGGAATTTTTCTGACGAAAATTCGTGGACAGCGGCTCTCCTATCATTTTTTGTAGTTTTGGTGTAGAATTTCAAAAACATGATTGTATATCTGATATCATCGAAAAATCACAAAATTTCAAAAAAAAAAATGGTTGAATCAGAGTTCAGATGAGGGAGATATCGCTGATTTAAAATCAACTATTTTTTTCAGAACTTTTGTGACAGCAGGACAGTTGCAGTGTGAATCTAAGTTTCCAGAGTCTCTAGGTAGGGATTTCAATCACATGGGAAGATGCATAATGGTCTTTCTATTTCCAAAAATAAGCTATAATAGAGATTCTCAGTTGTATTGACCGAGTTATGCCCATTTTAAATATGGAGCAACATTCGGAGTGGGTTCCCTTTGGCAATGTGCCCTCCCCCCTCAATTTAGTAGGAACCTGCTTCACATTCATCATTTTCAACATAGAAACATCTGGCTCATGTTATTTGGAGATGTTCCTTCTGACCCCAGGCTATGTAGGCACATGATACTTCATCAATAGTAACATCATGGTTATGGGTCAACTGCACAAAATCCTTGTCATTGAAGTCCATTTGCTAGGTTGCAAACTGTTAATATCACAGTTGGTCACAATATTTATAGGGTATCTATATCCTTGGATCTTTGTTTTTCATGGTTATGGGTCATCCCTAAACCCACACTTCATCAAAGTCCATTTTCTAGGTCGCACACTGTTAATATCACTATTGGTCACAAGCATTATAGGGTATCTCTATCCTCGAATCTTTGTTTTTCATGGTTATGGATCATCCACAAACCCACACTTTATCGAAGTCCATTTGCTAGGCCACACATTGTCAATGTCATAGTTGGTCACAAGTATTATAGGGTATCTCTATCCTCAGATCTTTGTTCGTAGCGGTTATGGGTTAACCACACAAAACCCTTCTCTTCAGTGGCTCTTCATATTCAGCAAAGACTTCTTAGGAGGGAACTTCACGCAATGAGGACCATTTCTTCTTAAGGAGGGAGGAATGATCTGAATGGAAAATGGCATCCAGCCATGGTATTCATCGACCCATAGTATTCATTCACCCATGGAATTTACCCATGGTATTGTAAGTGGCATCCACCCATGGTATTCATCCACCCATGGTATTTATCCACCCATGAAATTTACCCATGATATTGTAAGTGGCATCCACCCATGGTATTTTCCCATGGTATTGTAAGTGGCATCGACCCTTAGTATTCATCCTCCCATGGTATTTATCCACTCATGGAATTTACCCATGGTATTGTAAGTGACATCCACCTGTGGTGTTCATTCACCCATGGTATTTACCCACCCATGGAATTTACCTGTAGTATTGTGACCAAAAGAGGTTGTAAGTAACAAGTCACATTTTGTAAAAGGACAGATTGTCCACCACAATGTAGCCTTGATAGTTATTCTTTGTTTTAATAAAAAAATTGTGTTTTTATTCACTGTATGGTCTCCTCTTTTCTTCTGGCATTTCAATTTTTCAGATCTTGGGGCCTTCCCCCTAAGATTCGGATCACAATGGCGCCAAAATGTTGGGCACTAATTTGTTCCTAAAGAATTAAATTAAACCTCTACACATTATAATGTCAACTTGGGATTTCATCTTTTTATTGCAAGTTTATCTGTGCAGTCTGTGCAAGGGAAATGTTCATATTAGCTTGTTTTGAGTTATACTAATAAGAAGTAGAGACTGAGAAATGAAAGGAACATCAAAATATTTACTGAAAGAATACTTGATTTCTACCTCTAAATCATAATCACACTGATAACAAAAATAAATTGTGAAGTTCCGATTCGGGAATCATAGAGAAATCCAAGTTGTTTCCTAAGGAACGATAGATTTGATAAAAAAACTGAAATGAATTTATCAAAAAAATGTTGAATCTTCGAAGCTAACAATTTACACTTGCTACAAAAAAAAAATAACAAAAGATAATGCTACAAAGGAAATATTCTTTAACGTTATTCGCTAGAATTTATTGTAAACAGTAATAGTAAATCTAACAAGGAGAGATTTAATCTAAGAAATGATTAATCATTCAAAAGATGAAATTAAGATGCAATAATAATATAGAGGAAGATAATATTCATCCCAGCACTGGGCCCATGGTCACTGGAATTTAACCATCTTGTAGTTAACTCAATGCACTAGATTAAAATTGAATCGTTGAAATCTTCATTAACATGCAATAGTAAATGACAAGAGAAGGCTATAAAAACTTAGGACAATTTGTCTCTTTAATCTCGTCTTACAATTAACAAGGGTAATTAACTTAAATACTGGAGTATAATCTTACTTTTTATATTACAAAATAATTCTAAATTCGAAATGGTAAAGCTATCCTAAGAATCGGGAAATTCTCAAGATGCTTTACTTCAAGCTGTAAAATCTACAACATCTTCATTACAATAGCAGGTCATGATCCTCTCTTCAACTGTCTCGTGTTTATAGGATTTTGATCCACATTCAGCAAGTAAAAAAATAGATTGAACGATTTACTCATGGCTCGGTCTTCCTTAGGTATTCAAGGAACAACAATCAGCGTCGGATAATTCCTGTCCAAATATCGACCCAAATCGTGAGTTAATGGCATCTTCAAGATTCAAATTGATTCATTAATGAGGTATAAATAGAAAAACAGTTATTACTCCATTCCATAACTCTGTAGCATTCAAATTATTATGATATGTGCTCGAAATATTTAAAAAAATAACTATAAACTAAGGAAATAAGGTGAATAATTATACCAATTCCAAGGCCCAACAATTGGCACATACTCTTACCAGCATGTAGGATCCTACCTATAGGAGGATACAACCTCCACTGATTCTCTAACACCAACTGGAAGGGATATGCAACCCCATAATATTTTTTACCGGCTCCTAGAGAAAGGGAGCTCCTACCCCCTCGCTGAAGGCGACAACCCTCAACACCTTGTGGACTATGTTTCACAATACTTCAAACTGGATCGATCTGTCTCAAATACACATCAAAACATGTAAGAAACCTTTCATCATATTCTCACACTAGACCCACACCCAAAATTGTGCTCAATATCAATCTGAAATCATTCACATAATATTGTTCAAATCAACCAATCACTAACTAATCACATTGTAGTCAACACAAAACTAATATGTAGTCATTACAGACCCTGATCAGATTTACTTCAGTATATATACATTATTGTTCCGAAGCATACCTACATATATACATGTTTCTTCTTCACAACACTTGCATATAGATCTCAAATCATTGAATACTCAAAATACTATCAAACTAAATCATTGTATCAATCACTGAATCACTGAAATATTGAGTCACAACAAAAACTAATCAAGATATACCAATAGTCACTCACTAATTGTCCAATCATAATGCAGCATCATCACTAATCAATATACCAAGCCACAACCAAATCAATCCAATTAACACTTCCATACACAGACCATCTTGATCAAGACATCGTTGACATATAGTAGCAAATAGAAAATGCATCATCAACTATCATCACCCAAGCAATAATTGCAAACCCTAGTACATATACGCTACTTCCATAGAACAAATCTACATATGTACGTGATTACCATGTATAATACTCATGTATAGATATACATGTTGAATATATTATCACAACATTTATATGTGACAATATTGAACCAAATTTGTGTATGTACGTGACAATACTAAAGAAAACATGCATACATATCTTAAACTGTTGAATCAAATCTTCACTGTAAATCATAATATATGTCAAACCCAAATCTTGGCACACATACTATTAAAGTCACATATCATGGCAAACACATTCATATCATACCATCACCATAGCTACATATCTAACATTTTTAGCTACACAAACATGAACATATCAAGAAGGTATATCCATTAGTATTCACTTTCATATCTATCAGATTTGTTCCATCTTCTTACTCCTTGGTGTACATATGTTCTAGATCAGATCACACATGAATAAACCATTACATTCTAAAATTAAATCCGTGGTGTCCACCTTCTTATATAGATTTTTCCTTTGCCAATACCATAGGAAAATCCTTTGGTAATGTTGATGGTATTCTCTTGACAGGATCAAATAGACATTGTCGTCACAATTACTATGGGAAATTACCATGGTAATGACCTTGGTATCTGGTTTTCAATGGTTCAAATTGTGTACACGACTTTTGTTCAGAGAGACTGCATATGTACATGACTCTTCTTCATACGAACCATGTATACTTCTCAAACTTCACATTTTTCATGCATCATGTGACTAAGTTGCCAATTACTTTCCATATGCTCTATAATATCTGTACCAATATTCCTATTATCTACATTAGATCCAAAACCATCATATTATAACCAAGTTAACATCATGGACATATTTTTCAACTAGTTTTCCATTGAGGACAACACATTATCCACAATGTTAACAGTCTCTCCCTTCGGACTTGATGGAAACCATTTTGGTGTTCAGAAACCACTTGAAAACACCAAGTCTTCTCTCCCCCTTTGAAATCAAGGGAAAAGGGTGGAACCAGGTTGAAGGAAGTATTTTGCATATTGACAAGGCTGCTCCTGAGTATTTGCTAGACCTTCTAACTATATTCAACAAAAGTAAAATACTTTATGACCTTTCATATACCAATGGATTTTATGATCAATCGCCCAACATAATAGGGTTACACTTTTGACCAAGATTTTATATCAATGTCCCAAAATATATATGACCTAACTTGATCCCAATGGCCCATACATGACTAAATTTTACAATGATTACAACATGGGTCTTTTCATGACCTTTACATCAAGATACATACATGAAATCCATGACCATAAACAATTATTTCAATAATGAATTATCTTTGTATCAAAGCCATGATACTCATCGTAACCATCATGCTTCAAATAGGCATCTGCAACATAATCATCTGATAAAAACAATATAAATAATAACAACATGATCATGCTCATCATCAAGAAGAAAACAAGAAGATAAAACAATGTAGTATCAATAGCATACATATCCTCCTCATTAAGTACATTAATATTTAGCATCAACAATAAGGCACTATCCGTAACTTCACCATGTGCAACCCAAGCATTATTGATAACCCATGACATCATGACAACAACACATATATTTTCAGCAATGAATAAGGCTGATGATAGCAATAATAATCATGAACTCATCATAGACACCATCATGCAAAAAGGAGTACTCAAGAAGACTATAATGCCAATAATTAACCATTATAATCATATAATATTATCCCCCTGAACTTGTGCCAACTCTTCATTATATAATCACATTATATCCTTCTTATCAACAAGAAATGCACCAAAGAACTAGTAAGAATGATAAAATAGTTTGCAACAACCCATACACTCATCATGAACTAACACCATTCCTATGCAGCATATGGGAATTATTATCATACTGCAACAAATCAATATCAGAGCCAAAATTTCAATAATGAACTAATACATAGAAATGATAAGCTCCCCGTAAATCTGTGTCACTCCTTTATCATCACAAAAAATTATACATGACTATCTAAGTCAAAAATTGCATGCATATGTGATTTTCCTTCATGATAAACATGTATAGAAAGTGAAATTCTTATTTTTCATAACCATAACTCCCCCTGAATATGTCATGTATGTCCTTGATCATTGTCACCCCATAAAATGCAATATCAATAATATAAACATCACCCAAAGAATATCAAAACAACATAGGGAATCATCATCAAGATGCACATGCATATATCCCCCTAAGATCATACACCATTGATCTTGTGGACCTGATAGTCATCATCTGCTTTCCAGAAGGATATGTTCCCCACATTTACTCCTACATTCCTTGTTATAAGTATGCATCAAGTATAATGGACTGCAATATGCACCATCTTCCTTTACTCTAAATCTCAAGAAGAGAAGCTATACCTCTTATTTATGCCTGGATTCTTCTTTAGCACATATAACTTGTCCGCATTTCTAAATATTTTAGCTATATTCCACTGTCTTCTATAAATTTTCATTTAGTTGATGTAAATAGAATTTTGTGTCCTTTATTAGATATTTGGCCTACACTCATAATGTTCTTCTTTAGCCCTTGAACTAAGAAAGCATCAAATTCTTCTATATGCTTATCAAGTTTGGCTCTACCTTTTCCTAAAACTTTTGTTGGTGCACTATTTCCAAAAATAAATTTACTATCTTTGTTTTTCTTGAGAGACAAAAACTTGTTCTTATCTCTAGACATGTGATGAGAGCATCCATTGTCTATGTATCATGCATCTTCTTCTTCAAATGAACATAGAGTGAGGCCACACTTAACTTTTCCTTCTTCCTTTTGCTTAATATCAAAAGTGTTGATGGATCCATCTTTCTTAGGTATTTTGGTAACAATATTCATGTCTGGTTGCTTGCCTTGGAGGAAATCAACTTGTTGTCTATGTGAATCCATTGACTTGTTCCTACATTATTTTTCTACATGCCCAAACTTGTTACAAGTATAAGTTATAACAACTTACATGACCGAAAAAAGGAGCAGAGGAATCATAATATTTATGTTTCATATTCCTCCTATTGCAATCAATATCTTTGTAACCAAACATGTTGTGAACAAAAAAATATCCCTTAAAGAAACATGAGTACCTAGGAGCTGATGATTTTCCTGTGAATATGCTTCCGCAATTGGCTACAAAGTGTTCAAATTTATGACAAATAAATCATTCAACATCATTTTCTAGAGGAGAGAATCGATTGATACTTCTATATTTAGGAGCAAATGGTTTTCATTGAAAAATTTCTTTCTTTGGTTGAATTCTTAATTCCTTACTAGGTTTTTTAGAGTTTACCTTGTTAAGCTCATATTTTCCTGCACAAGCTTGTCAGCTAGATTCTCCTTTTACAGTTTCATGAAAACCAAGACCAAATTTAATGAAGGGGTACCTTTGACTGCTAAGAATATTGTCCAATATCTTTGAGCTATCCTGAAATATCAATTGCTTATCCTTTTCTACTAACTTACATTGTAGTATACTTACCTCAACTTATTTTTCTCTTGTTCCCTTTTCAATCTGAGTTGTCAACTTGATGATCTCCTTTTCAAGCTCATTTTCTTGATCCTCAAATACTTGAGGTATCTCCTCATATAATTTGTTTGACTTTTCAAGATCATATTTGAGAGAGATGATTTCTACTTCAAGTCCTTCACAATAATTGGTTCTTTCTCTAAGATATTTTATTGTTGCATCTTCTTCATTTCTTGTTCCCTCCTACAAATTTTTGAGTTTATTTGCTAATGAAGTTACTTCATCCTCCAAATTTTGACATTGATCTTCCATTTCCTTATATTGTTTCCTCATTCCTTCTTTAGTTTTGCTTCCTTCTTTCAACTAGGATCTTAATGTGACAATATCTTCTTTGTAGGCACACTCCTTCTCATCAAGTAGTTGCAATAATTTTCATTGATCTCTATTTTCCTCTATGAGCCTTTTAATCTCTCCTTCTAGGTCCATTATTTTTTAATATGTTTTCTCTTTAGAATTATTACTTTCACTTGTACCCATGAGAGAAATTTCAGTTGATTCATTGTCTTCTTCACTATCATCATTATTACACAAAAAATGAAATAGACCACAATTAGAACAAAAACCAATACCTGATAATTCTTCATCATTGTCTTCACTATCTTCTTCATTCTTGATCAACACAAAGCAGGGTGCTCCTGAATCTTAATATTTGCTGACATTTATCAATACAGTTTGTCCTTGATATTTAATTGTTGAAATTGTCATTGCATATGATGTATCCCTTTCACTACCATAGCTTTCCTAAATTGACTTATTCCTTTGAGTTTCCTTCTTCTTTTTCTCCTTTCTCATTATCCCTGATCCACTCTTAAGTGGTTAAGCTTCTACTGGACCACCTTCTCTAGTACCAATTGTTAGGAAAAATACTGAGGGGAGGGGGGTGAATCAATATTTTTAAATTAATTTATCTTATACTTCAAATTCAAATTTTGTGCATGACCATAATTAAGACAACTTGCATGTGTATGTGCTTTTATAGAATACAAACCGCATATATGCAGATTATCAAATTTTCACAATTTTCATCAATGATTTAAATTACCCAAGACACCATTATATCTGTAGTCATTCATTATGCAATAACTATGAGAATAAAGAGCAAATAAATCATCAACACATAAGAAACATATAGACAACAAGATTTTAGTTGGAAACCTAATGTGGGAGAAAACCATCATTATTATCATCTTTGTCTTCTTTCACATTATATAAAGAAAATATTCTTACAATCTTATATTGTCGCAAACTCTTACTAGCACATAGGCTCCTACCTATAGGAGGCTACAACCTCCACTCGTTCTTGAACAGCTAGAGGAAGGGAGCTACAACCCCCTAATCTCATTTATTGGCACCTACAACAAGGGAGGTCCTACCCCCTCACTGAAGGCTACAACCCTCAACACCTTGTGGACCATGTTTCACAATATTTGATATTGGATCCACCTGTGTCAAATACACATAAAAACATGCAGACTATCATTCATCATATTTTCACACTAGACCCAAAACCAACAATATTCTCAATATCAATCTAAAACTAGTCATAAAATATTGTTCAAATCAACCAATCACTAACTAATCACACTATCATCAACAAAGAAATATTATGTAGTCATTACAAACCCTGATCAGATTTACTTTAGAATATCTATGCGACCGTTATAAATTATAGTTGTGTATATATGTGCTTCCTATGCACAACTACTTGCATATAGATCTCAAATCAATTAATACTAAAACATTGTCAAATTGAATCATTGTATCAATCACTGAATCACTGAAATACTGAGTCATATTAGCAACTAATCATAGATATACGAATACTTACTCACTGAAAATCCAATCGTACCAAGCCACAACCAAATAAATCCAATCAACACTGCCAAACACAAACCATCCTGATCAAGACATCATTGACAAACGACAACAAATAAAACATACATCATCAACTATCATCACCAAGCAATGATTGCAAACCCTAGTACATATACACTACTTCCATAGAAAAATATGTGTATGTACATGATTACCATGTATAAAAACTGCATATAGATTTCAAAATATTGAATACATTATCACAAAAATTATATGTGACAATATTGAACCAGATCCGTGTATGTACACAACAATACTGAAGAAAACCTGCATGCATATCTTAAACTACTAAATCAAATATTCACTACAAATCACAACATTTATCAAACCCATATCTCAACGCACATAATGTTAAATTTACATACCACTGCAAACACATTCAAATCAAACCAACACCATAGCTACAAATCTAACATTGTTAGTTATACAAACATGAATAGATGAAGAAAGTATATCCATTAGTTTTCACATTCATATCTATAATATCTGTGCCATCTCCTTACTCTTTGGTGTACACCTATTCTAGATTAGATCACACATGAATAAACCATTGCATTACACACTTAATCCTTGATATCCATCTCCTTATATAGCATTTTCCTTTTCCAATACCACAAGAAAATCCTTTGGTAACATTGATGGTATTCAGTTGACAAGATGAAATAAACTTTTTTCGTCACAATTACTGTCGTAAATTACCATGGTAATGGAACCTGCTATCTGATTTTCCATGGTTCGAATTATGTATGTGACTTTTGTTCACATTACCTATGTATGTATGCGACTCTTCTTTACAAGAACCGTGTATACTTCTCAAACTTCACATTTTTCATGCATCCTGCAACTGAGTTTCCAATATATGTACCAATATTCCTATTATGTGCATTAGTTCCATAACCATCATATTATAACGAGGTTGATACCAAGGACATATTTGTCAAGCAGTTTTCCATAGAGTACAACAAATTATCCATAATGCCAACAATAGTCCCATTGATGTATATTGTGACATAGATCCACACTATATTTGTTGGTGGCTATGATCTATTTGATTTTGCATATGAATCCATTGTGTATCTTTCATTTTCATGTCTTTGAATTTCATGTCATGGATCCGCAGTGTATGTTTTGGTGACCATGTTCAGTATCTCTTAATGACCAATCATGGGTATGCCCACTTCGAGGATGTTATTAGCATAGATGAGACTTCAAAATTTTTCTTCTTCCAATCTATTTTCTTGGCTTTGTCTCCTTCCTTCCATTTTGACCTTTCATCTTTAATGCAATGCATTTCGGACATCAGTTACTCTTCTGACCTCTTCCATTAGGGGGAATTTATTATCAGCCTATTTCACTCCCTAAGGATAGTACTTGAGATCTCGTCTACTGTTGACCATTTGTATAGGTGTTGACTATTTATTTGACCTAGTTTTCTCCATGAACACAAGTAATTAGTGTTTAATAGAGCAGCTATATGCATTCATCCACAGGGAGAACTCTTCTTCCTAGTTGTTAGTGGGAAATTTATTGGAAGGTGTACCAGAAGCACTTCACTTGATTCACTAGGTGACAAGTGACCCTAACAACAATTTGATGGCTATTGTTGGCTATGTGGGGCCTGACATAGGTTTAGCGTTAATTAGCCAAACAAATCCCTACACTGCTGGCCCTTTCGGCATCAGCCCACAGAGTGTAGACCGAGGTCTCACCCAAATCAGTATGGGGGGATACTGGAACCAAGTATATGCACCCTAAGATGGTCGTGATGTCGGTTTATACCTTCTGTTACTACTTTCACATAGGTCATTAAGTTCTAGAGCTCTATTAGTCTAGCCCTTTATTCCGCCCTTCAGTACCTCCGCGAAGGAGGGCGATTGACCTTCGTGCAGCCCTAACCGGCGGTCCAAGTACTTTTGCACTGCTACGACAACATATTGTACAAGTTCCCATGTTATCTTAAGTGTTTTACTTATCTTAATAAAGAATCATAGTTAGCACCATGTAATCTGATGTTCTTACTTGCATTCAATTAACTAATACAGTCACATACATTTGCACATCAAATAATCATTGTAAATTAAACCCAAAACACAGTATAACTAGATGCATTAACAGGGAATAAAGGCACAGAAATTGTAGAATACTTCTCTTTATTGTTATCTTCAAATCATTACAGACTCTACCCACCCTGTACACATAGTTGCAGGGGTCCACGCACTCAATTGTGGACTTCTACCCTAGGCCTCTGTGCACTCAGCTGTAGAGCCTCTACCTACACAAAGATCTAAAACTTAGACTTCTCTACCAAGACTCCAAGCCTTGTGTTCCACTCCCCAAAAACTTATCACTAGTTATATCTTACTTAGCTCGTTTTATACAATTCCATGGTCCGCGGACCATGGGTAGATATTTACAGCCAATTTTACACTTTAAAAAATAAGGGCGGACAACCCTTTCCCTCAAGACACGTTCACGTTCCGCGACCATAAAATGTAGAGACTTTACAACTTTATTAAAATTTTTGACCCAAAACATAGGCTTTTAGCCCCAAAACTGTCCTTGTGGGATCCTGTTCCCAACAGGCCCCCAACACAAACATCGTGACTTGCCCTCGAGTCACTCTTCGGGTGTGGAGATATTAGCACGAAGACCTCCCAGCTCAACCTGTATGACCACAACTTCAGCAATGCAATGTGTGGCCACCTGCTTCGCTTCTTCAACCATTTTCTCGGTCATTGACCCTGAACTGTCGGCCTGAATCTTTTTTTGAGTTTCTTGCAGAGTCGTAAGCTTCCCTTCAATAGAGGCTCTGACCTCATAAGCCTCATCCAACCAGGGCTTTAGTCGCACCTTCAACATTGCCTCCTTGTGCTACATTGCATCTACCTGTTCTTTCAACTGCTTGGCCTCCTATAGCTTTGCTAGTCTCTATGTGAGTGTGACGGTTCACACTGTGCCTTTAGCCTCATCATAGCATTGCTGTAGTTCTTGTGCTTCTATCTCCAGTTGTTGTACAGTAGGGTCCACATGCAATCTCATCAGGACCTCGAACGTATGTTCAAAATGTTGTGTGCAGTCTGCTACTGCACTGTCAACCGCTACTATCACCTCTGTGATAGCGGTTGCATGCTGCTCCTTTACTTTTGGCAGAGTTGAAGGCTAGGCCTTCAACTGTAATTTCATAATCTATACATTCAACACCGTCTGAACCCTAGCCATCTTTGTGCGAGCATTGTGCACCCATATAGTGAGCTTGCAGACATGCACCTTGACTGGTTCTTCCTCAAGAATGGCCAACTTTGGGACCACTCGGCATGCCTCCTCAATGACTTGAATTATTCACTTATTTTGCGTGGTTACCTCAGTCATGGAGGCGACGGCAAAGTCTCACTATAGGTCCATCTGCTCATTGTTAATCTACTGCTCGCTGATCACCTGTACGATGCGGAGCTCACATGCCCTCAACTCTGTAATCATTCCATCCTGCAATAGGTGGAGCACCTCACCAAGGAGCGTTTCCAGATTTAACCCCACTCCTTTTGAGGGTGCTAACAATGGGTCTGTCAGCTTCATTCGCCGTGGTCAGTGCTCCATCGGGCAGGACTATCATGCTGGATACCTTCACGTGCAGCATCTCGGCAGCTTCTAAAGTGCCGATAGGAAGGCTAGTGGACATTGCACCAGCCTGTGATGCATGGGTCTGCAGCTCCTGCAGACCTATATGGATGCACCCAATATTAGTTGTTGTTGCCTCTCAAACTACTATAGGGCCTCTACAGTGACATCTTGCACCATGTCTCCAATGTCGTGCAAATCGCCCTCTGTGAGGATGATTGGGTCCAGCGACGTCTTAGTGGCCTTAGACTTCTTCCTCGACCCTCCTTTCTCTTTTTCCCTTGAATGCTTGATGTGGGCAAACATCACCTACAGGTTCGCACTGTGCTGCTCTGTCTACTCATCCGTCTCTTCCTCTGTCTCAGGCAATGATGACCTCGCACCTTTATCAGAGCCCTGCTCTGTTCCACCTGTTTTCTTCTCCGTCTAGTGAGGGGCATCACGCTCTACCTGGGCTTTGTTAACGGCCTCCTTTTTCCTCTTCTCAGCCAGTTGTGCCATCTTGAGATTGGCCTCCTCCTTCTTGCAATGCACGGTGGACTTGCTCACTCCCACTGCCAAGTCTCATGTAGTGCGCCACTCTGTTGGCCAACGATCAAGTACTGCATCAATGGTGTCATCTGTTGCCAAGTAAGGCAAGTCATACCATGTATATGGAGGGTCCTTTCACGCCTTGATCGACACATGGTGAAAATCTACCTTGAACTCCATGTATCCTTGCAGGTTGGCAAACACAGTTGGTGACAACCGTAGTTTTTGATTGATGGCCATGCAGATGTTCATCTCCATCAAGGTCCAGAAGATCTTGTTTTCCTTGATGCGCTGCGCATCTTTGGTCACCCATAGTGAAGCATACTTCACTACTTCTGGTAGGTATGGCACGACCGTGCAGAATTAAATATCCTATGGTAGCTCCCACACTACCAACACAATAGACAACAGGAGCCACGCATAGTAGAAAGTATTGCTATGCTCTTGTGCCTCACGAAAGTTCACAAGGAACTCACCGCAAAGATAGTGCACCCAATTGAACTGGACTCCTTTGACACACTAGGCTGCTAGCGCGACAACAGGTGCGAGAACCTCATTTGTGTGACATTTCCTCATCACCTTCATGACCAAAATCTGTGTGGCCACCTTTACGGTAGGGTCACTGATACTTTATATGGCATATCCACGTGGCTTCTTCACAAGCTTAAATTTCTCCTTCATGGCCTTTGTGAGGGCCTGTTCGCCACCTTTTCCACCAAACATCATGGTCGAATTTTCTCCTATTTAGGGTAACCACATGATCCTATGGATCAATCTGTCAGTGATGGGCATTGGATCCTCCTACCACAGACACCCATCATGCACCAAGCATATTAGTTGCTTGATGACCAATACTGTATTCGAGGTGCATTGTAGTGCAGCACCCATAGCAGATTGAGTAGAACTTCCTTGTCTACTCCCCTAAGCCACTTCTGCGGCTCTAATGCGTTCATCCCAGTGGTTCTGTCAATAATGCAGTGCATTAGCTGCTCACTTGCCAAGTGCGGTAACTTCTCATGGTCAGCTAAGTCCCAATATTCGAGCTTTAATAGACGAAACCGCCCCAAGCATGATCCTTCAAAAACAATCTCATTCGACAGCAGAGGAGCTTGTAAGGGGACCTTACTCTCATCGTTATCTTTTGGCACCTTGGTCTTGCCCTTGCGCAGAGGGACATACTCAGGTATTCGAGTGATAGGATCAACACCCTAGAATTCAACCTCCTCCACGTATATCCCACGTCTTCGTCATCCATCAGGATGTCTTTGATTTCTACAATAACTCCTGTGTCACCTTGGGAAATGTCTCAAATACTAAACTAGCTATCAGAGCTTCGAAGTTCTCACAGTTCATGCACATCTGAAAGCTCAACAACTCAATTGTCAAAATGCCAAGTGTTTTTTGCTAGCCAACCACTTGTAATTTATAGGGCATTTTGAATTCAAATCTTACCATTCCCCCTGCTATAGGGATTAATGCATGGGTGTTTGGTGATGTAGAGAACCCTTAAGGATCTTCTCGAGATCCTCGGCAGATAGTCATATTAGATGTAGTTGTCACAAAGATACATGCCTATCTATGTTTAACAAATGAATATCAAAATGATAAGGAATTATCACCTTGATTCTTCGTGTTGTGTTGCTGGAGAGCACAATGCAAATAGGCAAAAGACCCCTGAGCTGACTCCAGATCAAAACCTGCACATAGCAAAGACAAGCATAATATCATAGCATAAAACCTTGATAAACAAATTCATGAACATATAAAAGATGTCTAGTTTCATATAACTAAGCCACTCATGCTAGAATATATTATATTAGCATATAAACAAGTTTATACTACCAACATGATGGAGTGGACAACACAATTGCAGTTCTATATTGATGTAGAAAGAGTGATTACAACCATCAGTTGCATCAGCCTTCCCTTACTCCTCCAACTCCTCTCTCTCTCCCCCCCTTCTTAACATCTTCTAATGCCTTAGTCTAAGACTATGCTTGAGAGTCAAATACACAATGCTTTCAAACGTTTTGACCTCTTTCAGAATGGCCCAAGACTTGCATATATAGCACCTAGTTTTAGGGTTGCCATGTCTTCCATGAGTTCCATTAGGCAAAAGCAGTGATGTTTCTTGCTTTAGTGCTCTTTCCCATTTGCATACTCCATCAAGAATTAGTAATTCCTCCAAAAAAGTTGAGTTCAGATGTTTCCCTACTTTTATGAGCTGAAATAGGAGAGAATATAGGGATATTTTCTCAGTCAATTCACTCCTTTGACCCATAGAACTTGATGTAGGTTCACTAACATTGTTTCCGAGGTAGAAACTAGAGTTACCATAGGCACTAACACACCCTTAAGCTTCCTGAGAAGCTTTATAAAGCAAGTTGCTAGTGTCTAGACAATGTTAGCTTGACAACTGAGCCTGTGAACTTGGTCAGTGCTTTAGTCATCATGTCTTTGTCCTCTAAGTTGATGAGGAGGTCCTTTTCCTGTATAACAAATGCCCCCTAAAGTGTGAGATCAGAGGCTGTGACAATGGCCAAAATACTTTATATTTAATTGTCCTTTTATTTGGAAGAAAGAGAGAGGATCGGAGCTTTGGGTGGTATGGGAAACCTGATACAACACATATATATAAAACAACTAAAATCATTTCTTGAGTCGGGCATTCCCACGCTCAGTAGCTATGTTAGAGTGATTTTCTCAAAAAAGAGATATGACGATGCTGGCCACCAATAAGCATAATGTGTAATCTGTGTCATAATAGGATCATTCTAATGAGTTGTCTCCAAAAAACAATAATTGTAGCTTGGGAGAGGAAGCAAGGTTGAGTGATGCAAGCCTCTACCCAAGGTCTTGATTTGCACTTCATCGAACAACATAGATAGATACAAGTGAATATATGTGTTGATGTTGAACATGCATGAAATCGTATAATTACCAGTCAATAATGGAGACCGTTAATAGATGGGAGGAAAGCCACCAATAATGGTGATGGTCTCCAAGATTCACAGTACAATCTAGCGAGTGTGAAAAATGTTTTCATCATCGAACACTCATAGAATCATTTAACCAGGAGCCAATAATGAGAACCCATAATCAAACAAAAGGTGACCTACCACTGATGTCTGCAAGTACCAAGGCACTTAAGTTTTTCTGGGTCTTCTTCTTAGATAGATTTTTGAAGTCGATAGGAAGAGACCTGTCGAGAGGTAGGCAATAAGGTGTCCTACATCATTCGACACGAAACGGGACAAGGATGATTCTTTTTTGAGGAATATTTTGAACATTGGGTCATAGCGACAGAGGGCATGATGGTAGGATATGCTTGATGGGTTGATGGAGGAAGCAAAAGAAAAAAGGTTTTTCCCTTGAACAATAGAAGGAACGACAACGGTTTTAACCATGCAGCACTAGACTCATGAACACCAAAGAGTGTTAGGATACAGAGATGCAATAACATTGGGGTATATAGGCTAAACTCATAGGATGGTAAGATTCATATTGAGAGGCCGTCACAAGGAAGGTTTATTTGAGGGAGTGCCATGTTCAAGGGAACAACTGCTGCAAAAAACTCTTTCAAAATACGTAACATAACGCAGTTGTATTGTCCACTTTCCCCATCTGATTAGTTTAGTGAGTCTGGATGGGTAAAATCATCAATCTTTTCATGTTTTAAGAGTTTGAAAAGGACCACAAAAAGAGCGACTCTATGCCCTATATGATTAGTTTAATGAGTCCAAATAGGCAAACTCATCAACCTTTTCATGTTTTAAGAGTCTGAAAAGGATCGTAAAAAGAGCAACTCTATACCTCATTTGTGTAATTTAATGAGTCTAGATGAGACAACTTGGTGGTATTTTCATATTTAGAGAGTCTAAAAAGATTGTAAAGAATGACTCCAGGGTGGCCTCTTTGTCATAGTTTTTAACCGGGTGCGAAATTTTTTTAATAGTATACCTGGAATGGTTCCTTTTCCGTGAGTTAATCTACTGAGTCTAGATAAAGATAAACCTATGCTCAATATATGTTGGCCTCATTTTGTTACTTGTGGAAGGAGACGGAGTAAACTCGAATTTCGTCATGAAATTTTAATGAGTCATGCGATGACAAACTCAATACCTTCATCGAATTTTAACAAGTCAAATGAAGAAAACTCAGGTTAACATTTTCAGTTTAGTGAGTGAGGAAAAAATAAAATAACTGCTCATTCCTTCTTTGTAGATTTAACAAGCCTGAAGAAGAAAAAAACTCGGGGATTTTTCGACTTGAGAGCAAGAAATAGTCCCAAAAAAGAAATCACCCATATTGTCGTCGTAAATGTTTAATGAGCCCAATGACGAAAACTTGGGGTTTTTTTAGTTTAATGAGCGAGAAAAGTTCCTAAAATAATGTTCGGAGCTTCTTCATAAGTGTTTAACAAATATGAATAAGGAACTCGGGGCTTTTTTAGTTTTGTGAGCGAGAAAAATGTCGTAAAAAAGAATGCTCAATCGATCTTTTTCAATTTAATGAGCTAGAAAAAGAGGGAAAAAGAGTTTCTCAAGCCGTCATCGTAAGTGTTTAATGAGCCCAACGATGAAAAACTCGGGGATTTTTCAGTTAAAAGAGCGAGAAAATTTCCCATAAAATAACACGCTCATATCTTATTTGTATTAGTTTAACAAGCCCAAAGAAGGAGACTCGAGGTTTTTTGGATTAACGAGCAAGAAAATTACCATAAAAATAATGCTCATTCTTCTTCGTGGTAGTTTAACGAGCCCGAAGAAGGAGACTCAAGGTTTTTTCGGATTAATAAGAAAGAAAAATACCATAAAAAGAATGCTTGACAATTCTTGATCTCATGCTTGACAATAGAAGGGTCTATGCCACCCATTTCCTCATAAGACCAAGTGAAAACATGGCGAAAGTCCTTAAAATGGTAGGCGAAGCTCGCAATTTCCTTAGGATTGTGATTGGCTCCAATCTATATGTTTTCCATGATGCCTGTCTTGATTGAAATATTGATGAGCAATGTCTTTGAAATATTTCCCATGTTTCCCTCTGAGTCAAAAGTTTGGATAGTCATATGAGGTGAGGAAATGATTTCAGGTGCGTCAAATGACAGAATTTGAAGAGGCATCATGTCTGAATCAGATATTGAAACATGATGGTGAGAGTCCTCCCAAGGTCGCTATTCTAAACACATGATCTCTCTAATAGCTTCGTCTATAGGTAGGACTTGATTGAGGAGATTGAAAGAAGGAGCAGTTATGGAAGGGGAGGTGGTACCGTTAGCCATGACCAAAGTGACCAGAGATTTTCATGCAAATTGAATGGCCTGGTAGGCTAATTCAGCTGGTGACAATGGCATTTGTTCTTTGTAAGTGTCAATGTCTAAAGGGGCCGGCAGGATCCAAGGATTGATCGGTTTGTGAGGAATGGATGAAACCATATTGACCATCTGTGGAACTATTGGCAGTAGAAGAGGGAAACAACCCATCAGGAAAGATCCCTTTAGTAGACCGCTACCAATACTAATGTAAGAGTCAGGTACACCACCCACTAAGGGTACAGAGCCGCTTGGTAACGGACAATAATCAGGGGTGAAAAAGGACAGTTGGTCCACTGTGACTACCTTTGCATCCAATGGAAATAGGATGATGCAAAAGACAGTAGACACAATGGCAGTCATGGCATAAGTCCAACTGCGACCCAACAAGATATTATAGTTGAGATTTCTATCTATGACTTTGATGTCCACCGTTACCATTTTCCCATACAAGGTGATGGGGTAGCTAGCTAGGTAACCTTTTGGGATGAAAGTGTGGCCATTGAAAGCTTTAAGAGAATTCGACGACGGGGATAGGGTAGAAGAACCCAAAGTGAGCCAACATGAAGCCAACGTTACGTAGGTTGAAGCACCTTCGTCAATGATAGTGCTATGTATTCCTTTACCTTTAAAAAATATTTGCACCTAAAATGCAAGCTGGTGAGAAAGGGGAGGTTTGCATTTTTCCATGTTGAAAATTGCAAGCATGGAATCCTGAGGGTTGATACCACCAATGGTTGAAAGCAGAGCTTTCCTTTGTGCTCGACATGTTTGTAATACTTCGAGCGCCGACATAGCCAACGATGCTTGCGCCAAGTCTTCTACAATTTTGTAGATTTGGGAGGCACATGCAGATGTCTTGTGTGTTGTGCGTCGAAGTACCCCTTTAGGGGGGCGAATCACAAGGTCAGCAACTGGCCTTTCGATATGAAGATCGTTAGGCAGCGGTGGGTTTTGACTTGAGGAGGGTTCCTCTGCATGAGCGACAGGAGCTCCATAATATTTGGCTCTAGTTTGTAGATCTACCATTTCAAAGGTGTAAACGGTAGATGGTCCTTCACCAACTGAAGGATGTTGCGAATAACCATTGCCCCCTTGCAGGGGTTGGGGCTGGTTTGCAATGAGGTGTTGTTGTTGTTGAGCAAGGAAAGGATTATTCAGGAGAATAGGGGTCCTACTAGTTTCCTTTTTAGCAATGAAATCTGTGCATTCCTGAAGACGCAGAAAACGATAGGTCAAGTGGCATTTGACACAAATTTTGCAAGGGAATCTTATGGGTTTATCCTTTCCATCGTCAGAGGGCACAACAACCTTATACTTTGGGTTTTTCTACTTTGTTGACTGCTCTTGAGAAGGAGCGCTCTTTTCCTTATTCTTCTTGTTCTTACCACTGGGTTTTTGTGTAAACTACAGAGATTTGATCATGGTGATAGGAAGAGCAGACGATTTTGTAGAGGTTTCCACTGACATCTGAGTAATGTGACTGCTGAGTTGTTTTACAGCAGCGCCAAAGGTTGCGCTGATAATCCCATCAGCGTGCGCTTTGGGTTTCTAAGAAGTGGGAGCATTGGAGTTGTGAGGGGCAATGGGAATTACATTGTATAGAGTGCCAGACTATGAATATATCAGATCCAAGTGCTGGGCACGACGAATGGATTGGTCTTCTATGACCTAACCACCTAAAGCAACATCCTTACCGATTTGGGGAGTAGAGACTTGCAGAACCAATCTGCTAAGAGATAGTCTGGGAGGGGAGCTTTGACTAACCTCTGCCTACATCGCCATTCATGTATGTGATCAGAGATGTAGGTGGCAGTATCCTAACGTAATGAAGTCAGGAGTTTCATCCCATTTTCATAGTGGATGGGTAGCTGGAAGTGCTTTAAGAATTTGATCGCTAGAGTGCCAAATGTATTAACTGACGCATGTGGTAACTCAATGTACCACTTGGTTGCATTGCCAGTAAGGGTGCGGGGAAAAATATGTAACTGAATACTATCATCCACCATGGAGTTAGAAACACACCATAGATAATACGTCGTGATGTGTGTACCCAGATCCTCCCCTTGTTTCCCTTCAAATTTCAGGATTTCTATCGGTATTTTATACGAGATTGGAAGCCAAAGTAAGTTATGATAGATGGGGTCATTTGTGAGTTTGTACAAGTTAAGGATATCAAGCATTGCCAAGAAAGGAAAAGTGTTTTTTCCTAATATTATACATAGGTTGCGTGGTATAGTAGGTGCCTTGGGGTATGGTATTATATTGTGGGTTTTCATAGGGATTGTTAGGTTGGAGGATAGAAGTTCCCCCATGATAATCAGTGACCCCTTGACTCATTTGAGGTTGTGAGTAGGTTGCTCCCATGGATTTATTGGGACCCCCTTGCGGGTTCTTGCTCACCACATAACTAACCATAGGTCCTTGACTAACATAAGGGCGGTTTATGTCAATCAGTGACTGACCATGTATGCTTGAAAATGGAGGGGGAATTGTTACATTCCCAGCTAGTACATGCATATTGGGAGTGCCCCCAGATACCTTAATCTGGGGGTTAGAACTATACAATGGATGCCAAACATTTTGTTGGTTGAAGGGACCCGCGCTAACTATGTTATATTGAGTGTTATAAGGAGCGCTATATGGAGCACTTGTCGAAGGTACAAGGGTTGACACAAAAGGGGTGGAACCTGGAATAGGATGGGTTCCAATCATGGAGGGTGTCACCATAGGGTTTGAACCTGGGATAAATGGGATAGCAGGGTTCACCATCAAGGGTTTGGTATTGACTATCCACTGGGGAAGTGGTGGGGGACCAAAAGTGTCTAAAAAGTCCCACGACCCATTAGTCGTCGACGGGATGGGTGGAAGTGTTCCAAATGAAGACAAAGGAGGTACAGATGCAACGGGAACCAAGAGTGGGCCCAACAGATTCGTGATCGAAGGACTATATGGAGGAACCAATCCTTCAGTAAAGAAATCCTCCGATGAGCTTGAATCATTGGATGTCCAAATTGACTATGTGTGAGATCTTGGAGACTAGTTTCCCGAAGATGGGGAATCTGGTTAACTAGAGCTCAGCAGATCCTCCATAGTGAGTTGGGGAAGACGTAACAACCACCTAGATTGACGACGAGGGCCAGATGTAGCCACATTGGCCAATAATTTTTATCATTAAATTTTATAGTGATGTTTATTAAAGTTTCAATGATAACACTCTGGCACCTAAAAAATAAAAAGTACATTAAGTAAATAAATACACAAGCAGAGGAAAATGACCTTGTCTAATAAGAACCGATGACTAGAGATGAAACCTAGTATCAAAATGAATAACAAAGAGAGTTGGCCAAATGTACATTTATGGTTACTCTAGAGCTTCACTCGAACCTCAGATTAAGGGGCTAAGTACTCTCGTGAGGATGCGCACCCTCCCAAAAATCGAAGACAGAGTAGGTCAGTCTGTGTTAGGGATGAGCCCCATAAATGGGTAATTATATGGGCTCATTTTTCCTCCTAACATAGTTTAATCAACCATTCTCTTAGCTTATTTCATGTTTTTTGATTATATTTATGCTTATGGAGTGAGTTGGGTTGGTTATGTTGCCATCGAGTCTAATATGTGTTTAATGCAGATTTTTGTTGAATTTTGAAGACAAAGTCAAAGATTTAATGGACAATTGGCAGCAATAATTTGAAGTGGAAAAAAGAGAGGATTTATAGGAGGGTATCCCTCTCATTTATGACTCCCCACTTCGAATTCTCCTTCATGTAGCTCGGAGCACAAATAGCCAAATCAATGCACTAGGAGGCAACCGAGCAAGTGGAGGATAACTTATGTTTATCTCGAGTTTTGGAAGTCAAGCCTCCCTGATTTTAAGGAAGCTATTGGGAGCTTCAGTTGTATAAGTAGAAAGGCCTAGGGCCTCATTAGGAAGTTAGTCAAATTTTTGAATTTTTGTTGCAGCTTTGCTCTATTCAACTTCGAGCTTACTTTTGTTGAAAATTTCATGTAATCCTATTATTATTTTAATAATAAAGATGAGATCCTTTTTGAGCTAGCACTAAGTTACCTCAGAGGGCTGAAGCTCTTGGGTTAGGGCCCAATCCAAGTAGCCAAGCTCCTCTTGTTTTTATTTCTATGCTTTGTTTCAGTTTATGAATTAGTTGTTATTAGATAAATTTCTTTATTGGTTAAGAATAGGTTGCTTTTGGTGATTTAGAAGGTTGTTTCCATTTTACTTTTCTATAGCAGGTTGAATAGTGATAGAAATAAGAAACAAAAAGGCCACCAATAGAGCCTTGGCCTCCTTTCCTCCTTTTGGGACCATGAACTGAGGCCAAGACCTCTTGTTGCCACAAAACACATATTTGCCTTCTCCATGGGATTTATAGTGTTGCAGTTTGTTAGAAGGTTAATGCTTTGCTTTAGATCTCTTTCACCATGCTCATTTCTATCTTGCAATAAGTTTCTTTCCACGCTTTCTCTCATTATAGCATTTCTTGAGCATTTCTTTCCATACCATAACTCATAATCTATATTAGCTTGATGCAAAATTATGTTTTTTTGATGTACTTAGTTTCCTTACTTGCTTGATCTCCTGGTTTTATTTTTATGTCCTTTTGTAGTAAATATCTTCTCACAGCAAGGCAGCCTACTAGCCATCACATTCTCTCCTTGATCTATGCCCTACAGGTCGCCCAAAGTTCACCACAAATCTGCCTTAGTTTTCTGCACTTTTCCATAGATTTTCCTCTCTTTCCTTGAACAAATCCAACCATCTCTCCCTCTCCTAATAATCCTTGGTAACCCCTAGGCACCTTAACGCATTATCCCAACCTTCAGCTACCCTTTACACCCACTCTCACACCTTCAAAACCTCCAAAACTACTCTTGGCATCCTCCTGTAGACCTCCTGTAGATCCCCTGCAGCCTCTTGTAGATTTTCCTGTAGGCTTCTTTTTGAAGTCCGATTGTGGGAAAAGCCTCCAAAAGGCAACCCGAGACCTCCTAAGACCCATCCACACCATCCTACATCTTCTAAAGTCCCTAAACCACCCTCCATCGCCACCAAATCGCTGCCACATTCACAATCAAATAAATTACATGGATGACAATTTCACATAGAAATACATAAAAATCCATAAAAATGTTTTTTGCTCATTTACTTCTAGAAATAGCTTAAGTAGATGTTGTTTACTTCCTGAGTAGGTAATGGCATTCATTTCATGGTTTTTCATCTCTCTTTCTACAAAAGTAGGATTAGTTGGTTAAATAGGGTTTGCTAGGTTTACTTTACATTTCAGTCTTCTTTTCCTTTCTACAAGTAGAGTAGTCATTGTAGAGTAAGATTTCCTTTCTTTCATCACCTATAGAGCTTCTTCTGGAATCCATAGAAGTTGGCTTGAGCTCCTATCGATCTTGCACCAGCTGACCAAGTTATAACCTACAGTAAGAACTAGTACTTGTGCATATAGCACCGTCACTTCCAAGTTTTTTACGAACTACCGGGTTGATAAAAGTAAGGTAGGAAGCCTGGGAGTTGCAGCATTATTGTTGCAATGCTGGTGCTCACCACTTTTTGGTGCCATTGCTGGGGAAGTGTCAGAGTATTTTGTGATTACTGCTTTCTTCTATTTTCTATCACAACATTTTGCTAAGTAGTTTATTTCAGCAAAATTAGATTAGTCATTTCCTTGCTTTCTGTTAGTTCCAGTCTTCGCAGCCTGTCACCAGAGATCAACATGAACTCTTACTATGTCTGGTTTTGTTAGATGTTTTGCACATGATGTTCAGCACAAAACATGTCACAAGTGTGTCCATCAGAAGAAGCTCATAAAAATATTTCCAACGGTATATCACACTCCCATAACCGGCTCCTAGATTAGAAGATATGATCGAAATGAATGAGTGATTCTTGGTTATGCATGTTTTGAGGTCAGTTGCTGCACACAATGACAAGTTTAGTACAAAATCAGTTTGTGAAATAATGGTAAGGAATTTTATAAAAGTGAAAGAGGTTTTTGTTCATCACATATCAAATAACAAAAACCTCCTTCATTTTATGCACATGTGCTACTATGTGGGAGATATACAATGATATTTGGAGCCTACATTTAAACAAAGCAAAATTTTCATATTTTTTATTGTTTTAGTCATTTTAGTGTGGGGTCATTTTACAACAGATGGAAAGTAATTTTTCAAAACCCAAGGATTTTTTTGTTAACCACAAGTCATATAACAAAAACCTCATTTAGTTTATTCACAGGTGTCATGAATTGGGAAATGTGACTAGATCTTTACAACTCATTTTCACAGATTTAAATTTTTAATGATTTTCTGTTTTAGAGATATTTTGTGGAACAGATTACGAGCAACTAAAAATGAATTTCCAAAATTTGAGAGAGGTTTTCTCCAACATAACCTTATCTACAAAAATTTCTTTCATTTTTGTAACAGGTGCTATGGTTTAGGAGATACGAGTTCATCTTCAACACCTATTTTCAGAAATTCAACCCAAGTTCAATGTAACTGATTCTATTTTGAAGAAAATGGTTGAGCTCAATCCCTTAGTACAAGGATGATAAAATGTATATATTTTATGAATTTCATAGTGTAGGGGTTGGATTTTGGTAGAAGGTTGGACTCTTGAGAAAGAAAGGAACTTCATTGTACACTCATATTTCATTTTGGCTAAGGAATTGAGACCAGGATTTGCAGCACTCTTTGGGATTCATGTGGAAATTTGTCTTGGTACAATGCTTCTCTTTGTAATTGTGAATTTTTTTATGTGATTGTATACCATTATCTATCTTGTTTCTTCTGAGCTAAACAAAAAAGAGTGTAAGTAGAATCCGTTGAAATTGCAGTGCTCTACTTGAAGTTTGCTTTAGTTATTTGATGTTTTCAGCTGTTTGGGGAGGATCCATGATTGCTCTTGCCCTCTTCAACACCTCACCTGTCTTTTCCTTCCATATCATTCGATTTTAAGTGCCAAAAGAAATTGCCTACCTTGCCCCATTGAGATCTCTACAGGACTGAGCCTCAATCCCTGCACCCAAAAGCCATCTTTCCATCTGAGCCAACAAAATCATCATTTTATCAAATCAAACTCTCTTGCACATATACCTAGCCTAAGATCAATATTTCTATCAGTCATCTCAAGCCCTCATCGATCATAATTTGTTGAGATTGACTCAGAGAGAGCCCTCTCCTGACCTGGTAGGGCTAGCTACCAGGCTGAGCGTGGTTTGATGTTGGCCTTGGATCCTACCTTCTTTAGCCTAAGGTAAATCTAGGTACTAACACTTTCAGTTCTGCATTTCTATTTCAGCAAGTTCATTCTAGTTAGTTGCAATTTGTTTGTTCAATCAATTTCAGTTTTGTAGGTACAAAAAAAAAAAAACAAACAAAAAATATTTCCTTTCATGCCTCGTGGGAACAGAGATAATTCAGGAAAATTCTCGCCCAACACCCCCACTACATCACATAGCCATCCTTCTCTCTTCTTCGGTGGCAGTGATCAAGAAGAACCTTTAGGTGAACAACCAAAGATATTTGAAGAACCCATAGGGAAAGAAGAATAAGAAAACATCCCTCCTGAGACAATGGCTGAAAACAAAAATGCTAAGGGGAATGCAGAAAGAATAGAGGGTACCTTTCCCATCCGAGAGACCAATGGGAACACCAAAATGAAGAATATAAGTCCCTCGGCCCTACCTCACTTCCATGGTTTGACTATAGAAGATCTTGACACCTTCTTGTTTGAGTTTGATGTCATCTGTCAAACCTATGACTATGTAGAAGATGAGAAAAAGTTGAAACTATTTCCTTCTACTCTCAAGGATGCAGCATTACGATGGTTCATTGGGTTACCTGGCAATAGCATCACAACTTGGGCTCAGATGCAGCAGGCCTTTAACAACAAATACCGAGACTACTATTGGTCAAAAGATACCAAGGAAGAAATCTTATGAATGACCATGGGAAGTGATGAATCCTTGGAAGATTATGAAGATAGGTTCCAGCTCAGTTACAAAAGGGCCAGGTGCACACTTGACCCTGAATCTCTGAAGTTGGTCCTGCTCAGGGGAATTCTAGAAGACCTTTTAGACACCCTCCATTTACTGGTTGAGGGAGACATCTACCAACTACCTTATGAGGACATAAAGACTATCTTTAGAAACCATTCTAGAGCAACCAGAAAGAGAGGTAGTGGGAGTCAACCCATAGCCAGTATCTCCTTATCCAATTCATCCATCAAAGATGAACTTGGAAACATGCTGGAAGACTTCAAGAGTGAGATGCTGCAGACTCTTGCCATGCAAATGAATACCTTGCATATCAAAAGGAAACAAGAGGAAGCCGAGAGGGCTTTGGCCATTTTTTGTCCTAGGTACACTAGGAAGCATCCTAGGAATGAATTTCCATTGAACTCTATAGAGGTTTGTTCAGTCAGTGAAGAAGATCATTCTACAGATAAGTACCCTTCCTTGCCCTGACTAAAGTTGTATACCAAGGGACTGAAGGAGCCACCAAACCACTCTATTTCATGAACCAAAGGAAACCACCTAGACCTAGACCATACTAGCAAGGGATGAAAGGGACATCTTAGGCATACTACAACCCCAACCAAGTCACTTTCATACCTTCTTGGGGCCCTCGTGCTCATCCTTCCTGGTCCATGCCTCCTCCTTGGTCCTATCCATCTCAATATCATGCCCGACCAGCTGCTCATTCATTTATTTCCTATGCACAGCCACAACCTCAGTGGAATGCATCGCATCAGGGGTGGAGGCCCTAGTACAACTCTCCTCCCGCTCTTTTTCCTCCACCACTTGCTCAACCAAAAACATTGCCTCCTGCTCCTCCAAGGCAACCCCAAATGCCTACCCAGCTGAACTTGAACCCAAATAATAGACAGGCTCAACAAGTATATAGTGGGGAACCATCATGCCCAACTTATGTTGTGGAGATTTAGGAGATTAACCTACGATCTAGGAAGTTTCTCCTAGATAGCTAGCCCACCCCTTGGGAGGTTGAGGAAGATAAATGGGAAAGTGAACCTAAAGCAATTCTACCCTTTCCTGAGAGACTATCCGAGGCAACTCAGCCCACCCCAGAAGAAACTGAACTTTTGGGAGAATTGAAACAGTTATGTGTGAAGATACCACTTCTCCAAGCCATAAAAGATGTTCCTATATACAATTGGTTGATCAAAGAGAAATGCTTTAGGCATCTAGGCAGGCGCAAGAGAGATGCCCCAACCATCAATGTCATAGGACAATTGTTCGACCTAATGTTGGGGCAGGTAATCTGTCCGAAATATCTGGACCCTGGAAGCCCAGTAGTTGATGTCCACATCAATGGCGCCATGATCCCACACACCTTGATTGATCTGGGAGCTACCATTAATGTGATGACAAAGGACACCATGCTCAAACTCAATATGCAGGGCTCCTTGAGGAAGACCACGATAGTACTGTAGCTAGTAGACCACTCCACCGTGACCCCCAAGGGGATTGTGGAAGATGTGATGGTCTCCATTGATTCTTGGGAGTACCCTGCTGATTTCTTGGTTCTCCAACTGAAGGCAAAGCTCACTGGGTATCCTCTCATCCTGGGAAGACCCTGGTTGGCTACTTTCAATGCCTATATCAGCTGTCAGGCTGGGAACATGACCATCAAGAATGAGCATATGTCTAAACATTTAGTCCTATACCCTCCTGCCCAACCCTTGCTAGAACATGATCTACCTCTCTGGCTGGAGGAGGAGGATTAGGATGAAGTCTATTCTGCACCACTTTGTACATTAGAAACTACCATGGGGGGAAACCGCAAGATGAGGATGATATCATTGAGAATTTAATTTAGAATCCACCCCCCAATACCTTGCCATTAAAGGACGTAGTGAAAGAAACCCAAAAAAATCCCTTAATTGACCTCTGTGTGGCTGACCCGACCTCTCTCCATGTTAATAATATAGAGTTTGGCCTAGACAGAACCTTGAAAATCAATCCATCCCTATCCACTTCTCAGGAGAAGGAGTTGTGCAGCTTATTGAGAAAACATTTAGATGCCTTCGCCTGGAGTTATAAGGAGATGAAGGGAGTGCACCCTTTAGTATGTACTCATCATATATACATTAAGGAAAATTGCAAACCAGTCAGGCAACCTCAAAGGAGGATGAATCTAGCCCTTAAGGACATTGTTAAGGAAGAATTGCAAAAATTACTTGATGCGGGATTTATCTACCCCATCTCTGATAGTGGATGGGTCTCTCCTTTGGTGTTAGTGCCAAATAAAAATGGTAAGTGAAGAATCTGTGTCAATTATCAGGAATTGAACAAAGACACTAAAAAGGACCATTTTCCTTTGCATTTCATAGATCAAGTGTTAGATGGTCTGGCGGGCAAAAAGTTTTTCTCCTTCCTAGATGGGTTTAGTGGGTACAATCATATTCAAATCAGCCCAGAAGACCAAGATAAGACCACTTTCACTTGTCCTTGGGGTACCTTTGCATATTGGGTCCTTCCCTTTGGTTTGTGCAACGCTCCAACCACTTTCTAGAGAGCAGTATTGAGTATATTTTCTGAACTGGTTCAAGATGCAATGGAAATATATATGTATGATTTCACTCCTTATGGTTCTAACTTTCAGGAAGCTTTATCTAACCTAGGAAAAGTCTTGGACAAGTGTATTGAAATGAACCTGTCCCTTAGTGCGGAAAAATGTGAATTTTTTATGACTGAAGGGACCGTGGTAGGTCATGCGAGATCTCAACAAGGACTGCAGGTGGACCCCAACAAAGTTGCCATCATCCAGAGGGTCCCACCTCCTCAAAATGTGAGAGATGTTAGAAGTTTCCTAGGCTTAGCTAGATATTACAGAATATTCATTAAAGATTTCAGTAAGTTAGCCTCTCCGTTGTTTGGTCTTTTAGGAAAAGATGTCGAGTTCATATGGACCGAAAACTGTCAAGAAGCCCTAGATACCTTGAAAAGAAAACTTGTGACTGCCCTAATTTTGAGAGGCCCAAACTGGGCCCTACCTTTCCACATTCACATAGATGCCTCGAACAAAGCAATAGGAGCAGCCTTAGGACAAATTTATGAAAAGTTACCTTATGCTATATACTTTATAAGCAAAAATTTGTCAAAGGCGGAGTTAAACTACATGGTGACCGAGAAGGAACTCCTAGTTGTGGTGCATTCCTTAAACAATTTCAGACATTATATCACCGACTATCAAACCTTTGTGCACACTGATCATGCTACAATTAGATATTTAATGAACAAACTGGATGTGAATTCTTGCATTATTAGATGGTTGCTTTTACTGCAACAGTTTGATTTGACCATTGTTGATCAGCCTGGTAAAGAAAATATTTTTGCTAACTTTTTGTCTAGAGTAAATTTGCCTGTAGATGAAGAAGGAATGGTGGATGATCAAATGCCAGATGAACACCTATTTTCTATCTTAGTACTCTCTCCATGGTTTGTTGATATAGCAAACTACTTGGTTTCAGTACAGTTTCCACCACACCTGTCCTCAAAAGAGAAGAGCAAGATCGCGAGGAAACGCACCCCTTTCACCTGGATTGGGGCCAATCTCTTCAAACTTGGCCCAGATCAGATCTTGATAAGATGCGTTAGGGAGGAGGAAGTTTTTGACATTCTCATGACCTGTCATGAAAGGCCTTGTGGAGGCCATTTTATAGCAAAGAGGACTGCCTTTAAAATATTTCAAGCAGGCTACTATTGGCCCACTCTTCATCAATATGTGAGGAGATACACCAGCCAATGTGATCGGTGTCAAAGGATGGGGAAACCTACTCCAAAGGATGAGAGGCCCATGCAACCTCAAGTGACCTTTGAGCCATTTGAGAAGTGGGGCATGGACATTGTGGGTCCTATCAACCCTCCTTCAAAAAAGAAGCAGTACATCATTGTGTGCACCGATTACCTTACAAAGTGGGCAAAAACAAAAGCAATCAAAGTAGCAACAAAGGAAAAAGTAGCTGAGTTTTTAAGAGAAAACATATTCTACAAGTTTGGGTATCCAAGAGAATTAGTCACAGATCAAGGCAGTCAGTTCACTTCCAATTTTATTGAAGAACTACTCACACATCATAAAATCAAGCACGGGACTTCGACCCCTTACCATCCACAAGCCAATGGGTAGGTGGAAGTCACTAATAGAGCTTTGGAAGGAATTCTAACCAAGGTAGTGAGTAGCAGTAGAAAATATTGGGCAGACTAATTAGTTGAGGCCACCTGGGCCTACAACACAACATGGAAGACCACCACAGGGTTCACAACCTACAAACTGGTCTATGGGAAGAAGGCTTTGTTGTCAATGGAATTTCCATACAATAGACTAAGGATGGCCACTCAGCTGGACCTAGACCTCAGCCATGCACATAAGGAAAGACTACTCCAGCTCAATGGATTGGATGAAAAGAGATTGTAGGCCCTCCTCCACACAGAGGTAGTTCAACTTCAGAGGAAGATATGGCATCATAGAAATATCAAGGAGAAGCAATTCGAAGAGGGATATTGGGAACTACTCTATGATTCAAGGTATAAATACTTCAAAGGCAAGCTCAGGACAAGATGGCTGGGACCATACACTATGGAAGGATGCAATGACAATGGTTCAGTTCTGATTAAAACCATTGATGAGGAAGTCATCCCCATGCTTGTCAATGGACATAGGTTGAAAATTTACAAGAAGCCCTTCTCCAAGCGAGAGTTCATTGAAGATCTGAATAAAATAGTGATGGTAGTGGGGCATGTCTCAGCCTCCACATACTGAAGAAACAGAGAAAAAAAGGAAAAAATAATAAGGACTCAAGTGAAAACCTCCATGAGGCGCTTGAGTCCCATCATTGGGTTGAAAACCTCTTCTGAGGCGGTCCAGTGATGCAAAGAAAAGAGAGAAAAAAGAGAATAAGATCCCTGGGTGAAAACCTCCTTTGGAGGTGCCCAGGGCAGGCAATCAGGGTGAAAAACTTCTTGAGGCACCCCATCTATCTTTCAAAAAAAAAAGAGAGAAAAGAAGAAAAAGAAAAGTGAATTTTAATGTGCATTCCAGGTTGCAAGAGGACCACAGGGAGCAAGAGAAGATGCCACAAAGCATATTTCATCTCCTCCACACTCTTCTCCATCATTTCTGACTTTTCTTCCATCCCATTGTGTTTTTTTTGAAAAATGTGTGTTCTATAGGAGGCCCTGTGTTTTCTACAGGAGGCTCCTGTAGAAATCACAGAGAGCCAGAAATGGTTCCAAAAAGCAGTTTTAGGGGGTGGGAAGTTTCATGAAGAGCATGTAGACCCTCATACAACTATCCACCCTCCTTGCCATCCATCCCTCATCTACACCACCTCATCATCATCATATTTTTTCCTTCATGTTCAAAAAACACAGAAACTAGTTTTTAGAAAAAAAACAAAAAAACAAAGGGAGCAGCATCTCAAATCTCACTTGCAGCTTACCAAGTACCTCTCCATCTCCATCAACATATCTAGCATCATACTCACCGCTCCTAGCACAAAAATTGGCTAAAATTTTAAAGGGATAAGTAGAGACAGGAGCTCCTGTAGGAATCCCTGTAGCAGCTGATCCCATTAAAATAAAGCCACATCAACAAAAGAAGTGCAACCATGGGATTGAAGGAGAAATATGAAGCTAGATCTAGCTAGAGGATACTTGTACAAAACAACTAGCCACACATCAAGAAGCAAAAGGCATGCAACAAAGGAAATACAGGCATGCAGCAAAGGAAATACAAGCATGCAGCAGCAAAAGGAGCCAAAATGCCTCACACCACATACATTTGACTCACAGGTAAGTGACTAACCCACTCCTCTGTTGCATTTGTGTAATTGAAAAGTATGCATAAGTGAATGAGATGGTTAGGGTTGAATGAGAAAAGGTGGCCTGTTAACTGGCCACCCTCATCCAGTTGACTGCGCTCATTCAGAGTTGCCACCACACGTGCATGTAGTCAAACTCAGAGAAAAATCCCAAGGACAAGTAGTGGAGGGTTTACAAACTACAATGCAATGATGGGATGTGATTGCAAGAAGAAAGCATGATGAAAAGGTGAGTGGGGACCAACGGTCCAAATATGGCAACGTACATCTTTTGCCAGCTCAACCCCTCACCGAAAATATCTAAAAGAAGAAATAAGTACTCCTTCACCACCTTTTCCTTCATTTCATCCATGTCCACTTAGTTGCAACAAGCTCTTTGTCACCACCACATCCTCAAAACCATTGTTCTCCATCTATTTCATCCATCCTCCTGCTATCGGTGCTCTACAGGAGCACTTACAGGTTCTACAGGAGCACCTACAGGAAATTCTACAGGAGGGGAAGTAAGTTGTTTTTAAGGAGAAAACACGGGGTTTTTTGCTCGATTTCTGGCTTGAGGAGGTAGGTTTTGTGCATACCCACCTTTATTATCAATATGTGCAAGGAATGATATAATTTTAAGGAGGAATTGAGTCCATAGAAGAAGAGGAATTACATAAAAAAATTCTGCCTGTTTTCTTTAAAAAAAACACAGTTTTTCTCTATTTTCCTGTTTTCTACAAAATTCTTGTCTCCATTATTTGGTGTTAAAAAGGGGTATAAGCACAATGACAAGGGGATTCATGAGGAAGGAGCCCACAAATTCAACCAGGCTCCATGAACACCCCCAAGTAGTAGCCAAATTCACCAGAGCAAATTGGATGCCATTTTTTGAGAAATTCCAAGGGTTTGATGAAGAATTGGCTCAGCAATTTGCCCTTTCTTTAGTCCCTCACTCAAGGACCCATGCCACTATTACTTTTAGAGGTCTCTCCATGGAAGTCACCGCAGAATTTATCAGTAGGGTTACCACCCTTCCTCTTGGATTACTTTGGAGCAAAGATGAGAAGCCAATTGGACAGTCTGCCAAGAAAAACTTCTTCCAAGACAATGAACACCCTGTAGAAGACAAAAATGGCATTAAAAGCATACCCTACCCTTAGGATGAGGTCAGTTACCAAATCATCAAATATATCTCCTATGAAGGGAGGTATAACATAGTCTATGGCTACCATTTTAGACTCCTCCATGAGCTGAGATATGGCATGGACACTCCAACACCCCAAAAACTCAGCATCCATTATTTTTTCCTGTAGTCCCTCATAGACTCCACCAATAAGTTGAAGGAAGGAGGTCTGAATCAGCTGTCTCACCATGGGTTAATTAAAATGTTAGTGGAAGAAGCCCTCCATACCTTCACAATCCCCATAGCATGGGAAATTTTCTGAAATATGACCATAGAAGATGACTTAAAGGCCCTCACATATGATCTCAGTACTTATGATAGTGAGGAGGAAGAGCAGCAAGGGGGAGAAGGGGAAGAAACTAAGGAACAAGAAGGGAAGAAGGAAGAAACCAAAATAGAGGAGGAAGAAACAAAATAGAATAGGAGGAAACAAAACCAATAGAGACAGAGAAGAAGACAGAATGAGGAGAAAAAGGGGCAGAAAAGGCAAAGGTGTCTCCTAAGACCCTAGAAAGAGAGGCAGAAGCTGCTCTTACTACCCTTAGCACCCTAGTTAAACCAAAACCAAAGAGGAAGAGGCAGAACTCAATGTATTTCAGGGTTAGGAAGAGCACAAGGATCAAACAAGGGAAACCCCAGCCTTCTTCTAAAGTGCCCATTGTTATTGAAGATTCACCCTCTACCCAAGGGAAGGAATCCCCTTCCAAGGCACCTATCACTTATGAAAGGGGGACTCCTAGATCTCCCACATGGAAGGAAAAAGTAGAAGTACAAGACTCAAAAATAGTGCTACAGGAGGCACAAACTGTTCTACAGGAGACCCTATCAAGACTACAGGAGACCAAAAAACTTGAAAAAAGTCTAGAAGGATAGTCACAAGTGAAGGAGGAAGCAACAGAGGCTCAAGAACCTGGCCCCCAACCTAGTTTGGGCTCTTACTATGATCTTCTTGAGGGGGGAAGAATCATTCCACAAAAATTTTCAATCCCACTTTTCTTTGAGTTGGAGAAAGAAAGAATAAGAAGCCATAGGTGGATTCAAATCACCAAATCCAAGGGAGTTGAGGATATTGGCCATATGGAGAATCAAATCAGAGAAATGGGAAGAAAGCTAAGTGCTGTCAGACATAGAGAAGCAATCACGAGAACTCACCTGCAAATAGAAAATGAATTTCTAAAAAGAAAACTACAAGAAAAAGAGACACAATTGGCATGCATGGCTAGCATGTCCATGGAGGCACTGTAATGCAGAACACCAGCAAAATAATATGGATTATACCTCAAGGACCAATGGCTGCAGTTTCAGATAAAGACTTTGGCACAGAGAGGCACAATGCCTTTCCAAGATTACAGAAAATTTATGGACCTATGTGACCAAGGTTCATCAGAAGACAAGGCAAAAATAGTAGAATTATATTTGAATAACATGGCCCTCACAGACATGAATGTGTGGGACCCCAATGCTAGACTGGGGGACCTGCAACTAATGGCCATGGCATCATGGATGAATCATGAGGAATTAAGAGCAGTAGAGATAAGGAAGATGATGATAAAGGAGTAGAATGAGCCCCTTATGATTAGAGCTGAGCCATCAAATCCCATGGCTCTCATCAGCACACACCAGCTGCTTGCAAATAATCCCCAAATTGCCCCTAAGTATATCAATGATCAGGCTCAGGCCATTGCACATTTTGAGGACATGGAAAGGTTACTTTGGGATGACTTTATTCATGCTTATATGAGGAGGTGGAACACCCAACCACATAGTTTTCATATCAGGGAGTATCACTCCCCAACAAGGATGAAAGAAGCATTAAGGAGAGTGCCACTATACAAGTGCTCTATGCAGAATTTGAAGGTCAACTGGATTGGCTTCAAATTGAGTCCCCCACTGCTACTAGGCATGGTAGAAGGAAGAAAAGAGGAAGAAGAGCAATAGCAATGGGAAGAGCTGGAAAGAAAGGTAGGATTCCATGACAGAGAAGAGGACCTCATATCAGAAGCATGGGATGTTAGGGAGGCCATCAGGGCCATCAAAGATGAGGAGATGGACTAAGTTGCTCAAAGGATGAGAAACACCTTTAGTAGGGCGGTGATGATGAGCCCCATAAATGGGTGATTATATGGGCTCATTTTGCCTCCTAACATAGTTTAATCAACCATTCTATTATCTTATTTCATGCTTTTTTATTATATTTATGCTTATGGAGTGAGTTGGGTTGGTTATGTTGCCATCGAGTCTAATATGTGTTTAATGCAGATTTTTGTTGAATTTTGAAGACAAAGTCAAAGATTTAATGGACAATTGGTAGCAATAATTCGAAGTGGACAAAAGAGAGGATTTATAGGAGGGTATCCCCCTCATTTATGAATCCCCACTTCGAATTCTCCTTCATGCAGCTCGGAGCACAAACAGCCAAATCAATGCATGGGGAGGCAGCCAAGCAAGTGGAGGATAACTTATGTTTATCTCGAGTTTTGGGAGCCAAGCCTCCCTAATTTTAAGGAAGTTTTTGGGAGCTTCAGTTGTATAAGTAGAAAGGCCTAGTGCCTCATTAGGAAGTTAGTCAAATTTTTGATTTTTTGTCGCATCTTTGCTCTGCTCAACTTCGAGCTTACTTTTGTTGACAGTTTCATGTAATCCTACTATTACTTTGATAATAAAGATAAGATCCTTTTTGAGCTAGCACTAAGTTACCTCAGAGGGCTGAAGCTCTTGGGTTAGGGCCCAATCCAAGTAGCCAAGCTCCTCTTGTTTGTATTTCTATGCTTTGGTTCAGTTTATGAATTAGTTGCTGTTAGATAAATTTATTTCTTGGTTAAGAATAGGTTCCTTTTGGTGATTTAGAAGGTTGTTTCCATTTGAGTTTTCTATAGCAGGTTGAATAGTGATAGAAAGAAGAAACAAAAAGGCCATCAACAGAGCCTTGGCCTCCTTTCCTCCCTTTGGGACCATGAACTGAGGCCAAGACCCTCTTATTGCCACAAAAGCACAGATTTCCCTTCTCCATAGGATTTCTAGTGTTGCAGTTTGTTAGAAGGTTAATTCTTTGCTTTAGATCTCTTTCACCATGCTCATATCTATCTTGCAATAAGTTTCCTTCCGTGCTTTCTATCATTATAGAATTTCTTTAGCATCTCTTTCCATAGCTCATAATCTAGATTAGCTTGATGCAAAATTCTGTTTTTTTATGTACTTAGTTTCCTTGCTTGCTTGATCTCCTTGTTTGATTTTCAAGTGCTTTTGCGGCAAATCTCTTCTCACAGCAAGTCAGCCTACTAGCCATCACATTCTCTCCCTGATCTATGCCCTACAGGTCACCCAAAGTTCACCACAAATCTTCCTTAATTTTCTGCACTTTTCCATAGATTTTCCTCTCTTTCCTTGAACAAATCCAAACATCTCTCCCTCTCCAAATAATCCTTGGTGACCCCTAGGTGCCTTAACACATCATCACATCCTTCAGATACCCTTTCCACCCACTCTCACACCTTCAAAACCTCCAAAACTTCTCTCGGCATCCTCCTGTAGACCTCCTGTAGATCCCCTGCAGCCTCCTGTAGATTTTCCTGTAGGCTTCTTTTTGAAGTCTGATTATGGGAAAAGCCTCCAAAAGGCCACCTGAGACCTCCTAGGACCCATCTCCATCGCCACCAAATCGCTGCCACATTCACAATCAAATAAATTACATGGATGACAATTTCACATAGAAATACATAAAAATCCAAAAAAATGTTTTTTACTCATTTACTTCTAGAAATAGCTTGAGTAGATGTTGTTTACTTCCTCAGTAGGTAATGGCATTCATTTCATGGTTTTTCATCTCTCTTTCTACAAAAGTATGATTAGTTGGTTAAGTAGGGTTTGCTAGATTTACTTTACATTTCAGTATTCTTTTCCTTTCTGCAAGTAGAGTAGCTATTGTAGAGAAAGATTTCCTTTCTTTCATCACATATAGAGATTCTTCAAGAATCCATAATAGTTGGCTTGAGCTCCTAGTGATCTTGCGCCAGTTGACCAAGTGATAGCCTACAGTATGAACTAGTACTTGTGCATACAACACTGTCACTTCCAATTTTGTTACGAACTACCAGGTTGATAAAAGTAAAGTAGGAAGCCCAAGAGTTGCAGCATTATTGCTGCAATACTGGTGCTCACCAGTTAGGTACCAGGGAAACCTGCCCCAGTCACCTTGTGTTTGTCCCTAACAGTATAGCCACTAAGGATACCTCAGATCACATACACTACCGGGGGGGGACATACTTGCAGATAGTGCGCAGTGTGGGCAGGATACCTGAGTCCCTGACTCACCTCCAATATCCCCAAAGGGATCCCTGATACATAGAATACCCAAAGGAGATGTAAGCAAAGGTGGGCTACCTTCACTTACAGTTCGATTTTGTCTCGTATTTAGCTCCGCTTTTACTGGAGTGGTCCTAGATAGTATGAGTGCAGAAGGATTTCTCTCTTTTAATGACACTAGTTTTGGTGTATGATCTTGGGCAGTTAACTCACACTGCCTATCCCAAGATCCTAGCCTAAACTAAAGTGTGTTTACTCTAAAAATAGTTGTTGATTGATTTTGTTAGGTAGATTTTAAATTTACTTTGTTAGAGTCTTTGGTAGGGGTGTTGACGTATGAAATTATATGGGACTCTAACTCAAATCATGCAAAAACAATGCCTCTAAATTTTCACTTTCGATGAATAAGCTGCTTCTACAAAGGGAGAGTCATTCATATACCAATATTCATTCCATGCATCCTATTCAATACAACACTAGCATAACTGATAGAACATCAATGTTCACTAACAACTATTGAAACCAAATAATGCAGAACTTAACTAGCTAAGCAGAAAACAGTAAAAATTTTGTATTTTTTTTTTAATGAAAATAAAAATTTTAAGAAGTAAAGACATTTTCTTTAAAATAAAAATAAAAAATTGTTTAGGACACATATCAGTCAAACAAGTGCAGCTGCAAATCCCTGGTCATTCTGTAAGTAGATTTCCCGACCCATGAGTTCACAGGGCAAGCTGTTTATCAAGAAATGACTGGCTAACGCTCTATACTAGAGGCTATAGAGAGTTAGTTTCAGCACTAACGCACTATTTGTGAGGGAACGATGATTTATAAAGCAATGTTTTCATTGGTAACCTGTGTTAGTGAGGAAAAACACTCAAAAATAGGTTGTGGTGATCAGATCTAGGGCTCAACACTGAAATAAGGGTGTTGTATTTTTCCTGAGTGGTCGGAAAGGGAATGAAGAAGTACAGGAAGGCCTGGAAGAAAGAGATATCTAGGAACTTTTTGGGGAAAACCAGGAACTAAGTGTAGTCCCCAGTATGGTGGCAAATTCTGCTATAGGGATTAATGCACAGGTGTTTGGTGATGTAGAAAACCGTCAAGGATCTTGCCAGAATCCTTGGCAAACAATCGGATTAGTCGTAGTTGTCACAAAGATACATGCATATCTATGTTTAACAAACTAATATCAAAGTGAGAAGGACTTATTACCTCGAGTCTTCATGTGGTGTTGTTGGATAGCGTAATGCCGCAAGGCGGAAGACCCCTGAGTCGACTCCAGATCAAAACCTGTACATAGAAAAGACAAGCATAATATCATAGCATAAAACCTTGATAAACAAATGCATGAACATATAGAAGATATCTAGTCACATATAACTAAGCCACTCATGCTAGAAGTTATTAGATCAACATATAAACAAGTTTATACTACCAACATCACGGAGTGGACAATGCAAATGCAGTTCTATATTGATGTAGAAAGAGTGATTACAACTATCAGTCGCATCAGCTTTCCCTTACCCCTCCAGCTCCTCTCTCTATCCCCCTTATTAACCTCTTTAGATGCCTTAGTCTGAGACTCTGCTTGATAGTCAAATAGGCAATCCTTTCAAATGTTTTGACCTCTTTCACTATGGCCCAAGCCTTGCATATATAGCATCTAGGTTTAGGGTTACCAAGTCCTCCATGAGTTCCATTAGGAAAAAGTAGTGATGTTTCTTGCTTTAGTGCTCTTTCCCGCTTGCATACTCCATCGGGAATTAGTAATTCCCCCAAATAGGTCGAGTTCAGATGTTTCCCTGCTTTTATCAGCTGACATAGGAGAGAATATAGGGATATTTTCTTAGTCAATTCGCTTCTTTGACCCATAGAACTTGATGTAGGTTCACTAATGCTATTCCCGAGGTAGAAACTAGAGTTACCCTAGGCACTAACGCACCCTTAAGCTTGCTGAGAAGCTTTATAAAGTAGGTTGCTAGTGTCTAGACAACATTAGCTTAACAACTGGGCCTGTGAACTTGGTCAATGCTTCAGTCATCATGTCTTTGTCCTCTCAGTTGATGAAGAGGTCCTTTTCCTGTATTACACCCCCGACATTGGGTTCATTAATGCAGGATTGGCGGCAAATTTTCAAGGATATGACCCATAAATTTCTTCTTAAATGTCAGCCGCCCACTCCATTTGGCTGCATTTCTACCATCAAATCATGAACACCGACTTTAACGGTCACTTTCTAACTGTCCTGCATGATTTCTCCCTAGGTAGAGTAGTTCCCTTCATGTTGTTGCGAACCATGTGGCACTTCATTGCTTTGCACAATCCTCCAATCGCGCATCTCCCAACCCGGGCAGTGTACTTTATAGTCCCGCACCTCCTTTCAGCTACCTGGAGCACAAAGACTATGCTACCTTCATATAATCACATGGTTGGAAAACTGGTGTATGGCTTCAATCTTCTGCCATTCACCTTTCCTGGGAAGGGATCTCCATTCAATTTAACCAAATGAACTACTCCACTGTCGATAATCTCCTTAATGACATAGGGCCCTAACCAGTGCATTCTGAATTTCCCTGGAAATTTATCAAACTTGTTGTCATATAATAAAACCAGGTCATTTACCTTAAAGGTGCACAACTTAATGTGTTGATCATGTCATGATTTTTCGCGTTGATTTTGGACCTATTGGTCAAATCCAACTTGAAATATCTCTTCCTCAAGCTCAGCTAGTTGTATGAGCCTCTCTTCCAGGGCTCTGCGATCTGTCATACCTTTGAGTGACGCTATGCACAAGCTAGGCACAATTTATTACATGGGGATCACTACTTCAATGGCAAATACAAGCCTAAAGGGTGTCTCTCCAGTCAACTTCCTACATGTCATCCGATAGGCCCATAGTATTGCAAGTATGCGTAGGTCCCAATCACTTTGTTGAGCATTGCAAACCTTGGTCAGTGCATTTTCCAAAACCTAATTCAATGCTTCCACCATCATGTTAGCCCGCGGGTGATAAGGCGTGCTCTTCTACTGATATACCTGAAATTCCTCCGTCAGTGTGCTGATTGTTTCATTTAGAAAGAGCATACCACGATCACTCATCAAAAATATTTGGACACCCAAATTGTGTCAGTACATACTCAAAGAGGAAATTCGCAGCAGTCTTGCCTATGCTATCCTTCATAGGTTGTGCCTCCCCCCATGAAGTCAAATACTCCATCGTGGTGATAATGTACCATGCTCCCATCTTCTTACCTTGGGGCTGAATGGGTCCCACAAAATCTATCACCCATTTTTCAAAGGGTTGTAACATCATCTGTGGATTCAGAGGCAACTCATCTCTCCAGGATGACCTACCCATTCTTTGAGACACATCGCATGCCTTGTAGTAAGATTTTGAATCCCAATGGAAGGTTGGCCACCACAACTGTGCAAGTGGAATCTTTTTCGCGGTCGCTCTCCCTACATAATGACCTCCTGTGGTGCCCCCATGAGCATCCATGAGGATACTACCCCATTCAAACTTCGGTACATATCGTCGCAATATTTCATCAGACCGCATTTTTTATAGATGCCCAGCAATGACAGAAATTTTTTCCGTGCGTACCACTAACTCCTTTTTCTGTTGGATGGTGTAACCTTCCGAGGCAGTTCATGTCATTAGGAAGTGTATGATATATTCAAAATTACCATCTGTGATAGGCACAACAATAGTTTTGTGTCAGGTAATCCCTCCTCCAAATTAGTGGGCTCTTCCCCTGTTTCAATGCGTGACAAATGGTTTGGTCCTGCGTTCAGTCATCCAGGCTTCACAATAACTTCAAAATCATACTCCTGGAACAATAACAACTATCTACAGATTATCCCCCCCAACACAGGCTTATTGACCAGGTATTTCAACGCGGAATGATCTGTATACATCTTAAAATGTCCACCCAACAAATAGTATCTAAACTTCTGGAGCGCGTATACCATGGCTAACCCCTCGTGCTCAATGGTGGAATAGTTCTTTGCAGCCTTGGATAACCTTATACTCACAAACGCTATAGGATGGTCCAATTCTCCTCCGCCAGCCTATGTCAATATTGCTCTCAACACAATACATGATGCATTGACATGTACATGAAACTCCTTCCAATATGGGAGGACTAAAATCGGCGCAGTGAAAATATTTTCTTTCAATACATCCAAGCTTTTCCTACAGTCCTAATTCCAATAGAACGTGACATCCTTTTTCAACAAATTCTCCATAGGCGCGGTGATCTAGGCATAGCCCTTGATAAACTTCTTGTAATACCTGGTATGTCCTAAGGTTGCACTGAGCTGTTTCACACTCCTCAGTGCTTCAAAGTAAAGTATCACTGCAATTTTGTAGGATCTACCATCAATTCCTATCTACAAACCACATGACCTAATAGAGTCCCAAAAGGAACATAAAATAGGCACTTCTTCAGATTAACTAATACAGTCACATACATTTGTGCACCACACAAACATTGTAAATTTAACCCAAAACGTAGTATAACCAGATGCATTAACAGAGAATAAAGACACATAAATTGTAGAATGCTTCTCTTTATTGATATCTTCAGATCATTAAAGACTCTATCCACTTTGCGCACACAGCTGCAGGGATCCGTGCACTCAGCTGCAGACTTCTACCCTAGGCCTCTGTGCACTCAGCTGTAGAGCCTCTATCTATGCTAAGATCTGAAACTTAGACTTCTCTACCAAGACTTCAAGCCTTGTCTTCCACTCCCTAAAAACTTATCACTACTTAGAGCTTACTTACTTAGCTCTTTTTATACAATCCCATGGTCTGCAAACCATGGGTAGATCTTTACAGCTGACTTTACACTTTACAAAATAAGGGTAGATAACCCTTTATGACTCATGACACCTTTGCGCTCCATGACCACAAAATGTGGAGACTTTACAACTTTCTTACAAATTTTGACCCAAAAAATGGGCTTTTAGCCCCAAAACTGTCCTTGGGGGATCCCGTTCCCAACAAGCCCCCAACACAAACATCATGAATCGCCCTCGAGTCACTCAGCGGGCATGAAGATCTTATTGTGAATAACCCCCAACTCAACTTGTATCACTGCAACCTTGGTAGTGCACTACGCGGTCGCCTGCTTCGCTTCTTCAACCATCTGCTCAGTCATCGATCCTGAACTGTCGGCCTGAAGCTTTTGCTGAGTTGTTTGCAAAGTCACAAGCTTCCCTTCAATATAGGTTGTGACCATGTAAGCCTCATCGAGGGAGTGCTTCAGTCACGTCTTCAACATTGCCTCCTTGTACTACACTACATCTACCTATTCTTTCACCTACTTGGCCTCATGTTGCATTGCCAGTCTCTGCGTGAGTGTGACCATTCCCACTATGCCTTTGACCTCGTCATAGCACTGCTATAGTTCTCACACTTTTGTCTCCTATTGTTGTACAGTATGGTCCTCCTCCAAGCTCTTCAGGAACTTGAACGATTGTTCAAAAATTTGTGTGCAGTCTGCTACTGCACTATTAACCACTGTTATTGCCTCTATGAAAGCAGTTACACGCTGCTCCTTTACTTTTGGTGGAGTTGAAGGATGGGCCTTCAACTGTAATTCGGTAATCTGTGGGTTCAATTCCATCTGAACCCTAGCCATCTATGTACCAGCATCGTGCACCCCAGTAGCCAGCTTGTGGACGGGAACCTCAACTGGTTCTTCCTCAGCAATGGACAACTCTGAGACCACTCAGCATGCCTCCTCCATGACCTCAATTATTCTCTTGTTTTTCTCGGCTACCTCGGTAATGGTGGTGATGGGAGAGTCTCGTTGTAGGGCCATCTACTCATTGTTAATTCACTGCTCATTGATCACCTGTAAAGCGCGGTACTCACGGGCCCTCAGCTCCACAATCACTCCATCTTGCAATAGGTGGAGCACCTCCCTAGGGAGCACAACCAGATTCAACCCCACTCATAGTGGACTTGACAGTGGGCCTGTCAGCTTCATTCTCCATGGTTAGTGCTCCATCGGGCAGCACTATTGCACTGGAGACCTTCATGCACAACATCTCGGTAGCTTCTGAAGCGCCGATAGCAAGGCTGCTGGAGGTTGTGCCAGCCTATGATGCGTAGGTATACAACTCCTACAGACCTGTCTATATGGCCCCAAATATTAGTTGTTGCTACTTCTCAAACTGCTATAGGGCCTCTATAGTGACATCTCACACCGTGTCTCCAATGTCGTGCAAATCGCCCTCTGTGAGGGTGATTGGGTCCAATGACATATTAGTGGCCTTGGACTTCTTCCTCAACCCTCTTTTCACTTGTTCCCTATAACGCTTGATGCGGGTGGACATCGCATGTGGGTATGCATTGTGCTGCTCTATATGCTCATTTGTCTCTTCCTTTGTCTTGGGCAAAGGTGACCTCAAACCTTTGTTAGAGCCCCACTCGGTTCCACCTGTTTTCTTCTCCGTCTACTAAGGGGTATCGCACTCTACCTGGGCCTTGTCAGCAGTCTCCTTTTTTCTCTTCTTGGCCAGCTCCGCCATCTTGAGATTGGCCTCCTCCTTCTTGCGTTGCGCAACAGACTTGCTCGCTTCCACTGCCAAGTCTAATGTAGTGTGCCACTCTGTTGTCCAATGATAAAGTACTGCATTAATGGCATCATCCATTGCCAAGTAAGGAGAGTCAAACCATGTACGCGCAAGGTCCTTCCATGCCTTGATCGACACATGGTGAAAATCTTCCTTGAACTCTACGTAGCCTTACAGGTTGGCAAACACAGTTGGTGACAAATGCGGTTTGTGATTGATGGCCATGCAAATGTTCATCTCCATCAAGATCTAGAAGATCTTGTTGTCCTTGATGCACTGCACATCCTTGGTCACCCACAACGAAGCGTACTTCGTTGCTTCTGGTAGGTCTGGCACGACCGAGGGGAATTGACTGTCCTCTGGAAGCTCCCATGCTACCATCACAATAGATGACAAGAGCCACACGTAGTGGAAATTCTTGCTGAGCTCATGTGCCTCGTGACAATTCACAAGGAACTCAATGCAGAGATAGTGCACCCAATTGAACTGGACTCCTTCGGTGCATTGGGCTGCTAGTGCGACGACAGGTGTAGGAACCTCATTTGCGTGACATTTCCTCATCACCTTCTCGTCCAAAATCTGCATGTCCACCTTTACAGTAGGGTCACTGATACTTGCTATGGCACATCCGCGTGGCTTCTTCACAAGCTTAAATTTCTCCTTCATGGCCTCTGCGAGGGCCTACTCGCCACCTTTTCTACCAAACATCATGGCCATATTTTCTCCTGTGTATGGCAGCTACGGGATCCTGTGGATCAATTTTTCAATGATGGGTATTGGCTCCTCTAGCCACAAACACCCATCATGCACCAAGCATAGCAGTTGCTTGATGATGAATACTATAATCGGGGTGTGGTTGTAGTGTGACACTCATAGCAAGTTGAGCAGACTTGCCTTGTCTACTCCCCTGAGCCACTTCCACAGCTCCAATAGTGTCATCCTAGTGGTTGTGTCAATAATGCAACACATTCACTGCTTAGTCACTAGGTGTGGGAACTTCTCATGGTTAGCTAAGTCCCAATCTTCGAGCTTTAACATAGGTACCCACCCCAAGCGCAATACTTAAAAAACAATCTCATCCGGCAGCAGAGGAGTTTGCAAGGGGACCTTGCTCTCATCGATATATTTTGACACCTTGGTCTTCCCCTTGCACCGAGGGACATACTCAGGCAATCGAGTGATAGGGTCAGCACCCTAGACTTCAACTTCCTCCACGTCTATCCCCACATCCTCATCATCCACCAGGATGTCTTCGATTTATTCCTCCTCTAGGTCCAGATTAATTTCTTTGCCATTTTCCTGTGCGGTGGGCTCGTCTTTTGGTGGGTTTCTTCTCAGCGATGCTCGCACCAGTATTGCAGGATGCTTACCTTTCTTATTCTTCGTGCTCTCCTTGGTTGGGATCGGCTTCAGTCTAGGTGTCCATGGTGATTTGGGAACTTTGGCTAAGACTTCGGCAACCTCTAGAGAGGCTTCCTTTGCCTCCATAACAACTTCTGGCACAGCCTCCTCGGCTATCACTACTTCGGTATCCATATCTTCTATGGGTGCTGACATGATGTTATACAATAACTCCTGTGTCACCTTCAACAATGTCTCAAATATTGAACTAGCTATCAAAGCTTCGAAGTTCTCGTGGTTCATGTGTGCTTGAGAGTTCAACAACTCAATTCTCAAAATTCCAATTGTTTTTCGCTGGGAAACCACCTGTAATTTATAGGGCATTTTGAATTCAAATCCGACTGTTCCCCCCACATTCGGTTCATTAATGTCAGAATGGCGGCAAATTTTCAAGGATCTGACCCATAAATTTCATCTTAAATGTTGGCTTCCCACTCCATTTGGCTGCATTTCTACCATCAAACCATAAACACTGACTTTAACGATCACTTTCCAACTGACTTGCGTGATTTCTCCTTGGGTAGCATAGTCTGCTTCGCACTGTCGCGAACCTTGTGACACTTCCTTGATTCACACAATCCTCCAATCGTGCAGCTCCCCAACCCGAGAAATGTAGTTTATAGTCCCATGCCTCATTTTAGCTATCTGGAGCACTAATACTATGCTACCTTCATATAGTCACATGGCTGGACCATCATTGTATGGCTTCAATCTGCTGCCATTCACCTTTCCTGGGAAGGGATCTCCATTCAATTTAACCAACTGAACTGCTCCACCGTTGGTAATCTCCTTAGTGACATAGGGCCCTAACCAGTGCATTCTGAATTTCCCTGGAAATTGATCAAACTTGTAGTCATATAACAAAACCAGGTCATTTACGTTAAAGGTGAGCAACTTAATGTGTTGATCATGTCATGCTTTTTTGCATTGCTTTTGGACCTGTTGGTGAAATCTAGCTTGAAATCTCTCTTCCTCAAGCTAAACCAGTTGTGCAAGCCTCTCTTCCAGGGCTCCATGATCCATCATACCCATGAGTGCCGCTATGCATAGACTAGGCACAATGTATTCCATGGGCATCACTGCTTCAACTCCATATACAAGCCTAAAGTGTGTCTCTCCAGTCAACTTCTTTCATGTCGTCCGATAAGCCCATAGTACTGCGGGTATGCGTAGTTCCTAATCATTATAAACCTTGCTCAACACCTTTTCCAGCACCTTATTGAATGCTTCCATCGTCCCATCAGCCTGCAGGTGAAAAGGCATGCTCTTCTGGTGATATACCTGAAATTCCTCTGTCAGCACGCTAATTGTTTCATTCAGAAGGTGCACACCACGATCGCTCATCAAAATCTTTGGACACCCAAATTGCATTAGTATATACTCAAAGACGAACTTTGCAGAAATAGTGCCTGTGAAATCCTTCACAGGCTATGCCTCCACCCATCGAGTCAAATACTCCATCGCGGTGATAATGTACGGTGCTCCCATCTTCTTACCTTGGGGCTAAATGGGTCCCAAAAAATCTATCACCCACATTTAAAGGATTGTAACGTCATTTGTGTATTCAGAGGAAGCCCATCTTTCTATGATGGCTTTTCCATCCTTTGACACACATCGCATGCCTTGCAGTAATATTTTGAATCCTGATGGAGGGTTGGCCACCATAACCCTGCGCGTATAATCTTCTACGCATGTGCTCTCCCTACATAATGACCTCATGCGGTGCCCCCATAAGCATCCACAAGGATACTACCCCATTAAAACTCCAATACATATCATCGCAATATTTCATCAGACCCAATTTTGTACAGATTCCCATCAATGACAAAAAAGTCTGTCGTGCACACCACTAACTCCTTCTTCTGCTGGATGGTGTAACCTTCCGGGGTAGTTCCTGTCATTAGGAAGTGTATGATATCTTCAAAATTACCATCCGTGGTGCAAACAACAAATTTCTGAACATCGGGTAATCCCTCCTCCAAATTAGTGGGCTCCTCCCCTATTTCGATGTGCGCCAAATTGTCTGGTCCCACATTCAGTCCTCTAAGCTTCACAATAACTTAAAAATCATACTCCTAGAACAATAACAACCACCTATAGATTCTCCCCCCCAACATAGGCTTATTGACCAGGTATTTTAACATGGAATGATCCATATACATCTTAAAATGTCCACCTAGCAAATAGTGTCTAAACTTTTGGAGCACGTATACCATGGCTAACCCCTCGCGCTCAGTGGTGAAATAGTTCTTCTCAATATTAGATAACCTTCTTCTCGTGAACGCTATAGGATGGTCTAATTCTCCTTCACCGGCTTGTGTCAGTACTACTCCCACCGCTATACATGATGCATCAACATGTACATGAAACTCCTTCTTCCAATCCGGGAATACTATAATCGGTGCAGTGACCGTCTTTTCTTTCAATACATCCAAGCTTTTCTTATAGTCCTCGTTACAACATAACATGATATCCTTTTTCAATAACTTCTCCATATGTGCGATGATCTAGGAATAGCCATTGATAAACTTCCTGTAATACCCAGTATGTCTTAAGGTTGTGCACAACTATTATCACACTCCTTAGCACTTCCAAGTTAAGTATCACCGTGATCTTCGCAGGATCTACCATCATTCCCTGTCTACAAACCACATGACCCAACAGAGTCCCAAAAGGAACACAAAATAGGCACTTCTTCAGATTGAGCATGATCTGGTACCTTCAATAGGTATCTAGCATTAGGCGCAAACTTTCCACATGGCATTTCACTAGCCCAAACATAGTCCAGTCATCAAAGTACACTTCTAAGAATTTATGAATAAATTCCTTGAATGCATCAATAACTACGTGCAAAAAAATTGCAGACGCATTCTTCAATCTGAAAGGCATTACAGTGTACTGAAACATCCCCACTCCATCACGAAGGTCATCTTGCTTCTATCCTTTGCACCATTTTGATTTGATGGTACCCCGAGAACCCATCAGTGCAGGAGTACGCTTCTTGGCCACCTACAGTATCTAATACCTCATCAATAAATGGAGTCAGGAAAGGATCATGTATGCAAGTGTCATTCAACTTCTAGATATAAATGTATATCCTTATTTCATCTTTCTACTTCTTCTCCTATACCACCATTGGGCTTATCCAGTCAGATTCTTCTACAAGCTCAATGATGCCTACCGTGAGCATCTTTTCTAGTTCTAAGTAGACCTTCTCCTTATATTTTGGATTGAAATGGTAAGGTTTTTTCTTAACCAGTTTCATGCTAGGTTTTAATGTGATTTTCATAATGCCCAGGTCTCCTATTATCCTTTTTAGATCCGTAAACTTTGTAGGGAAAAAATCCTAATATTCGCGGAGAAATTTAGTGATCTTATCCACCATCACATCATCCCAGTAATCTCCAATATTCATGAATTTGGGCTCTGCCTCTATACCAGTATTTACCTATTTCATTTTCAGTGGTGTGGTAATATCAGGATTCTCAATCTGTAGTCCCTCAACCTCGCAGTGACCCTCTGTTTCATGGATGTCAATATTTCACGGATCCTCATCTTCTTCTTCAGCAATCACGTGCGTACTCCACCATCTCACGAGCGTAGCGTGCAGTGCCCAGTCCAAAGCCTAGAAGTGTTGCTTCTCTGGTACCTCCCTCTCAAATGCATCCAAAATATATCTACATCATTCAGGCCATCATAAATGGGCAGATTTCTTACTTCTGATGACACACAGTGCAATGAATGGGTCATCATGTTACAACTCAGTGTGGTTACTTCATGCAGCCGATTCTGCCAATTCTCTAATTCTTTGTCAGAGTCTGAGGTGCAAGAACTCTCACGATCCCATGTAATTCATCCATCCATTGTCGGATTCACCCAATCTTGGTCTCGCGCTATTATCTTATATATACAATCCAAGTCATTATCAATCTCATAACCACACACTAGTTAAGTATAACACAATCCTCCAACAAGATCTAGGGGTACTATTACGTGGAGTGATTTCTTCTCAAAATCATCTTTCGCTTCTTTAGGTTTATTACCCCATTCATATCAGTAACCCAATCAATGCCAAGGAGTGCAGGGTAGGGGTTTCTATCATCCACAATTTCTATCACTTCAAAGTCAGCCAATGCGCTCGCACCTTCAATATCTATAGCCACCCCTTGCAACGCCCCATGGGGATGATCTTCTGCTAATTTTCCATCCTTAACTGAATCAGAGACCACTACAGCACGGGTCTTCCCATCTGCTCCCAAGTCTTCTTTGGTAGAATGTTTGCATCTGACCCCAGATCCAAAATAACCTAATCCATTTCATATTCTCCTATTTGCACGGTCAGTCTCATCTCTCGTCCTATCCTTGTTTTATGCTTACCAATCTTTCATATCACGCGCAGTTCACCAAGAGTGTTTCCGATGCATTTACTTATAATCTCATGTAATCCCTTCATAGCCTTGCTATCGCGCAACAGCTTCATGCTTGTTTCTAGAAAGGTCGTAAGCATAGAAGGGTCCATCTCTTGATCAGGTTTATCCTTGCTCCCTGAGGTGGAGGCCTCAGTGAAGCTCTTCTTTGCCTCCATGAACATTTCATGTGCACGCTCCAAATCAAATTCAGCCTCCTTCACCAGCACTTTGAGAACCCATGTGCTATCTTTGGGTTGTTTCCCCTTATCATCACCCGTTGCAATTCCACTTTGGAGCACTATATTCACATTCGGATCCTCTTTGCGAGACTCAAACCTCATCATCTATAGATTCTGAGTTGGCTATGGTGGTAGCACCCCTTTGTCACATATCATTGATATCAACGTCGGGCAGTCCTCCATTTCATGATCAAACAGGGTGCAATATTTGCATGACGGATGTGTTGGGTTAGCAAAATCATGGGCATAGTGTCCTGGTCCTCCACAGTTGTAGCAGATTAGCTATCCCCAACCTCTGCCAGGTCCTCCTCCACCTCGACCTCATCAGTGCCCCTGAAAGCCTGTTCATGCCATCCCTGTGTTCTAGTTAGGAGGTCGTGTTTCTGCCTGAACCCTATAGGTGGGTTTTATGTCCATTATCAATTCATAACTTATGCATTTGTGCTCATCATGCCCTACTGATCTGTAGAAGTTACAGAACAGTTGTTGCAGTGTTTTTACAAACTTCTGCAACAAATGAAAGTTATTCGTTGTATGTTTCCCTACTATCTAACATATAGCACACCACAACGCAGGCCCCACGCTTGGTCTTGCTTGAGCTTCTGGCCTCAAAGGCATTGGTCCTCCTCCTGCAATATAGTTCGCAAAGACCAGGCAATGGTCTTTGTCATGCCCCTGACCTTTAAATTTCAGGCACCGTACCTCTTCATGCACCTCTGGTCGAACTGTTCTGTCCTACTTCAAACTTTTCATTTTAAGGAAAATATTTTGCAACTACGCATGGATCTACTGAACCCCTAGATTTGGATCTTGCATCGGTGTTTCATGCAGTCTCATTGCAATCTCCAAGGCCTCCGCTTGAGTCATAATCTTCTGTTGTGCTGGCGCAACACTTATATGTGGTAGGAGCAAAGCCACAAACCACTCATGGTGATGTCCATCTGTTAAGTTCATATTAGCTTCGCAGATTTTACACTTTAACCGATGATCCAATTCCCAAGGTGTCTCATCTGGTTTCATTGTGATTTCCTTGAACCCCACAATCAATTGTGCCTCGTATTTGAGCTTACTAAACTCTTTATCTAGCACGGTCTAGATGTCTACCAGCCCAGCATTTGGGTTATCATTAGAGTACTTGATGTACCAGGTTAGCTTGCGATCCTACAAAGCACTAACCAATGTTGCCTTCTTCATGTTATCATCTGTAATTCCCTGAGCTTCCCATACAGTTTTCACAATGAACCAAAACTGGTATGGGTCCTCATTTCCAAAGCTTTTAAACAAATTCAGCTTCACTAGATTTTCCATGTTGAACTGCGGTGGAGGGGGTAGTGGTGTGGGTGAGGTCGTAGGTGATGGTGGTGAAGTTGCAGGTTGTGTGGGCAGAGATGGAAGTCGCAGGAATCCTTGTCTTTTTAGCTGAATTGCATTTTGCAGAGAAGCCTGCGCTACTCCCTCTTCGTCACACAATGGAGGTGAAATCAATGGAATATATTCAAGACCCTTTCTTCCTTCATTCCTGTAAGTCTTTTCGCTTCGCGTAGCTCCGAACATCAAGGTAGCTGTATAACCCGGTTATCACACAATAACATCTTAATCCAGGTATTTAAGGACTTCAAGTACCTACCTCGCGGACCTTTGAAAAAGTGCCATTCTGCCTCACTATAACTAACTCTAAGATATCGACCACGAATTCAGTCACAAATCCTCCTATGATGCGATCGAGCCAATGATCGTCAGCACAAGCAATATTATCCTCAGAGGCTTCTAGTCTTTGTACTAACTCCGGGGTCTAGAAAATAGGACCGTCAAGTCTCCACCTTCCTTTGCTATCCGCTAGCTTCGCGATCCACTCGTACAACTCAACTAGAAAGGAACAGAAAAAGATCTCATGAATTTCTATATACAGGTACCTATCCAGCCATTGTTCCTTTGTTAGTTGTAGATTTATGTTCTCTTGTGCCACGAATTCGTGGATCTTCCTGTCCAACAAATCTTCGATCTCTTTCTTAGTTGAATTCCAATGATACGACATCACACATCTCTTATGCAGATTCCAATCCTGACAACGAAACCATTTGTTGGCTGTGTGGGGCCTGACCCATGTTCAGTGTTAATTAGCCAAACAAATCCCTACACTACTAGCCCTTTTGGCATCAGTCCGCTGAGCGCAGACCGAAGTCTCACTTGAAGTAGTGTGGGGGGATGTTGGAACCAAGTTTCCACAACCTAAGATGGTCGTGATGTCAGTTTATACCTTTTGTTCCTGCTTTCACATAGGTCGTTAAGTTCTAGGTCTCTGTCAATCTAGCCCTTTTTTCTTCCCTTCAATACCTCTGCAAAGGAGGGCAATTGACCTTCACGCAGCCCTAACTGGCAGTCCAAGTACTTTCGCTGCTACGACAGCGTATTGTACAAGTTCCCACGTTATCTTAAGTGTTTTACTTATATTACTAAATAATCACAGTTAGCATCATGTAATCTGATATTCTTATTTGCATTCGATTAACTAATACAGTCACATACATCCATGCATCACATAAACATTGTAAATTAAACCCAAAACGCAGTATAACCAGATGCATTAACAGAGGTAAAAGACACAAAATTTGTAGAATACTTCTCTTTATTAATATCTTTAGATCATTACAGACTCTACATTCCCTGAGCACATAATTGCAGGGGTCCGCATGCTCAATTGCGGACTTCTACCCTAGGCCCCTACACACTCAACTGCAGAGCCTCTACCTATGCTAAGATCTGAAACTTAGACTTCTCTACCAAGACTCCAAGCCTTGTCTTCCACTCCCCAAAAAATCATCACTATTTAGAGCTTACTTACTTAGCTCTTTTTATACAATCCCATGGTCCACGGGCCATGGGTAGATCTTTACAGCCGACTTTACACTTTACAAAATAAGGGCGGACAACCCTTTATGATTCATGACACCTTCGCGCTCCGCAAACACAAATTGAGGAGACTTTACAACTTTATTACAAATTTTGACCCAAAACATGGGCTTTTAGCCACAAAACTGTCCTTGAGGGATCCCATTCCCAACAGCTACTTATGATTCAAATCTGTAATAAAAATGGAAAAACCTGCAACAAAAACATATATGATCCAAAATAAAGAGTAGCAATAAAGATATCCAATGCAATAACCCAATTGGAAAGACTTTAATTAAATAAAATATTTATTTATAACACCCGGTGAAGGAGATCTACAAAAAGGGTTTTGTAAATCCCCCTCTGTGGGATGGGTCCTTTGATGTCCTTAATGCTCCAATAATCGATCTTCTCTCTCAATATGTGAAAACCCCCAAACAATGTGAGGAACTCAAATGGGAGCTCAAAATAAAAGAGACAATAATGATGATGATGACAATGATCATGGGGAAGAATGAATGGAAAACCCTCCTATTTATAACAAAGTATTGAGTTAATCTCGAAAATGGAGAATAATAAAATAATAATGACCAAATCAAGATCTAACCGAGGAATACTTTATTATATTTATTGGAGAGGGAAAACATCTTTTAAATGGTTAAATATGATTATTCAGAAATAATTAACAACTAAAATGATTTATTAATTATTTCATGAGGATTAACAATGGGGTGAAAATTAAATAATTATTTAACAATTATTCCAATAATCGAAATAATGAATAATAAATAAATAGTGATTTATTTAATTATTCTTAGGGTATTTAGTCCAATGTGACAAGGAATAATTATTTAAACAATAATTTAATAATTATTCCTAGAGAAAATTAAATAAATAATCATTTATCTAATTATTCTTATGGTTTTTTAATTTAAATTAGAAAATAATTTAACAAAAGTGGTTTACTAAATTATTTCCATAGTGAAAGTGATTTTACTATGGTAAAATTAATCCTACATGGTGTATTTCGATCCACTTGGTTAGAAATGGATAGGTGATCATTTTTTGATGATAACACTATTAGTTGTAACTGACATTTTTTATTTTTGTCTTTGCGGCCATGACTTGTGTTTTAGAGACTTGGGTTTCTTAGGAGATTAATTTGAAGCCTCACCATATACCATCTCTTCAAGTTGGCTCCGGTGCATTATTGGAGAAGCTTCCTAGCTTATCTTCGCCCTAATTGTCTACATTCATCCTCCTTGAAGACTCTGTGGTTCTTTATATATTGGTCTATCCTTGAGAGTCAGGCTAGAGTTATAGTGAGAATGATAGAGTTATGTTTTTATTATGATTCATAAATTGATTCACTTTGTCTTAAGGTCATATAGCCCGACGAGGGGGAGACTCTACCAAAATATGGAGAGGAGGTTCCATGCTTGAAGGTATACTTGTTGTATGATTCCATTTTATGATAAATGAAAGTGAATGTTTCCTTCCTATAAATCTAAAGTTATAATCACTCATTCATGCATGTAATCCCTTAACTAGGGTTTGAGATGAAACCTAGTATCCTTGCAGATCGGTGATAGATGTTGGTTCAATGCAGAGATTCCTTGCTCCAACTAGGAAACCTCACCCTCCACAATAAATGTAGTACCTACATACAATCATTATCAAAAATTGACCACAAATAGACTTCCATAGAATACCATCAGCTTAAAAAAATAAACATGACCATTAAAAATTTATTATAACTTCAAATTTATGAGAAGAGAACATTCACTTTCATTGATCATAAAATGGAATGATATAACAAGTATACCTTCAAGCATGGAACCTCCTCCCTAGATTTCAATAAGCTCTTCCCCTCCCCAAGCTATATGATCTCAAGACAAAGTGACTCATAATATTTGAATCATAATGACAACGTAGATCTATAATTCTCACTCTAACTCTAGCCTTACTCTCAAGGATAAACCAGTATATAAAGAACCATAGAGTCTCCAAGGAGGATGAAAGTAGATGCTTAGGATGAAGAGAGGTTAGGAAGCTTCTCCAATAATGTATCCAAGTTAGTTGTTGGGTGTGGAGCCTAATTATCTTCTTTATTTAGAGCTATCCCCGCATTGGACCTCAATTCCTAACAGGGTGGAAACGTTACCCATTTAATTGCCATCAGGGGGCTCCAAAGGGGGCAATAGTGATTTTATGAGCCCCCCCCTAGATGGGGTTCAGGGGCAGTGCCTCCAAAGTTAAAAATACATGTAAAATTATCTTGTAAAATATTGTAATTTCTTAGTCAATCTGGGTTATTCGTTAAGCGAATGATCTAACGGTAGAAGTTATGTTAATTTAGGGTTTTTTCCTTAGAAGGAAACCCTTGGTTTATATGAGGGAATTGTATTGCAGCTGTGTATGTGTATTCTGAGCAAGAAAGAGAGAAGAGACTATGTGAGAGAAAAGAGGAAATTACAACGGATTTGTTATAGGTTGTATCTCTTCATTTTGCTAGATAATATAAAAGGAAGGACTCGTTGTTTCTCCATGTACATAGCCCAAACTAGGTGAACCACGTATATTTGTTTCTCTCTTGTTTTATGCATTTTCTGTGTTTTTGTTTCTCAATATTTTCTATGTACCATTTCTCTGTGATATATAATTTTCTAACAATTGGTATCAGAGTCGAATGTATATTTGGCTGATAAACTCGCAAGAGAGAAAGGTTCCTGGTTTGAGTGGGAGAAATGGCAAAAGATAGTAGGTTTAGGGTTAAGAAATTTAATGGCCAAAACTATTAGTTATGGAAGATGCAGACGGAAGATTATTTGTATTAGAAATATATGTACCTACCATTGAGCGGAAAGGAAAGGAAGCCGAAAAGTATGAAAGACACAGAATGGGAGATTCTCAATAGGAAGGCACTTAGATTAATATGGTTGTGCTTGGTAGCATCGATAGCCTTTAATATTTCAAAGGAAACAAAAACATAAGGCTTAATGATGGCATTGGCCAAACTATATGAAAAACCCTTTGCCTCAAATAAGGTATTTCCTATGAAGTATTTATTTAATATGAAGATGTCAGAAGGTGGATCTGTTGCTGATCATTTAAATGAATTTAATACAGTTACCAGCTAGTTAAGTTTTGTACAGGTAAATTTTGATGATGAATTTAGGGCTCTTTTATTTCTATGCTCATTGTCAGAAAGTTGGAATGGTTTAGTTATGACCATTAGTAACTTTGTCTCTAGATCTAGTACTTTGAAGTTTGATGATGTTTTTTGTGCCATCCTTAGGAAGGAAATGCGACAAAAAAGCTTTGGTGAACCATTAGGTATTGCTTTGACTATAGAGACTAGGGGAAGAAAAATAGAAAGAGGAAAGAGCCCAGGATATTGTAGTAAGTCAAGGAAAGGTAGATCCAAGTCCAAATCAGGGATAGTGTGCTAGAAATGTGGGAAGAAAGCACACCTGAAGAAAGACTGTAAGTATTGGAAGGGAAAAGAAGGCAATGCACAACAAGAAAACAATAATGAAGTGAATGGGATAGGTGATGTGTTGCAAGAAGCTTCAATTCTTTCATTAGAAAATATTAATGATGCTTGGGTGGAAAGTTCATCTGGGTGGTGATAAACCCTATAAAATTGTTAGAATGGGTAAGGTTTTTATAAATCAACAGAATGGAAACCAATGACTATTAAATAAGGTAAGGCATGTTCCAGATCTGAAGAAAAATATAATTTCAACAGGGAAGTTGAGAGGTGATGGTTGTGTAACTACTTTTATAGATAAACCCTAGAAGGTCACTAAAGGAGCCCTGGTAATAGCAAAAGGATAAAAGGTTGGTACATTGTATTTATGCATTGGTATTTTTCATTATGTTAATGCTCTAACCTCTATAGAAGAAGATAGATCATTGTGGCATCATAGGATTGGGAACATGAGTGAGAAGGGGATGTATATTCTTCACTCAAGAAATTTTTTGCCAGGTTTGAAGCATGTTGATTTGGATTTCTATGAGAATTGTGTTTATGGAAAACATAAGAGAGTTAGATTTATCAGATTTTGTAAAGAAAATAAGAGAAAACAATTAAAGCTTGTGCATACATGTGTATGGATACCTACTCAGGTATCATCTCTAGGTGGCTCTCACTATTATGTTGCTTTTATTGGTGATGCTAGTAGGAAACCTAGATTTATTGTATTCGAAATAAATTTGTTGTATTTGATACTTCAAGAAATGGAAATATTTGGTTGACAATGAGAAAGGAAAAAGGTTGAAATGTCTCAGATTAAACAATGGAGGTGAATATTGCAACAAAGAGTTTGATAAGTATTTTTCAAAGCATGGAATTTACAGAGAGAGGATAGTTCCAGGAACACCGCAAGAAAATGGTGTGTCAAAAAGGATGAATAGGACAATCATGGAGTGTACAAGGCTCATGAGATTGCATGTAGGATTGCCTTTAAAATTTTTGGGCAGATATTGTAGATATTGTTGTTTATCTAATAAACAGAGGGCCTTCAAGTTCCTTGGATGGTAGTATTCTAGAGGAGGCATGGACAGGTAAATAGGTAAACAAATCATTTTTAAAGACTTTCAGTTGTGAAGCCTTTGTCCACATAAATAAACAAATAGAACAAATCTTGAGGAAAAAACAAATAAATGTACCTTTATTGGATATGGTGTTAATGATTTTTTTATCACTTTTATGATTATGAAAATCACAAAATCATTAGGAGTAGAAATGTCATATTCAATGAAAAGGTCTTGTATAAGGATCAGATGCAGGAAAAGAAATAGGATAAAGAAAAATGAGAATATGGTGCTTGATGAGATCACGAAAAAAAAGTAAAGGTGCCTGAAAATCATAATAATCAACAGCAACAACTACCACAACAACAATATGTACCTCAAACACCTGAAAGTAATGTCATGGGATCTACCATGATAAGTAGACCCCTTGAACAATACTCTCCTTCATTATATTATGTATTGTTAACTCGTTCTGGTGAGCTAGAATGTTATGAAGAAGTAATGCAAGTAGAAACCAAGAAGAAGTGGGAGCTAGCCATGAAAGAAGACATGGAATCCTTGGTACATAACTAGAATTGGGACCTAGATAGGTTACTTGCAGGTAAAACAACATTGAAGAATAAATAGTTTGATAGGTTAAAGGTAGAAGATGGAGGTAGAAAAATGTATAAAGCTAGACTTTTGGTGAAGGAGTTTGCACAAAAGAAAGGTACAGACTTTCATGAAATATTTTCTCTTGTTGTTAAAATGACTTCAATCAGAATTATTTTAATTCTAGTAGTAGTATAATATTTGAATCTTGATTAGTTAGATGTGAAGACGACCTTTCTCCACGGGGATTTGGAGGAAGAGAACTACATGCAGTAGCCACAAGGATATGAGGTTAAAGTGAAGGAGAAACTAGTCTGTAGGTTGAAGAAGAGCTTGTATGGCCTAAAAAAAGCTCCAAGGTAGTGTTATCTAAAATTTGACAGGTTTATGTCTAAACAATGTTATGATAGATGTCACTATGATCATTATGTTTATCTCAAAAGGAAAAATGATGGCATCTATATTATATTGTTATTGTATGTAGATGACATGCTTGTTGCAAGACCTAACATATAGGAAATAAATATGCTCAAAGGAAAATTGGAAAATTCATTTGCAATGAAGGATTTGGGTGTTGCAAAACAAATCCTTGGTATGAGAATAAATAGAGACAGGAAAATCGCAAATTAACATTGTATTAGAGTGACTACATACAAAAGGTGTTAGAAAGATTTAATATGCAGAATGCAAAACCAGTTAGTACACCTTTGGCTAGCCATTTCTAACTAAGGAGATGAGTCCCAAGACCTGGGAAGATATTTATTATATGTCTAAAGTTCCATATGCATTAGTAGTTGGAAGCTTAATGTATGTAATGGTTTGCACATGGTCTGATATTGCAGATCTAGTGGCAGTTGTAAGCAGGTACATGAACAATACAAGAAATGATGGATGCAAATGAAGTGGATTCTCAGGTATTTGAGAGGTACCACAAATCAAGCACTATGATTTGGTGGTTCAAACATTTCTCTACAGGGATATGTTGATGCAGACATGGTAGAAGATAGAGATAATAGGAGGAGCACCACAAGATATGTGTTTACTGTAGGTAGAACAACTATCAGTTGGGTTTCAAAAAAGGCAAAGCATTGTTGCATTTTCAATGATGGAAGCAGAGTATGTTGTTTCTACAGAGGCCAGTAAATAAATGATTTGGTTGAAAAGGTTTATGGATGAATTGGGTAAGAAGCACGAGATGGGTAGGCTATATAGTGACAACCAGAGTTCCATTCATCTTGAAAAGAATTCAGAATTTCATTCCAAGAATAAACATATACAACTCAAGTACCATTTCATATGCTCACTATTGGAAGATGGACAGTTGAAGCTGGAAAAGACACACACTAGCCAAAATGCTACAAATATGTTAACCAAAGTTGTCACTAGGGGGGAACTGAGATTCTTCTCGGTTTTGATTGGTATACAAGTATAATGACAAAGATGAGAAACAACCATGTCCAAAGTAGAAGTATTGTCTAGAAAATGAAGCAGCGGTGGAGTTGTTATAATAGTCTCCAAGTGGGAAATTGTTGGGTGTGGAGCTTGATTGTCTTCTTTATTCATAGGTATCGTCGTGCTAGACCCCAATTCCTAACATGGTGGAAATTTCGCCTATTTAATCCCTGTGAGGGGGGTCCAGGGGGGGTGACAATGATTTTATGAGCCCCTACTAGCGAGGGCACCACCCTTAAAGCTAAAAAAGATGTAAAATTTCCTTGTAAAATATTTTAATTTCATAGTCAATATGGATCATTCATTAGGCAGATGATTTGATGGTAGAAGTTATGTTAATCTATGTTTTTTTGTCCTAGAAGACAACCCTCAGTTTATATGAGATAATTTTACTATGGTTGAGTATGTGTATTCTAAGTGAGAAAGAGAGAGGAGACTATGTGAGAGTGAAGAGGAAATTACAACGGATCTATTGCAGGTTGTATCTCTTCATTTTGTTGGATAATATAAAAGGAAGGACTAGATGTTTCTCCGTGGACATAGCCTAAACTGGGTGAACCACGTATATCTGTGTCTCTCTTGTTTTATGTGTTTTTTTGTGTTTGTGTTTCTGCAATATTTTATGTGTACCATTTCTATGTAATATATAATTTTCTAACACTAGCTTGAAGAGTTGGGATAAGGTGAGGCTTAAAATTGATCTTCTAAGAGACATAAATATTTAAAACACAATCCATGGTTGTAGGCACAAAACTAAGTAATCTAAGCTACAACCGCTAGGAATAAGATTTCTCCCTATTTTTGAAGGCCTATAGTCACTCTATCAAGCACTAGGTTCCAGTGGTTGCGGAGAAAACTAGGTCAAAGAAGTAGTTAATGCCCATACAAATGGTCAAAAATAAATATCTCTCGAGTACTAATCCTAGGGAGCTAAATAGGTTGATATCATAGAGGCAACGAAGAGGCAACGCTTGTCCACCTATGCACTCATCCACTAGGTAAATGGTCATGCATATTTCAGACATGGAGTTTCTATGGTTACCAAATGAGGGACCTCCTTCTTTGTCCGATCTATAGGTGTACAAGTCAGCCTCGGCTCAAGTGACATCAGGATGATGTAGGATGGAAGTGGGGTGAGACGACGTGGATGATGACTAGACGAGTGAAATGGTGGTGTGGTATATATAAAGGAAGGTGAGGTGGAGATGTCAGCTAAGCATACGAGTATGGCCATGAGCAGGGTGAACAAGCAACATGGAAAATGAATCGTTGGGATGATGTGGGATGTTGACATAGAGAGGACATGTGGCGAGTTTTCATTCTGGTTTTTTAACATTTGAACTTAATGAAGGGATGTTGAGAGAACGAGGGGCTAACAGTCTGTTGAGGGCCCCGAAATTGGGTCAACAACAAGGGGGATACCCACCCGGTCGGGAACCTGGTTGGCGGCTCCGTGCCTGTTTGGTGTAGCGGGTCCGACTGGGGATGATGGGACCAACTTCCCAATCTAAAAGATGTGTGTGTGTGTGTGTGTAGACTTTGAAGATACTAATCAAAAGGTAATTTTAAACTAATTTAATTCTAGACTCTAAATTGACTCTATGCTACTGTAATCTAACAAAAACAACACATCTAATCTATACTAACCCAGGGTAAAATTCTTTCATTATGCGATCTAAAAAAGATTTCATACAATAACTGGTAATAAAGATCATTCAGCTATCATAAGAATATAAATCAATTAAGATGAACCATTCTGCATAAGAAGTTAGGCAAAACAGTTGTGAACAACATATCGCATAATCAGTTGTTCATATGTCAAGCACAAACAAATGATTCCACCGTACAAAAGTGCCAAATGGTAATCCAGACATTCATACATTAACATATAAGCAAATCAGCTGTATATCACTCTAAGAATATGAGCAGAAATTAATCAAGAGATAAAAGTACCATTTATGACTGACTTCACTCACAAACTTCAAGCAATAACGATTTATCTCTACTTACTTCTAACATCTACTAAGAGTACAGAAGTGCAACATCAGTAGCAGATATTAAAATGTAAACATAAATAAATCTCGATCCGTCCATTCATCAAAAACCCCCTCTGAGGGTGCAAAAGTGCATGTTCTGAGGACAAGTTTTTTGACAAATTTCCGGACCCTTCTCCAATGCAATGAGAAGGTTTAAATACTACTAACCGACTAATCTTAATTACACAAATTTAGGGAACGGCTTCAAATGACCACCCTTTTACTAAAAGCAAATTTATTTCTAAAAACTGAATCTAATTTCTAACCATTTCTGTATCTGCTCCTTAGTGCTGTAAGTGATGCGTTGTTCGCCCTGAAAGAGTCGGCTGGTTGTCCTTTCCTTTTGTTCAAGCTTGAAAATTAGAAATAACAAGAGCTGGCACCTCTTTCTGACAAACTAGAAGATATTTTTGAAAGTGTTCTTCTGGAGGAGTGTCTTCACGGCGTGTATACTTAGTACAACTCAGATTTTTTTCAAACTGATTGTGCTATTGCTATTTCGGTTTCCGGCCGTGCGAATGACTCAATGAGTTGGGGAATTTGTTGCTTGAACAATTTTCTGAATTGAAACTTGTTTCCGTTCTTTGTTCCAGGCTTTTCTGAGACGTCTTTCCCCTTAAGCGTTTTTTCTTTTTGCTTTACCCAATTTAGGCTTCAGGATCTTTCATAAACGCTTTGCTTTTGTGCGCCTTTGACTCTGAGTCCTGGATAGTCTATTTCCATCAGTATTTGTTGAGTGATATTCTGGAATCTGCGGTCCTGCTGTATGCGGTATCCATTTGCGAAGTCATCTCCTCTCTGTTCTTCTAGCTCTGGCGCTTTTCCTTAGATGTTTCCTGCATATAGATTTATATTAGTTGTTGCCTTATAGTTCACGCAAATGAAAAGAGACACGAAGAAAAGATTGACATGAAAGAATTAAGTTCTAATGAATGCATAATCATGTCACCCATTATGACTTGACTCTTCGAAAAACGCAACACAATCATCTTTGGATACACAAGCATACAATCATTAATTTCCCGTAAGGTGAGCGCCTAATTTTGGGCTTACAGATCATGTCGAGGAATGCTTGTGATGAATGGTTTCTGCGATTTGCATCGCAGCGTCGAAGATTGCGATGTAAATAAGTGCCATCACAGCAATTGATAGTCTCATTCGTCGCAAACCGTAGATTGCAGATCGCAGTTTTGTATGATCGCAGATCGCAGATCGCAAGATCGCAAGGTTTTCGCTTTATCACTATGTGCTGCTTATGCGACATTGCGACGTGCGACGTCGCATATCGGCCATCGGCGATTCCTTAGGTTTTCCCTTTTTGAGCGCTTTTAATGCACGCGATGCGATGGGTTCTCGCGTCGCTCTTTTTCAGTGTATTTATGCGCTTTGGGAAAACGCTTCTCTCTACCTTTGCGACGCGATATAGCTCTTAGGGAGTTAATACAAAAGATTTTTTAAACAAAATATTTTTTGGATTTTTGGTTAAGGGTCCCCCTTTGCTTGGTGTTATTACTAATATCAAACAAAGAGGGGGGTTGTTGGTGACCACAACAATGGCGATTCACTGTGAAGAACCAGTTATCTCTACTTTTCTATTGACCGTTCACTTCCGAAACAGCAAAATTTTTATATGTCTAAATTTTGTTATGGACAGATAGAGTAGATTACCCCTCACCTTGTCAACGATACTTTGTCTCAACCTTTTTTATATCCCAATTGCTTGCTTCCTTAGGCTTTTTCTTGCATTCGCACCAGACATTACTTGGTCTTGATTAAAGATAAAATAAGGTCTTCTCTGCGTACTAGCTTAAAAGTATGCTCATTTGTCATAGGTAGAGCCTCTGCTGCCCGCAAGCATCCATAGCCTCGATAGGGTTACCATGTTATCCAGCAATGATCCTTTTTCCTGCTTGAGGTTACTCGCAACATTCCAGAGAAAAAATCCTTTTTGACACACTTTTCCTTTTTTAATTCTCTAAAGAACAATGTCTTGGTTTGGTGGCCAAATTATGACACAGTCATTCACTTGATTTACACTTTTGCTGAACAAGCCAGCTCGTGATGCTTGTCTTTTGATTGCAACAATCTTAAGTCGTTGCCCTGTTTTGATAGACAGTATTGGCAAAGTCAGCAAGTTATAATATCTGTGATCAGGATAAGCCGACTCGTGATGAGACCTCTTATTCTTTGAGATATAGTGTTTTCCTTGGATTGTTTCTCTGAATGCTGCAATTTCCTTTTAGCAGGGAGGAAGTCATTGTTTTTCCTTAAGAAAGCTCTGGACGACAATAATAGAGTTTTTGAAAACAACAGTTTTGCAGAGAATACTTATTTTATTATTGATGATACCTTTCATTGTGCTGATACAAAACAATTCTTTACCAAAGGTTTCTTTTGTCAAAGTTTTTAGAGGTTGAAACTAGCATCGTAATCAAGGTGAAGTTAACTCTATTTGTCAATAATAAAATTCAGATTTTCAAAAATTTTGCTATTTGTACAAGCGAAATCAAAATCTGATAGAGAATTGGCGTGCTCTTTCATGAATCCTTTTTAAATGATCATTTACAACGGGTTTTATTCATAAAAAGAGAAAAACAAAACAAAATAAAAACTAAAAATTAAATCTATCCTACAAAAATTAGAAGAATTCTCTTCTATGGAAAATACATTTTGAGAATTTGTCCATTCACAGGCAGAGAACCTCTACTGCCTGTTAAATCCTGCAACACAAAAGTCAATGGGCCTATGACCTCTACAATCTGAAAAGGACCAAGCCACAGCTTCTGGAATTTCATATGTTTGCCCTTTTCTTCATGAGCCTTATCCCATTTTAAAACTAAATCTCCCATCTGAAAAAATTTTCTGGTCATTATGTTTGAGTCAAAAGAGGATTTTATTAGCGCTTGGTGGTGAGCATGGGTTTTCTTAGCTTGTTCTCGTAGTTCTTCTAGTTTGGTTATTTCCATTTGTCTTAATTATAAGGAGGAAGTAGGTACTTCATCGATGTATTGAACTAAGGACAAAGAGGGGATGACTAAGTGAGTAGGAAGAACCGCTTCTCTCCCATAAACTAAATTAAAGGGAGAAGTGTCGATAGAAGCTTTCTTTGTAATTCTATCTGCCCATAAGGCATTTACCAGCGCTTTGTGCCAATTCTTTTGGTTTTGGTCGACTGTCTTTTTAATAATCCTGATTAGGTTCTTGTTTGTTGATTCGGCCAACCCGTTACCTTGCGGATAGTAGTTGGCAGAATACTTCAGTTTGAACCCTCTTTTGAGCGCAAATTCAGTCATTGCATTTCCAGAAAAATATGATGCATTATCAAACATTAAGGCCGTTGGCAATCCAAACCTAGTGATGATAAACTGATCTATGAATTCAATAATGTTTTCAGAATTAGCTGCCTTGAGAGGAACTGCTTCTACCCATTTGGTAAAATAGTCAGTTGCCGTGAGGATATACCTATGCTGTTTAGAAGAGTGAGGAACGATCTCACCTATTATGTCCAGGCCCCATTGACTGAACGGTTGCTCAATGTTAACCGCTGCAGTGGCATGGATGACTTCTTTTGTTTCCCTGCAGCAGTCTGGCAAACTTGGCATTTCCTTACGTAATTGTATGAGTCTTTGAACAGCGTGGGCCAATAATATCCTACACGCAAGATTTTATGTGCGGTGGCTTCTCCAGCATAGTGTCCACCTGCTGGTCCATCGTGAAGTTCCTGCAAAACCTTTTCGGCTTCAATTTTCTCAAGACATCTAAGAAGCACAAAATCGTAATTTCTTTTAAATAGAACATCATTTATGAGCTGGTATTGTTTAGATTTCAATCTCAGGGCTCTCTTCTTGGTGTGATCCAGGTGAAATGGAGCATACCCGTTCTTAAGAAAATAATGGTGTCAGCATATAATGATTATGCGTCGTTTAGGCTTACCTCATACGTGTGTACCTCTTCAGACGAGTTCTCAGGAATTTGCGATGCTCCAGCTAACATCTTGCAGAAGCCTTGACCTCTCACGATGTGTGCTGGCTTGATCTCAAGATCGTATTCTTGTAAGGCGGTGATCCAATTCGCTCTCTTTTCGCCCACATCCTTCTGTATCAAGAGGTTTCTTACCGCTGGGAACGGTACTATGACTTTGGTATGGGCTTTTAGCAAGAAAGGTCTGAAATATTTGATTTCTTTGAAAACAGCATATGCCTGTTTCTCCACGTCTGAATAATTGAGTTCAGCACCTTGTAAGTTCGAGCTAAAGAATGCGATTGGAGCTTCTGCCTTTTCTTGATTTGCTTGAGTTAAAATCGCAGCATAAGATTTCTCTAAGGCAAACGTGTATAAGATAAAAGGTTCTGAAAAATTTGGGGTTGCTAAAGATGGAGCGTTGATGATAGCTTGTTTGATTAAGTTGAATGCTTCGTGCTCATCTAGACCCCATTTGAAATTTGAATTCTTTTTTATCATATTTTGTAAGGGAGAAATAATACGTGAAAAATCCGGGACAAATCTTTTGACAAAATTGATCTGTCCAAGGAAGGATTGCATGGCTTTCTTGTTATGGGGTATGGATATTTCAGAAATTTCCTTGATTCTGTCGGGTTCTATGTGAATACCAGATTTCGACACTATGAATCCGAGCAATTTCCCTTCGCTTAATGCAAAGAAAGATTTCTTTGGGTTGAGCGAAATCCCATACCTCAAACATCTTTGAAAGATTTGCTTCAAATCTTTGAGATGGTTGCTTCGTTTTTTGGAGTACACTGTTATATCATCCAGGTAAATCACTACTGATTTATTGACTAACCCTTTAAACGCGATGTCCATGGCTCTCTGAAAGGTAGCTCCGGCATTGATCAGACCAAATGGCATCTTCCGATATGCATAAGTGCCCCATTTGGTTCGGAACGTAGTCTTTAACTGATCATCGGGATGCACCAGTACTTGATTGTATCCTGAAAATCCATCCAGGAAAGACATTAATTCTGAGCCTGCTACTGCCTGTAATATTTGTTCCATAGGTGGGAGGGGAAAGTTATCTTTCTGACAGGCTTTGTTGAGATTTCGGAAATCGATACAGATTCTAATATCTCCATTTTTCTTTCTAACTGGTACCATATTGGATACCCATTTGGAATGTCTGACCGGGAAAATTATTCTGGCTCTCAGCAACTTGTTCAGCTCAGTCTTTATCTGATTTTCCAAGTTGGGGTGGATTTTCCTGAGCTTCTGTTGGACAAGTTTTTCATTTTCAATCATAGGGATAGTGTGTTGAATGATAGAAGTGTTGTAAGTCTTCAGCTCATCGTAATTCCAGGCAAAAACGTTTTTGTATTGTCTCAGAAGATGGATATATGCTGATTTCTCTTCAGGGGCTAGGCCGTGGCCTAGGTTAACGTTTTGTGGCTTCTGATCGGTCCCTAGGTTTACTAATTCATATTTCAGGGTAGAACTGTAAAGTTTAGCATTGGCGGACTTTTTAAACCGACTTTTCAAATCATATAAATCTTCTAACTTGACCACTGATTTCGGTATAGCATTGTCAGTGCCATTTTGTTGTATTTGGTGATCATGATGGCCTTCATCGATTATCTGATTTGAGTAGGATCCTTCAGAAGTAAGGAAATTTACGATGTCAGGATCGTCGTTGAATACTCTCCAATTGGTGATGTTGTCAAGGATGGATGGTCTAAAGATTAATTCTATTGAAAACCTATCAGGACTAAAATATTCGGAAGGAATAAGTCTAGAGGCTACGTTAGCTAACAGGTCTGCACTCGCGTTTTGAATTCTTGGAATTGACGAGATGTTGAATGCTATGAAATGTGCAGTGAGATCTTGAACTAACGATTGATAGTGCTTTAAATGACTTGACAGGCAATGTATGGTGCTACGTACCTGTTTTACGATGATCTCAGAATCTCCAAAGACTTGAAGATACTTAACGTTCAATCCGATTTCTTTGTATAGGCCTTGAACCAAGGCTTCGTACTCCGTTGTGTTGTTCGTGCAATCGAACTCAAGTCTACATGTGAGCATAATCTTGTTCCCGTCCGGGCTAATCAGAATGAATCCTGCTCCTGCTCCCTCATTGGATTTAGACCCGTCAAAATATAATTTCCAAAATAAAGATGTATTTACAGAATTATCTAAAAAACTAAAACATTTTGAGTCATCAGTTTGGGAGAAATTTTCAACTTGGGATAAAACTGAATTCTCTAAGTAAGGTGAAATATGAGCATTGAAATTGCCGAGGAAAGAATCTACTGCGTAATTGCCTACAATGCTGCTATTGTATGTTATGGCTTCATTTTCTCCTTCCAGTTCTGTCACTATGTATTTTTGGTGCAACTCTCGTTCAACCTTTATCTGATTTGGTTTACCATTGTATGGTAACCACATGTGCGACCAGTCGGTTGAGAAATATCCGTGGAGTTTCTCCGACCAATCCCTGCTAAGAATCAAACCATAGAACTCAGGGATATCAGCTACTAGAATGTCGATAAACTGACACACTTTTGGGTTAGACGACAATCTTATGGTCACCTGATTAAGTTCACCAATCACTTCGACTTGGGATCGATCAAGTTGAACTATACGTACTGCGGATTTTTGAGGTTTCACATTCAATTTGGCACATATTGACCTGGGTAAAATATTCATTGAAGCACCAGAATCGACCAAGCAATTGTGCATGTTTTTATTGAAGATTTCATATGTGAGAAGAAAAGGAGGAGTATGAGATCTTGATCTTCCTCCAATCAAGGTGATGTCATTTGGATCAATCTTATTGATCGTGTTGGTTGGAGGCCTTCCCAGATTGTGGGAAGCTACAGCTGTAGGTAAAGATGTAGTAGGCACAGCATGTAATTCTTTCATCATTATTTTCTGCTGGTGTTTCAATTTACTCAATTCATAAAGAGTGATGTTAGCCCTAGTCTTCTTCATGTCATCAATGATGTTATACTCCATTTCATCCGACACTATCAGTGTTCTTGATGGAGGTGCTTGATCAGATTGGACTGGGCTAAACTGGGTCGCTTTAGCAGTTTTCTTTTTTGTTGCGACCTTATCTTTTGCTGCAGGGCTTGCGCCCTTTTGTTTTGGGGTAGTTTGGGGAGGAGCAAGTTGATTTTTGCTTCTCGTGCTAACAGGAAATGCTTCTTGATCCTCTTCTTGTGGGAGGATGAAGTCCCACATTCCTTGTAGTTCTACAACTTCTTCATCGTCGGTCTGCCCTTCAGTGGTATTCTCTTCTTCTTCGTCTTCTTCAGATTCAACGTTTGAGACGGCACTGGGTGGTTTTACCTCCATGGGACGATTTCTTTTAAAAGTCCTATAGGGCTTTTTCGAAGAAGTCTCTGCTACTTGTTTCTTAATATCAATCATCTCATTGGACATGGCTTTCAACACTTTTTGTAATCCTTCCAAATCGAAAGGATCTTTCGTTTGCTTCTTCTTGGTGTCTTCTTTGAAAGAGATCTTCTTAGATTTGCGTTCTTCTATAGCAGATCTCTTTTCTATGGCTACCACGTGTTTTTCCACTGCTAACGCCTCTGTCAAGTTGTCAACTAAGGTGGTCTTGTTTTCCCTATCTACGAAGATAGCCAAGTTTGGAGGTAAAGCCGTGATGTACCATTCACATCTTACTTCCTCGCTGGGTTGTGAAGCAGCGGGGATTTTGTTGAGGATCTTATTGAACCGTAAGTTAAAATCTTTAATGGGTTCTCTAGCCTCAGCCTTAAGATTAGATAGGTCATTGATCAATGTTGCCGTGGATCTGTCATCACCAAACTTGGTGAGGAACTGACTCTGAAAAATGTCCCAGCTTGTGATGGATCCGGAAGGTAACGAAAAGTACCACGACTCAGCTGTTCCTTGCATTGTATAGGGAAAAGGCCGGACAACAGCATCTTCGTTGGTAACCCCGTTGAGATTAACAGAAAGCATGAAATTATTGATATGTTCTTCGGCTAGCATGCCTGCTTCTGGATTGAATTTAGGCAGCCATTTCTCAGGATGGGCCGGTATAGGGCTCAGGTGTGGAGGCATTAAAACCACCCCAGGATTGTTCCATGGAGACTGGGCCATCGTTGAGCTGCTAGTCAATGGAAGTGCAGAAGATGATCCCTGATGCTGAGAAGATGAAGATATTAAGGTCTTTGATGTTTGAAGAGGAAGGGTTGTGGAAGATGGGTGAGTGATCTGGGGTGAAGATGTGGGTGGCTGACTTCGCAGTGAGGGAGTTGAAATGGACGAGGTAGATGAAAGAGTCTCTCTGTCAGACTCTGGAAGTGCTTTCCTTGCTCTTTTCCTAGTGGGGAGAGGGATTTCAGTTGGCTGGATGCCAAACTTTTCACTCTTCAATCTGGTCAGGGGATGAGCAGGATTATACTGCGAAGTCACGCTGCCTTTAGATTTATCAGACCTCTGAGTAAAAATAGAGAATCCCTGGAGTTTACGAATCAAAGTTTGATGTTCAGGGGGATCAATGATAAGTTGGTCTGATATATTAGGGTGTGTAGCAGCGGTGGATGCCCGAGCGACTTCTAGCTCCGAGTTTAATCGTACCGGAGAAGTCGGGGGAGTTGGTGAGGGTGATTTGCTCTCAAAATGGTATTTAGATTTTGATTTATGCGCCATTCATAGCTCGTGCCCTCCTTCTAGCGCCAAATATGTTGAGGGCCCCGAAATCGGGTCAACAACAAGGGGGATACCCACCCGGTCGGGAACCTGGTTGGTGGCTCTGTGCCTGTTTGGTGTAGCGGGTCCGACTGGGGATGATGGGACCAGCTTCCCAATCTAAAAGATGTGTGTGTGTGTGTGTAGATTTTGAAGATACTAATCAAAAGGTAATTTTAAACTAATTTAATTCTAGACTCTAAACTGACTCTATGCTACTGTAATCTAACAAAAACAGCACATCTAATTTATACTAACCCGGGGTAAAATTCTTTCATTATGCGATCTAAAAAAGATTTCATACAATAACTGGTAATAAAGATCATTCAGCTATCATAAGAATATAAATCAATTAAGATGAACCATTCTGCATAAGAAGTTAGGAAAAACAGTTGTGAACAGCATATCGCATAATCAGTTGTTCATATGTCAAGCACAAACAAATGATTCCACCGTACAAAAGTGCCAAATGGTAATCCAGACATTCATACATTAACATATAAGCAAATCAGCTGTATATCACTCTAAGAATATGAGCAGAAATTAATCAAGAGATAAAAGTACCATTTATGACTGACTTCACTCACAAACTTCAAGCAATAACGATTTATCTCTACTTACTTCTAACATCTACTAAGAGTACAGAAGTGCAACATCAGTAGCAGATATTAAAATGTAAACATAAATAAATCTCGATCCGTCCATTCATCAAAAACCCCCTCTGAGGGTGCAAAAGTGCATGTTCTGAGGACAAGTTTTTTGACAAATTTCCGGACCCTTCTCCAATGCAATGAGAAGGGTTAAATACTACTAACCGACTAATCTTAATTACACAAATTTAGGGAACGGCTTCAAATGACCGCCCTTTTACTAAAAGAAAATTTATTTCTAAAAACCGAATCTAATTTCTAACCATTTCTGTATCTGCTCCTTAGTGCTGTAAGTGATGCGCTGTTCGCCCTGAAAGAGTCGGCTAGTTGTCCTTTCCTTTTGTTCGAGCTTGAAAATTAGAAATAACAAGAGCTGGCACCTCTTTCTGACAAACTAGAAGATATTTTTGAAAGTGTTCTTCTAGAGGAGTGTCTTCACGGCGTGTATACTTAGTACAACTCAGATTTCTTTCAAATTGATTGTGTTGTTTCTATTTCGGTTTCCGGCCGTACGAATGACTCAATGAGTTGGGGACTTTGTTGCTTGAACGATTTTCTGAATTGAAACTTGTTTCCGTTCTTTGTTCCAGGCTTTTCTGAGACGTCTTTCCCCTTAAGCGTTTTTTCTTTTTGCTTTACCCAATTTAGGCTTCAAGATCTTTCGTAAACGCTTTGCTTTTGTGTGCCTTTGACTCTGAGTCCTGGATAGTCTATTTCCATCAGTATTTGTTGAGTGATACTCTGGAATCCGCGGTCCTGTTGTATGCGGTATCCATTTGCGAAGTCATCTCCTCTCTGTTTTTCTAGCTCTGGCGCTTTTCCTTAGATGTTTCCTGCATATAGATTTATATTAGTTGTTGCCTTATAGTTCACGCAAATGAAAAGAGACACGAAGAAAAGATTGACATGAAAGCATTAAGTTCTAATGAATGCATAATCATGTCACCCATTATGACTTGACTCTTCGAAAAACACAACACAATCATCTTTGGATACACAGGCATACAATCATAAATTTCCCGTAAGGTGCGCACCTAATTTTGGGCTTACAGATCATGCCGAGGAATGCTTGTGATGAATGGTTTCTGCGATTTGCATCGCAGCGTCGAAGATTGCGATGTAAATAAGTGCCATCGCAGCAATTGATAGTCTCATTCGTCGCAAACCGTAGATCGCAGATCGCAGTTTTGTATGATCGCAGATCGCAGATCGCAAGATCGCAAGGTTTTCGCTTTATCACTCTGTGCTGCTTATGCGACATTGCGACGTGCGACGTCGCATATCGGCCGTCGGCGATTCCTTAGGTTTTCCCTTTTTGAGCGCTTTTAATGCACGCGATGCGATGGGTTCTCGCGTCGCTCTTTTTCAGTGTATTTATGCGCTTTGGGAAAACGCTTCTCTCTACCTTTGCGACGCGATATAGCTCTTAGGGAGTTAAAACAAAAGATTTTTTAAACAAAATATTTTTTGGATTTTTGGTTAAGGGTCCCCCTTTGCTTGGTTTTATTACTAATATCAAACAAAGAGGGGGGTTGTTGGTGACCACAACATAGTCTCAAATTAAGGTTTATAGATCGAAGTTTTTTTCTCTATGAAATCCCGTTCCTGGCCAGTGAAATCTCATTTTAAACATTAAATTCCAATCTAAGAGCCCAATTCACAGGTTCCAGGCCACGTCTTCAACCAAAAGCTCTGTTGATACCCAGATCAATGGGAAAGGCAAGGACAAGGAACCATACATCGTGAGAAAACTTATAGATGTTTGAGATTCATTATTAATTGCATAAGATATAAGGAGGGATATTCAGGTGATCCTGGAGAGCAGTGGCATGTTAAAGTATGAGAACAATGTGTATGCACCAAGTAGAACCAATGGCATCCTCCCACAGGCCTTTAATTTCCTAGATATTTCAACCTGGTTCTCCAAAAGCTATGTCCCAGAGAAAAGGATAATAGTCTCATCCAGGGATGGAAAAGAGATAATTAGATTAACTCTAGAATCTATTGTAGTCATGTTCTCATTCTTAAACTAGACTATGTTACAAAAGCTAAATAGAGACGAATTCGAAGGAAAATTAGCTAACTTGGCATAGATGTTCAACAACAAGAACTTAAGAGTTTTCTCAAAAAGTGAGTGGCACCACCTCCAAATCAGCTCCCTTACCATATTTCAATCTTTGAACCCATGTCAACAATGTATTTCTCCATGATCACTCAAGTCCTAGGTCCGGACACTGACATTTTTGTGATTGCAACCTCCCTAAGTCTTTTGGCGTCATTGTATCTTCTATTTATCGAAGCTTGTACTCATTTTGATTTACCTTAATTCTTCTCCAAAAAAATCCATTCCCAAATGATAGAGTTTGAAGAAACAATGGCCTTCCATTAACAAACACACTTGGTCCATTTTTTTATTCATCGATAGTATCTATACCTTGAGCATATCAAGCCTAAGATAATTGATAAACACCGGAACATGTCACCAAACTATCGTCTGTTACCTATGGTTGGCGAAGTAGAAAATAATCAAGTGTTGTTTGATTACATTTCTTAGTTCATGTCAGTTGTGTATACTCATCTACATGGTCAACCTTTGCCAAGGGTACCCCCTTTCCTTAGAGAATCATTGCAATTCACCTTGGAAACTCGTGCTGGAAACTGGTATTTGTTCAAGGATTACATCATCCTCAAAATATATGGTTTTGAGGAGCAACCATATCAACTACCTACATTCCTCACTCATTTAATTTTTTCATTAGAATATGTCTACAAGAAATTGGCAGTGATAAAGTACATTTCATCATGAGGAAAGCAATAGTCATGATTTATCTCTCACATAATGTGGGACCTTACTATGTGAACTCAAGAAATTCTCTAGTTATCATGGAATGGATCCTAGAAAGTATCAATTTACCAAAGGGTGGGGTCTGGAGATATGATCCACATAAAATTATCTATGAATTGAGAAAGTATAAGAATCAGGAAGAACTTAATCATGACATGAATTCCATGATATAGGAATGTGTAAACAAGGATACCTAGGAGGGGGGCAAGGCGATCCTGCATCCAACTGAGTTAGAGCTTTCTCAACTCTTAGGGCGGAAACAAAGCACTATTGAGCCCATGGATGTAGATGAAGTAGAAAAGTATGACACAAAGAGAGCTAAACTAGATAAGTCACCTAAGGAAGAAGATGTTGATGATGATGAGAAAAAATTTTAGGCTCTAGTTTTGTATAATAGCCACAAAATCAAGGGAAGTCGCCAAGCTTGGGCAAGTGTCAATCTTAGACGAATTTGAAAAAATTACTAAGAAGGATTCTAAGGAGAGAAAAAGGAATATTCGAGTAGTAGAAAATTAGCCTCTACCACCCACACAACTTAAAAGTTCTCTAGATTATTAGAGGGGAATTTTCAAGATGGCGGTGTTAGAATCCAAAGTGGAAAATGCAATGTCCATGGAAGATTACTAAGTGCACTAGATGTTCTATAGGAAGACAATATTCCATTTAATAATCTATTGGATTTTCATATGTAAGAAAAACACCTGGTGCATAGGTAGATGCACCAGACATATGCCATAGCTAGGAATTTGCAAGATCTATATACTAAATCTAGTTCTCAATTGATGTATTGCAAGACTGTTGGTAGGGGTAATAGGACAAAGATCAAGTATATGAAAGACAAGATCATACATTTGGCCATATACCCCAAATATGTTTAGAAATTCCAAGAGTTGTTGTAGAAGAACAAAGAAATTGCTTCCTTAAAAGGTCGGTCAGCTTAAGATGTCAGATACACATCTTTTGTAGATGGTAGTATTTGCTATAGTGGAAAAGGAAAGTGATGAGTTAAAGTTGAAGCTACATGAGGACCTTCTGAAGAATAGAGAATTTCAAGATCATATCACACTGCTAGAATACCAATTACAAGAGATGAAGGAGAAAACATGTGAAAAACGCACAACAACAACAAGCTCCTGACATCCTGATATGACCTGTAGAATCATTGAAAAAAATTGAGGATGAAAGGTATCTGCAAGATTTGCTTGTATCCCAGTATACAAAGTTGAAGGCTAAGAATGAGGAACTAGAAGGGGTTAATATGGAAATGTATCAAGCCCACAACATGATGAGAAGACTGAGTTCGAAATATTTTTTCTAAGGAGGAAACATCCTAGTAAGTTAGCTTTCAAAGTAACCAAAAGAACTATCAGGGAGAAAATAATGAAGCTAATACAAATGTGGCAGGGATTCTTGGAGCTCATCTAGGAGAAAATAGAAATGATCAGGCTGGCCTATAGAGAAATGAACACGCTCAAGGGCACTCTCAGAGAGACTTTGGATAAAGTGGAGAAAATTATCAAATATCTAAATTAGATGACCAAAGAAGAGGTTTATGGAGCAAGGTTGAATAGAACTCACTTAGTGAGAAGAGCCAATAAAATGAAGAAAAAGCAAAGATTGATAGCACTGGTGGAGAAAAAGGCAGAAGAAATGGAAAATGAGGTGCTATAATTTAAATATAGATGTGAAGTGATTTATGACAAGAATTTTCCTCATCTTTTTTATGGACATGGTGATGTGTACACTAAATAATCCCTCCTAAATAGCCTCAATGCTATCAAAGAAGAATAGAGGGGATTTGGAGAGGAAGACCACCCATTAAAAGGCAAGGACATTGTCAACTTATATGATCATCCCTTTTAACTTATGTTCATGTTGAGACATATCTTTAAGGAACTAGGAAAGGTGGACAATGAGCCAATTACAACTCTAGATGATCTCATTTTGGATGCTTGGGCATGTGAGGTGCCCATGGGAATTGAATGGAATAACATGTTAGGATTTTACAAGCCAGATATCCAAAAGGAATTCCTATCATTATCATGATAAACTCTAGTGGAAGCAGACTCTATTTCAATACCAACCCTGTAAGAAAAACAACAGGTGGAGCTTCAGCAATCGGCACCCTCGGCGCGAGCATCAACATCATCAGGAATGTTAGCACCTCTGCTAGCACTATCAACAATGTGAAAATTATAGCGCTCGACCTCAGGTAATTCCAATGAAAAGAGACAATATCTAGCACCCAACCAAGAGAGAGATAAGGAGCTATCAAAGTCAAATCTGAAGGAGACCACCTCATAGCTAGTAGATTCTTCAAGAGACTTCTAGAAGAAGTTCTTTCTTGTACAACTGGAAATTTTGTACCAAATTTTGGTGGCTTTTTAAATACCACTAGTGGTTTATGGTGAGGTTCAATTCCTTGAGTGCCTATATATAGCCTTGATTTTGAAATTCTAAAAGGGGGAGAAATCTTGGTTGTAGGGAAAATCTGCCAAATTTTTTGTTGACTTGTTGGGAGGTCTTAAAGCTATCTTGCAAAAGAATTATGAAGTAACTCTTGGATTGTGTGTATCTTCTTATCATGTATCTTTAATACGCATCTCATTATTTGAATTTTACTACCAATTAAATATAATTTTATGCAATTTCCATGGAACTTTGACCTATGAACCCAATTTTTTATGTGAATTGTATGAGAATTGTTAACTAAAATAAATTATGGCATCAATATGATGGTTTATTTTGGTTTTGCAATATTTATAAAGGTATTTTTAAGAGTACCTTGAATTCTTTGATATTTCTTACAAGGGTTTATAAAGAAATGATAAATTTCAAGATTTTGTGTTTTCTAATAGCTTAATTTCTAATTTCTTAGCTACCCACAAGGTCTTATATGATATAAAGGAATTCTTATTTTCTCTTTTAAATTGGGTAAAAAAAATTGTCCATTTTTCATGCATATTTCATATTTTCAACATTTCATGTCAAACCCAAGGGTTATGAATTCTCCTAATTGGGATAGTTGAAATGCATCCCAGCAAATGCATTCAATGATTGGTAGTTTTTCCTTAACCTTGAATCCCAATCAGAATTACAATTTAACACAAACCTAAACCAAATTTGAATATTATTCATGCATATTTTAGGCACTTTATTTCAATAACATGTTATGAATGTTAAATGCAAGTGATGAATCAATTTTCCATATAAGTGTGATATAAATTCTATTCTGATTTATGGATCTACATTTAACACAATGAAGCTTATTTCTACATAGATATTTAAATTCCATGGTCGTGATTAAATTCTTCATGTCATATCACTTTCTTGTGACATTTAAAGGGGAAAATGGAATGCATGCACCTTGAACATCAAATAACATTTTGCTACCATAACTAAGTTAAAGCTAGAATTATATAGTCATTTTTCAACAACACATTTACAAAAACAATATAAATATACATTCTTATTTGCATGCAATTTGAGTCATCTACACCTTTGACCATTCTCGTGCTAAGAACCATGAGATAGAACACGAAATTCAAAGGTCTATGAGAACAAATTTAAATAATACTAGATACTAATAGATGATCATATACACTCATTTAAATAAAATATCTTAAAAACTTAACATGTAGGATCGCACTTAGATGCTCCCAATATCTGCACTATAGCATATCATAGTGTGACCCTAGGGTCCCAACATCTTGCGGTGTCATTGCCAGGTACAATTTGAATTAGTTCCCTAGAAAGAACGACATATGTTCTGATCATTATGGTGGACAAGATCTGAAATCATTCACTCTACATTCCACCTAGAAACTCCATTTTCCAAATTATATGTTATTCGACAACACATTATAATCATCATACTCACCACTCCATACAACGAAAAACTAATCAACCAACCTTGAAACTTGATACATTTTTTGTATAATTTTCGTCCATTGTACAAAATCATGTCAATTTCATCTCATCCATATAACACATGCTCCATAATATTCTCACTTGCACTCTAGCTTCATCAAGGATACATACTCAAAATAATCTAGATAGGAATCTTTCTTGTCTTTGACCCTAATCATTTTGTGTACATCTCAAACCAACATAGTAAAACATTATTGGTAGAACCATCAGGAAGTAAAAGAACCATTGTTCCATCTCCACCTTTCTCGATAGTCATTTCATAGTGACCTAGTTCTAAGGCCACTCAAGAAAATACTATACCTTCACAGCCAATACTCGAACGTTTCTAGTCATTAAGTACATTACATAAGAAAGAAAAGGCAATGCCACAAACTATTGAAAGAACCATAACCCCAATCTCATCCACCATTAGAGACATTATTCTACAATGCATCATGGCCAGACAAGGTTAACCATGTAATCAATAGAATACTCCCAACCATCGACTAGCTTTGGTAGCAAAATGATATGCCCCATTGGATTTATCTTGGGTGTTACACGACATGACCAAGAACTACCTAAAGTTGTTTCCTAGGTTTAGCAACAAAGAGAAGGAGATTGTTGAATAACATATCAATGCATTCCAATATTTCACTGACAACTTTATGGCAGAAGAGAAATATGTATTCATGAGACTATTTGTGTAAACACTTGAAGGTTCTATGAGAAAATGGTTTCGTACTCTTTCTGCTAACTCATTTCATTCATGGGATGACTTGGAAAGGAATTTTTTCACTCAATGGGGTGAGGAAAAAGACTTTCAATAATGTCATAAAATTTTTTGCAGTGAAAATGAAGTCATCTGAAAGCATAGAGGAATTCATGAAATGATTCAATAAACTCTACAATAAGATCCCAACTAAAATAAAATCCACTCTCATTATCGCCATGGTTAACTATGCAGCTACATTTGAACTAGATTTCTCTGTCATGCTTAGAGAAAGACAACCTAGAAACTTGTCTAACATGCAATGAAATGCAACTCAGTAGAAGGAAACTTAAATATAGCCAGAAGGATAAGGAGAGTAGAAGAAAAGAACGAGAACCATGACATTAAGTGGGAGAGGGGAGGACATAAAGTCAAAAGAAAAAAGAAGATGAAGTAATAATTAGATCATCCTACATACTCTAAGGACACATCTAAGGAAATGATTGAAGAAATGAATTGGTTGATTTAGAACCTATAGAATAAAATTTCCAAGCTCGAAACTAAAGGACTGAGTAAGAATCCAAGTCAACCACCTCATAACCCTCCTTTTGTTCGTAGACCATTCAATCCACAATAGATGAATCAAGAAAGGAGATAAGAATAACAACCAATACAACCTTGCATTAGGAGATATCTTAACCTTCAGACTGATGAATATCTTGAAGAATACATTCCAAATGAAGATATAAATTGGGTAGGAGATCAAAATCCCACCTTCTATGTTACTAAAACTAACTATAATAATTCACTTGCTATCGAAGAGACTTGTGAATAATATGATGACTATGAAATCCCACCATCCTAATCAAAGGATAGATGACCCTTTGATGATAAAAATCAAATAATATTATGACTTACAACCTAGGCCAGGAACACCCATCAAGACGGGATTTCAAAAAACCCCCCAATACCATCACCTGATTATGAACCAACCTAAGATACTAGTATCCCACCTCTCTAAACCTCACATAAACTAAAAGAGATCCTATGTAAGAAGAGAAAAAATACCACAAATCATAACCTGAGCTCTACGTAAGAGCTAGAGAGACCAAAAGATCATGCTCCTCCACAATTAACGACCCAAATATTTAAGGAACTAAACAAGGTATAGACCCCCTTTTCAACCTTGAGCAGGAGTTGAGTAAAATAAAGTTTCTCATCCCTCTGTTTGAATTAGCAAAAAACCTAGCATAGCAGTCACTCATACAAAAGCTTATGACCCCTTCTAAACAAATATCTCACAATGATACGTTGAACATCTAAGAAAATCGTCTTCAGATGGATTGCAAACTTCACATAGAATATCAAGATGACAATAGTACTCCTTTCTATATCATCCTCAATGTCCACAATAAGTTGCTCCATAATTGTAAGTTGGATTATGGGGCATCTCACAACCTTATGCCAATTTCTTTCATGGTAGAGTTGGGATTGTGCATCACTAAACCATATCATGATCTATACTCCTTAGACTCTAGAAGAGTCAAGTTTCTTGACCTCATTAAAGACTTGGTTGTCTCCCTTACTTAGATATTGAACAAGAGTTTGGTTATGGACATAGTGGTGTCCAACATCCTAGCCTCATATGGTATGCTACTCTATAGGTTGTGGGATGGGAAGTTAGGTGGAACCCTCCAAATTGATCTCTCATATGACACCATATTGTTCTTTGGGAGTCAAGAACGAAGATTATACCGAGAAGCTAAACTCCTATATGTCATCAATGATGTGAAGAAGTCCAAGAACATACCAATTTACATCGTAGAGGAATCAATGGGTTTTTATAGCCTATCAATTAGTCCTAAAGCCATGGTTGAGGCCAAACTGCCTCCTGTTAAGATAGAAAAATCGGAACAATTATACCCATTCTTGAAATTTTTCATTGATGGAGCTTACTCTAAGGAAGGATCAAAAGTGGAAATAATATTGATGCCATCTAACAGCTGAGACATCTCACTATCCTTTAAATTAGAATTTGATGTCACTAACAATGTCATGAAATATGAATAAAGAATTCTAGGATTAGAGACAACCCACAAACTAGGAGTGAAAAACCTTGCAGCATTTGGGGATTCAAAGTTGGTAGTTCTACAAGTAAGAAATGTCTACACCACTAAACACCATCGAATGAAATTGTTATCATCATATTTTTCTCCCTAGGTTTATTACTTTAGACCTATTTTACTTTTGACAAATTTAATGGGCCTTAACTACTTCTTTGACCTAGTTTTTTATAGACCCACAAGGACCTAATGCTTGGCAGAGCGGCTATAGGCCTTCATCCATAGGGAGGAATATTCTTCCTAGCAACTGTAGCTAAGATTTCTTAGTTTTGTCCTTGTGGCCATGGCCCGTGTTCTAGAGACTTATGTTTCCTAGGAGATCAATTCAGAGTCTCACCTTATCCCATCTCTTTGAGATGACTTGGGTGCATTATTGGATAATATTCCTAACTTCTCTACACCCTAATCATCTACATTCATCCTCATTAGAGACTCTTCATTTCTTTATATATTTTTCTATCCTTGAGAGTCAAGCTAGAGTTAGAGTGTGAATTATAGAGCTATGTTTTCATTTTGATTCAGATATTGTGAATCACTTTGTCTTGAGGACATATAGCATGGAGAGGGGGAGACTTTGCTGGAGTTTGGGGAGGAGGTTCCATGATTGAAGGTATACTTGTTGTATGATTCCATTTTATGATCAATGCAAATGAATGTTCCCTTCATGTAAATACAAAGTTATAATCAATTGTTCATGGATCTTGATTGTGAGTCACTTTGTCTTGAGGTCATATAGCCCACAGAGGGGAAGACTCTACCAGAATATGGAGAGGAGGTTCCATGATTGAAGGTATACATTTTGTATCATTCCATTTTATGATCAATGAAAATGAATGTTCCCTTCCTATAAATATGAACTTATAATCAATTGTTCACGATTATGTTTATTTGTTTAAGTTGATGGTCTTCTATAGAAGGTTATTTGTGGTCCTTGTTTTTTGATACTTGTGTTCAAGTACTAGATCTATTGTGGAGGGAATATCTCCTAGTTTGAGCAAGGAATCTCTGCATCGAAGCCAACATCAGCCACCAATCTGTGAGGATTCTAGGTTTCATCTCAAACCCTAGTTAAGGGATTACATGCATGAGCTTAAACCCGGAATCCTCCCAAATTAGGAATGGATGTTGGGTTTGATGCATAGAGTCCTTGCTTCAACTAGGAGATATTTCCCTCCATAATATATCTAGTACCTGCACACAAGAATCACCAAACAAGGACCATAAATAACCTTCCACAAAAGATCACCATCTTGAACAAATAAACATAACCATGAAAAATTGATTATAAATTTAGATTTACAGGAAGGGAACATTCACTTTAATTGATCATAAAATGGAATGATACAATAAGTATACCTACAAGCATGGAAACTCCTCTCTATATTCGAGTAGAGTCTCCCCCTCTCTAGGATATATGACCTCAAGACAAAGTGACTTACAATCTCAAAATCAGAATGACAACATAACTATACAATTCTCATTCTAACTTTAGTGTGACTCTCAAGGATAGACCAATATATAAAGAACCACAAAGTGTCAAAGGAGGATGAATGTAGACACTTAGGGTGAAGATAAGTTATGAAGATTCTCCAATAATGCACCCTAGCTAGCTTCAAGAGATAGGATAAGGTGAGGCCTTGAATTAATCTCCCAGGAAGCATAAGTCTCAAGAACATGAGCCATGGACATAGGGAAAAAACTAAGAAATCTCAGCTACAACCACTAGGAATGAGAGATCTAATTGCGGCTGAAGGCCTATAGCCTCTTTGTAAAGCACTATGTCCCTACAGTTATGGTGAAAACTAGGTCAAAGAAATAGTTAAGGCCCATACAAATGGTCAACAATAAAAAGAGCTCTCAAGTATTAACCCTACAAAGCCAAATAGGTTTATAACAAAGATCATATCACAACGCAGTGTGGAATATTACTGGGAATTATTTTGTTTCTTTTAACATTATAGTTGTGCATAGAGAAGATAACCACTTTCATATGCTTTAGGGATTGTGGCGAGTACCTTCAGACAACCTCTAGAACCAAAGTTGAAATATGAAGTGGAAATGTGGTACAAGCCATTTGTTCTAGACAATGTCAACATTGGTGGGTATTTGAAGATGACCAATAACTAATAATATTATTTGAATTGGTAGATGTTTTTTCTACCATCAACATAGATTTTCAAGAAGAAATGACTGAAGAAGATCTCAAGGAAGAAGATCCACAAGATGTTGATGGCAGGTTATTGTATCAAATCAAAGGTCATGAGGTAATCCAACTCAAAAAAAATTTCATCCCCAAAATATTTGCCTACCAAACAAATTTTTATCCTGATATACGAAAATGTTTAGGATCACAACCTCGATACTAAAGAGAACTGACAAAAGGTAAAACTTGCCAAATCTTTGCAACCCACGTTCAAAAATAGGTAGGTTGATTTGTTTAATAAATGTAAGGATGTTTTTGTATCGAGTTACGAATATTTGAAAACTTATGACACTTCTATTATTTAGCATAGAATACCACAAAAAGAAAATTCTAATCCTTTTGTGTAGAAACTCAAGAGGTTCAATCCAATTTTGCTACCAACAATAGAGAAAGAGATCAAAAATTTTTCGGATGGGAATATTATTGTCACACTAAGATATTTTCATTGGGTGGCTAATATGTTACCAGTCAAAAAAAATAATGGAGATATCAGACTCAATGTGGATTTTAGAAACATGAACTAATGTTTATTCAAAGACAAGTATCCCATCCCTATGATGGACCACTTGCAGCAAAAAGTTATAGGAGCATCCAGAATCTCGATGATGGATGGATTTTCAGGCTATAATCAGATAGTGATGCACCGAGATGACAAATATAAGACTGCATTCACAACACCATCGGGTGCCTTCATGTATGAAAAAATTCCCTTTCAGTTGGTAAACACAGGAGGTACCTTTAAAAGAGTTATTTACATCACATTTGTTGGAGAGAAAGACCTATTCATAGTCATTTATCTAGATGATATGATTGTTTTCTCAAAATTTGATGACAATCATTTGGAGCACTTGAAACAAACACTCTTAAAGTGTAGAAAAATTGGTCTATCATTGAATCCTAAGAAGTCATTCTTTGCTTTGAAAGAATGGAAGTTCTTGGGACATATCGTCTCAAATGAAAGTGCTAGAATTGATCTAGGATGAGTAGAGTCCATATCAATGATTGTTCTAACTTGAAATAAGAAAGAAGTCTAATCATTCTTAAGGAAGATTAATTTTCTACACAATTTTATTACAAATTTTACAGAGCTACTAAAGTGTATAACAAGCTTGCTTAGAAAGAAAAATGATGTTCTACGGACCCAAAAAGCACGAGAATCATTCAAACAAATCATGAAGGCTATCATGAAAACCCTAGTTTAGCAAGCTCCGAATTTCAAAAATAATTCCATATCTTCTCCTTTGCATTTGAGCATACCATTGTGTTTGTATTGCTGCAATAAAATTAAGAAGGGCACGAGAAACCTATAGCATTTTTTAGTCATGCATTAAGAGATGTAAATTTTAAATACATTATTCTAGAAAAGCTAGCCTATGTTATGGTAAAGGAATTCAAATCATTCTGACAATATGTGTTACATTCTAATGTAGTAGAATACTTGACATCGCATCAGTAAAGGAAATACTCACTCAACCTAACGGTGATGGTTGACAAGGAAAATTGATGGCCAAACTACAAGAGTATGACCTGGAAATTAAGCCTACAAAGTTCGTCAAAGGAAAAGGGTTAGCTAAATTTCTCACTGAGTAAAATCATGTTATGTTGGAAATGTGCACTAATTAAGATCTTTTCCATATCCGCAAAGAGGAGAATCCATAAGAACCTTCTTTTTCGAACGAACGGAATCCACATGGACCTCTTCATCCTAGAAGAGAGAATCCACAAGAACCTCTCATTCCAAACTCAAGGAATCCATAAGAACCCTTCACATTAGATGAAATGAATCCACAACAACCATTCCTGAAGTGGTATTAATATATCTTATTCTTCCTACAGAATTTGGAATGTTCGCTTAAGCTACCTAAGGCCAAATCAGGTATCTAAAACTAAAGGCAATTAAATACTGCATTTTGGATGGAGGTTTGTATTGGAGAGATTGTGTTGGAATTATTCTTACTTGCATCACTAAAGATCAAGCCTTAGAGATCATTTCAGAGTTCCATGAGGTGTATGTGGAGGACGTCAGGCCTGGAAGGTTATAACTTACAAAATTCTTAGAGCAGGATATTAATTGGATTCCCTCTTCAAGATAATGAATTTTGTTGTTTGATCTTGTCCAAAATTTCAAATGTTTGTAGGTAAACATAAACAATCTCTACCCTTGAAACCATTCAAATTGTAAGCTCCTTTATACAATGGCGATTGGACTTCATTGGGGAGATACACTTGAATTCAAGTGGGCAACACAAATACATTCTCACGGCCACCAACTACTTCACCAAGTGGGTAGATGTCATTCTAACCCACAAGGAAAATGAGAAGGTGATCATAACATTCCTAGAAGGTAATATTCTCCCTAGATTTGGATGTCCATGAAGGCTAGTTATAAATAATGCTCAGGAATTCAAGTCATTAAAAACGATACAGTGCTTTCAAGACCATAGTAGAGAGTTAGTAGATTCCATAACATATTATCCCTAGGGGAATGGATTAGTGAAATCATCAAATAAGAACTTAATGAGAATTATCAAGAGGATGTTGGGTAAGAACAAGAAGAGTTGGGATGCAAATCTCAAGTATGTCTTATGGGAAGATAGAATCAACACCAAAAGAGACATAAGCTTCTCACCTTATCAGTTGGTATATGGAATGGATATCATTTTTTCTATGAATCTCACCCTTCTAGTAATGAAGCTGCTATGAGAAGAGGAATTAGATGTCAGCCAAATGTAGCCTGAGGATCTATCAAATGGTAGAACTCCATTAAAAAGTATAAGAGGCATTAAGAAAATCCAAATACCACTAGCAGAAGGTGAAACTCGTTTTTGATAAAAGAGCAAAGGAATGTGACCTGCAAGCTGGAGACTTGGTATTGAAATGAGACTTAATATGAGATAATAAAGGAAATCATGTAATTTTTGATAATATATGGATTTGCCAGTTTCAAGTATAGGAAGTTCTTGATAACAATACTTATCATTTGGAGACACTTGATGGAGATTTCCTCAAGAACCCTATCAGTGGAAATTTCTTGAAGAAAATGCTCACTTGAATACTGCGTGATCGTCAAAAGAAAAGAAAAATGAATATGTCAAGACAATTAAAATTGGTTACTCCTTGTTATTCCAAGTCCTACAAATTTTCAATTTCAATAAAATCATAAGAAGAGGCGAGTGTCATTTCAACAAGACTCCACAACCTAATAATAGAATGCATTGGCACTGCAAGTTCTCAATAGTTCATAGGGGCCTGTTGTCCCCCATCGAGCCAATCGTGGTGTCAAAATGAAATACCATTACAAAGTTTGGAGGAAAGGGCCAATACCTGAAGAACCAGCCTAAAACATTGTCACTTACAAGTGTCAATGCCACCATTATTCCACCAGTGCATGGCATGTTGCACCATGACCCATGGGTGATGAGCACCGGTGGGCACAAATAATAGGCACATCATGCCAGAATTTATGGGAAACAGTTCCATTGGAATTGCATACCATCAGGATCCAACATCGGAGGTTCCCACTGATCTAAAGGCACAAAGAGTTCTACACCATAGAGCTACCCAGAATTTAATGCAAAGGAGGGTTGTAGAGGAAGCCATGTGTCATCCACTCTGCTCCCTACATCTATCCATGAAGTTAAAATGTTGAAACCAAACCAGTGAGAAAACTTCCATGTGCCCTCTCCACATCAATGTCCCACATCATCCCACCAAGTCATCTGTCATGTTGCACTATCACCCTCCATGTGTCCATACCCATACACCCAGCTTGTATCTTCACCTCACCTTCCTTTTTATCTACCACATTACAATTATTCTCATCTATTCACCATCCACATGTCCTAACCCCACTTCTAGCCTACATTAGCCTAACGTCACCTACGCCTAGGCCGAGTTGCACTCCTTCAGATAAGATGGAGGACCCCCCTCATCCAATGGCCATAGCAACTCCACATCCAAAATATGCACAACCATTAATCTGGTGAAGAGGTACATAGGTGGAAATGTGTTGGCCCCTCGTCACCTTTGCACCACCTCAAAGGGTTTCATGACCAAAAGACCATCAATGTGAAGCGCCACCACATGGATTCCCCCCATAAGTTTCTAACCAATAAGGAATTTATGTGTGTCCTAGGCATTCTCTTTATAAAGACTAGGAAGCCTAATTCTCCACCATTCTTCTTGGTTTACTCACCGTTCACTTATGCATTTGCTCCAAAGCTTAGTTAAGAAGATAATTTTTTCAGCGCAAACCGAAAATTTTGGCTACCATTTTTGTTCAGAGCATAACCCCTACCTTTGTATGTCATTTCTTAGATGAAACAGTCTAGAATTAAGGTTTATAGATCGAAGGGACACGCCCTATGAAATCCCCTTCCTGGCTAGTAAAATATCATTTTAAACACTAAATCCCAAGTTGAGAGCCCAATTCATAGGTTTTATGTAGTTGTAAGTCTAATTATGGTTGAACTATCCAAAATTCAAGCTCGAATATTTTCATAAACCCTAAAGCTTTGTTTCCTTCATGCAACAACTAATCCAAGACTATAAAATTTTGAAAGATGTTCCCTCTTTCTGTTACCAAGTCTCTTGCTTACACGTGGCATGCTTGAACCTGATCCTTAAATCACCCAACAGTCCTTGATTCTTTCCATCAGCCTTTGTCATTCATTTAATCTTCAACCAAATTATACATGTTCTCAATGACCACATCTTCAACCAAAATATATACCAATGTAAAAACCAAGGGAAATGGCAAGGAACCAAACATTATGGATGAACTTGCAGATATTCGAGATCCGTTATTAACTACACAAGATATGAGGAGGGATATTTAGGTGATTGTTGAGAGAATCAACATGTTAAAATATGATGACAAGATGTATGTGTCATGTCTACATGTCGTCCTCCCACGTGTCTTTAATTTCCCAAAGATGGTGACCCGGCGCGTGAAGAGGTAGGTACTGAACAAAAGGATAATTGTCTCATCCCAGGATGACAAAGAGATAATTAGGGTACCTCTAGAAGATATTGCATCCATGTTGTTGTTCTCATAGTCGAATGAGTTATAAATTTAAATAAAGAAAAAATTGAAGGAAAATGGGCTATCTTGGCACTAGATGTTCAACAACAAGTAATTAATAATTGTCTCAAAAATGGAGTATCACCTCCTCCAAATCAACTCCCTTGCCATATTTAAATCTTTGAACCCGTGTCAGCAGTGTCTTTCTCCATGATATCTCAAGTATTGGGTCTGAATACTGACATTTTTGTGACTGTAACCTCCCTAGGACTTTTGGTGTCCTTGTATCATCTATCTACTGGAGCCTACACTCATTTTCATTTCCCTTAATTCTTGTATGAATAAATCCATTCCCAAATGATAGAGTTTGAAGAAACAAATGCCTTCCATTACCAAACATACCTATTCCATTTGTTTATTCATCAATAGTATCTTTACCTTGGGCACCTCATGCCTAAGATAATTAATGAACATGAGAACATGTTACCAACCTATGATTGGTTACCTATGGTCTGCATAGTAGAAAGTAATCAAGGCTTGTTTGATTACATTTCTAAATTCATTTTAGTTGTTTACACCCATCAACATGGTCGTCCTTTATCGAGGATACCCCCTTTCCTTAGAGAAACAGTGCAATTCACCCAGGGCACTCATGTTGGAGACTAGTATTTGTTCAAGGATTGCACCATCCTCATAATATATGGTTTTGAGGAGTATCCATATCAAATTCCAGCATTCCTCACTCATTGCATTTTTTCATTAGAATACATCTAGCATAGATTAGTGAGTGATTAAGTACATTTTTTTATGAGGAAAGCAGTAGTCATGTTTCATCTCTTACACATTGTGAGACCTTACTGTTTGAACTCAAGAAACACTCTAGATACCATGGAAAGGATCCTAGAAATTTTCAATTTCCTGAAGTGTGGGGTCTAGAGATATGATCCACATAACAAATCAATGAGTTGAGAAAGTATAAGGATCGAGAAAACCATAAGCATGACATGAATCCCATGATACAAGAATTCACAAACAAGGATGCCTAGGAGGAGGTCAAGGTGACCATGCATCCGACTGAGTTAGATGTTTCTCAAATCTCATGGTAGAAATGAAGAACTACTCAACCCATGGATGTAAATAAAGGAGAATAGTAGGACCTAAAGAGAGCCAAACTAGATAAAGCACCCGAGGAAGAAGATGTTGATGATGATGAGACAAAGTCATGGGCTTTAGTTTTGTATAACAACCAGCTGGCCATTCTCTCAAATAAATCATTCATGGTGGAAACCTAGCCTTCTGTCATGTTGGAATATATAGCCACAGAATCAGGGGAAGTGGCCAAGCCTAGGCATGTGTCAATCTCAGACCATGTTAGAACCTTATAATTGACCTCTAGGCTAAAAAAAGGATCATAGGGGTAACCACAAACCACTTTTGGAATTGGAACCTAGCCTTTCCAACTCTAAAGAGGGTTCTCTTTATAGGATTTTTTAGTCAATTAGATATCTGAGTGTTTCAGATTTTAGGCTAGTTCTTAAGGACAAGGATGAATTTATTTTAAAGGTTTGATGGTAGGTGTGAGACGAAATCCCTTGGGCATGGATTCACTCTCAGCTAATTTTTTTAGTGAATAAATGGGATAATGAAGATCTTTTGCAACAGAAGCAAGATAGACAGTCTTACAGTGTTTAAGGAAAAATCTATTGTAGGACGGCGAGCAAAGGAATAGTGAACTTAAAAACACCTGAAGAACCTCACTAGGGGTGAATTTAAAATATTTACTGAGGAATAAACATTAAAATTATTAGAAAACCATGAAAGAGCACCTTAATAGTGAATTCTGAAATCAACTAGTTCTTTACTAAACATGAAGTAAGACATTCAAGGATGGAAATAAAATAAGGTAACGAACAAAATAAGAAATCACATCACCATAGAGGAATGACACTTGAATTCCTGCAACAAGTCGCTTCATCCTTCCTTCATTCAATGAAATTTTTATAAAATATACATAACACAAGTATTTCCTCACACTCTGACCAACCCCTTTTTCATCTTCTTACATCATTAAATACACAGAGGAATTCAAAATTACCACACAAAGTGGTCTAATTCATTGAATAGGAGTAAGAGAGGCTCGATACAATGTACTTGCAGAAAAAGAAGAAATCTACCATATAGAAGCTATCATAGTTTTGAAAACATCACTATTTTAAAGCTTATAAGTTTAGAAACATGTCCATACTTATCAATTAAATTAACTTATCTATGCTTATCCACACCTGTCAGATCACTAATATACTTCTAGAAGATCTTGAAATACCAAAATGAAAAAATAAGCCTAACTGATATAGTTGCACAACAGGGTGAAATAGGCCTCCAAGCTTGACATAGTTGCAAATCATTCTGGACAAAACCGATCTAATGGGTATGCTTGAAATGGTGTTGTGCTAGTGTAGAACCCTTGAGATGTCCCCTTTAACCTTTGTCGACCTCCCAACTAACTTCTCATCACTTGCGTAGCAGAATTCAAATTCCGAAATTATTTGACATTTCCCGCTCCAAAAAAAATTAGTTCCTATCCATCCATCACATTCACCTTATAGCACCCAGCATACTTCCAACTTACCGAAATTAAAATTTACAAACCAAATTTCAAAAAAAAATCATAATTCTATCAGCAAGAAATTATGGAAATTGGGCCTCGAAGTGACACCTGTAATTCTCAAACCGTAAAACCTGTGCACAAATTGAGATTTCTTTTATTTTTTTAATTTTTCCTATTCATGACAAAATCCTTTTTTAGTTTTGAAATATTCACTTCTTTCTATTAGAAAAACGTGCCAAAAAACAATGATTGAAACAGGAGGAAAATGCAGAATTTTATTTTTTGAAAAATAGGCCTCTAAGAGCATTTCATATCTTCAAACAAATAACACTTGTACATAAAATGAAGGAGGTTTATGTTATCTGGCCTGTTGTTGGATAAACCCTCTTTCATTTTTTCAAAAGTCTTTTTCATTTGATCATAAACCCCTTTTGAAAATGATTACCAAAACATTCAATTTCATAGGACATTGTGTAGCGCAATGTAGCATACTTCCATGGTTGATATGGCTGCAGATGGTTCTGGACAAGGATTAGTGTGTATATGTGCCTGAGATGGCTTGGTGATGATGTAACACCCTCTTAGTGCTTCCCTACATCCCTGCACACCTCCATAATGGTTGTTTTTAGTTTGCACAGCGGTTGCACAATGACTGTGTGGCCTAGAGTTTGCACAGCAGGTGCCCAACAACCTTCTTTCTTCTGAGTTTTCAAACACTAGCTTTCAATTCACAACTTCTTCAAGTGTGGGTTTCAATGAGGTGGGAATTAGTGCAACTTTTTAATTTTTTTTTAATTTAGTGCCTCCATATGCTTTGTTTCATGTCATGAGGATGAATGGTTGCGTGGAGGAAGAGTGAAGTGACATGAGGATATCCTTTACTAATGAGACCAATAATGAAAATTGAAGATGATTAATAGAGTTATGATGAATGAAAACACCATCAAATTACCCCTTGAACCCTCAATAATTCCTTTTCCCTCCATGATTGAGCATTTGAATTTATGACCTTATGACCTTCTCATGAATTTTAGACTTGAGACTTTCACAAAATTCAACCTTAGATTCAAAGACCTGTTTATGACATGAATCTTTACAATGGGGATGGAAGTCTATGACACACACACAAAACCTTTCATATAAACCTTTACATTATGACACCTTGTCATTCGTAGGCTAAATTTTACAAACAGACCTCAAGAATGGAATAGTAAGATAAGAGAACACCATGATTCCTAGACAATAGGACCCTAACATTGGATCCAATGGGATGGAAGCCTCGTAGTGAGGTGCAAATAACATTATAGACTAGTAGCCTACCATTTGGAAATGGAGTCAAAAATAAAAAGAATCAACTGACTGACTGATTATAGAGCTAAAAACTTCAAAGGAAATAAAAAATTTGACAACACATCACCAAATTCTTAGGGCCTTCTCCTCGGGCTTCAAACTCTGTTGATAGTTGTCCAACCCGCTGAAGACAAATATACAATCATGTGTAATGATACCTCTAATGTAGCCAATTAAGCCAATAATTACTTTATTTCTTTTCGCTTTCATTTGGTTTAGATGGAAAGAAAAATCTGAGAGATGACCCATTAACATGAGATCTGAACCCAAATTCAAAATTTCTCCATTTTGAGAAGCTAAATCCATTAACTAGTTTCATGAATACTGCACATTTCTCATTCTCTGATTTTTGCAACAGAAATGAAAAGGAATCCCAAAAATAAAGAATATGTCTATCTTGTTAATGAACAAAAGGAAAAATGGAAGCTCCATCTATAACTGTTGGTTTTTCTATGTTTTTAGTTTCAAAATAAATCTCAAAAATATCAACAGATGGTTCATTTTGAATTTCAAAGGAGTGAAGAGAAACAAGTTGTTGGACATGATCCTCCTACATATGTAAGAAGCTACCAACAAGGACTAGTTCACTACCTAAAGTTTCCATGCAAACAATTTCAGAAATCTTATTTTTGTAGACTTTTTCATGAGAGAAAAAATTAGTAGAGGAATGACATGAAGGAAAATTTGAAACAGTGTCTTCATCCCTATTTTTGTCACATCAAAACTGATAATCTTGCTGCACATCATCATTAAAATCGTGAGATGAAACATGTCTTTCATCATGCAAATTCGATTGGTCGTCAGTCACAGAAGAAAACATTGTTTATTGGAAATGTTCTTGTGTATCAATGCTGCTAAACTCTACTAGTTGTCCCTCCTGAACACTTAAAAGCTGACCAAATTGCTGCAAATTTTCTTCAAACTCAGGAGGCAAATCACAACTTTCTACATCAGGATGTTGATCTATTTCATTTTCATCCCTTCGTGAAACTATTGATTTCTGGAAATCCACCTAAATATCATGGCAATAGACCTCTTCCATTTCCTCTAGATGTTGAAATGATTCTCACGAATAGATTCTATAATCTCATCATCCATAAATTGATCATCTTCATAAAAACTTTCTAAATGCTCATTAAAATTCTCAAAATGATCACAACCATTTTGAGCTTGTAGAAGAGATGCGTAAGATTCTTTATAATTTTCAAAGAATATTGTATGAAAATTCTTTAAAGAACATAAACTAGCAGCTGGTAATTGTTCATAGCATGATCTTTACTTTCCTTCTAGAGTAGCCATGAACATCTTCATGAGACTGTTAGAGTTGATCTTGTTAGTACTCCGTCAGAGATCAAAACTCTTTCTGCATTTCATTTTTAGGTGTCTCACTCCATTCACTCAGCTGCATTCTGCTAGGGGCATGCCATAACCTGATGGAAGGGCCTTACCATTCATTCCCCTCATGTCTTGCACTTGCTGGCTTAGGTCTTTTCACCAAAGTGTATTAAAGTCCATGACAGTCAATGTTTGATCTTTTAATGGCCAGGAGTCATTTCGGTCATTAAGTCTAGGGATTGGTCATTTGGTCTTCAAACAAGGTCAAATAAAGCCAACAAGGCTAGAGGGAGGTTCTTATAAAGTTTTGATTCAAAGATTTTCATCGTCGTGTTGATAGAATATGACTGTTCTTCAAAACTCAGTTTTGAAGAAAAGTCGTTCTCCAAAACTCAGTTTTGAAGAAAAGTCAAGAGTTTGTCATTTGTAAAAAATTTCAAAAGTTTCTCAGTGGATTTCTCCAAGCGTAGCCCTAGTCTCCTTAGCCAAATTCCATGTCGGCTACCCCTGCAAAAAATCGCCAAAAATTTCATCATTTTAGTCGAAGAAATCAAAAAGAAGTGTGAAAAGCAGGATTGTATTAGTTGTGAAAAAGTGCCAAAGTGAAAACATTACAAAATGGGTTTTGGAAGAAGGAAAAATCAAATCCAACTCTTGCAAAATATTTCTCCAAGTTATATAAATCATTTGGGTCAAGTTGCATTCATAAATCTCATAGCAAAGTCGAGTTTGAAGGCTGGAGAGCAAACTGCTGTTTGAAGAGGCTGGACTGTGTTAAGAATTGGAGCGCAGCGCACAGGTGGAGGGGCGCAGCGCACAGGTGGAGGGGCGCAGCACACACAAAGCGCGCAGTGCACTGGGAATTTCTGCCCAGTGCTAATTCAAACGGGCGTGACACACATAGAGAGTGTGGCGCACAGGTGGAGGAGCACGACGCATATACACAGAAGCCCGATTTTGCTCAGAATTTGCAACCAATCGCCTTCAATCCCTTGAAATTGCCAGGTGGGGTCAATCTCTCAGTGTTTCATCCATTTTTATGTTGGTATGATGATAGTAAATGAAGGCTTATGGTTGCACAAAAACTCTTAAACCCTACCACCTAAAATCATCAAAGCAAATGTTGTTAGGGTTACAAACTCATTGTGTTGGTGCCAAGGTTCTTCCCCCATTTCATTTTTCCTTCTTGCCCTCATTCCCTTCTTCCCTATGCCACTTTTTCCATTTCTCCCTATCCTAAAATGCTACTAAAATCCTATTCCCTATCCCCTCCTCACATTTGTCAAAGGTAAAACCCCAAACCCTACCCCATATAAATTTTCCTAACACCCCAAACCCTACCCTATATAAAATCTCCTAAACTCCCTACTCCCTAAATAAAATCCCTCCTCATAGCCCCTAATCCCTTCATATTATTCCCCTTCCTAACAGTCCCTTGTTGCATTTTCCCCTTGGTGGCAAATTTCAACACATAAAAAAGAGCAGTTCAAACACAGTTTATACACAGTAGTAATCTTGTCTTTAGGGTATTTTTTATAGCAGTCATGGCATCTGAGCATTCATCGGACTATGAGGTGGAAACCCAAAGTGACTCTCCCTTGGAAGAACAGGCACCCCGGAGGCCGCATAAAAGTGGTAGACATGTGAGAGAGGAACCAACCACCCTTACAGAATTGCAGGCCTGTCCTCTTGCCATGTCATGTTTTCAACATCAGTCATGCTATGAGTTTTGTCAAAAGGTGGCAAGTGTACAATTTCATCATGAGTTGGCTCGCCTTTTTTTCTACACTTGCATGTAGATCAAGCTATCTTGGCTGGTGTCACCTTCACACTTACACCAGAATCTGTCTCATTGGCAACCGGTATACCGAACATTCGTGAACCATGGCACAAGAAAAAGAAGATTGACTGACAGCATTATGAGCCATACATCAAAACCAGTTTCTTAAGGCATCTCAAGAGAGTGTTCCCATTCCGATATATAAAGGATGAATATGCTCCACTGATGATATTGATCATGAAATATTTTAGCTGTGAGGGATGGTTCTCTCGTCTTTATGCTTACCAAATTAGGTTGCTCATGCATTTCACTAGGGTATGGATGATGAGCATCCCGTATTTCATTTGCCGAAACATAGCGAGGATGACCACCTTTATACGGCACAAAACACCTCAACAACAACTTAACAGTGTCTATTCATCGGACTATGAGGTGGAAACCCAAAGTGACTCTCCCTTGGAAGAATAGGCACCCTAGAGGCCGCATAAAAGTGGCAGACATGTGAGAGAGGAACCGACCACCCTTACAGAATTGCAGGCCTGTCCTCTTGCTATGTCATGTTTTCAGCATCAGTCATGCTATGAGTTTTGTCAAAAGGTGGCAAGTGTACAATTTCATCATGAGTTGGCTTGCCTTTTTGTGCTACACTTGCATGGAGATCAAGCTATCTTGGCTGGAGTCACCTTCACGCTTACACCAGAATCCGTCTCATTGGCAACCGGTATACCGAACATTGGTGAACCATGGCACAAGAAAAAGAAGATTGACCGGCAACATTATGAGACATACATCAAAACCAGTTTCTTAAGGCATCTCAAGAGATTGTTCCCATTCCGATATCTAAAGGATGAATATGCTCCACTGATGAGATTGATCATGAAATATTTCAGCTGTGAGGGACGATTCTCTCGTCTTTATGCTTACCACATCCAGTTGCTCATGCATTTCACTAGGGTACGGATGATGAACATCCCGTATTTCATTTGCCGGAACATATAGAGGATGACCACCTTTATACAGTGCAAAACACCTCAGCAGCAACTTAACAGTGTCTATCATTTTGCTCTTATCAAGATTTTGGTGGTTCATCAGCTTGGATTGTAGGGAATCACTTGGGATGATTTCATCTTGCGTGATTTCTTTAGAGCTTCACGGAGAGTAATAGAGGTTATGCATGAGGGTGAACCTTCTCATTGGTATGAGTGCCATGAGACTGCTAGTGTGCTGGTTTTCATCACATATCAGAAGGGCACCAGACTTTTGTTTGCAACGGCAAAGTGAGTGTTATCTCCACCTGGGGTGGAAGGGGCCTCGCTTCCTCCATCAGAATCACAGGAACAGGACAAAGGCAAGGAGCCAATGCAGGATGAGGGGCCTTCAGGTGAGCCATCAGGTGAACGAGACATCGAATTTTTTCTCCTTCATGATGATGATACAGATACAGAACCAACAAGTGCACAGCTTAAAGAGATCATCCAGGAGCAGCAAGCAGAGATTCAAGCCTTGTCCCTTGATTTGGAAAGAGCCAAATGGAACATGAAATATCTGGAGTAGAGGAACAAACAGCTGGAGGATCAGTAAGCGATCATGGAGCTACAAAACATTCGTGAGCATCGCCAAGCTGCACAAAGGAGAAGAGTTGAGCTCACGTCATAGGAGCAAGAGATTAATGAGGATCGGGAGGCCAATCTTGAGAGAGTTAACATGCACTTAGAGAGGCTACTAGACAAGTTTGACAAGGACCATGCATTGCTGAGACACATGGCTATCCACTACATGGCGCGAAACAATGTGTGCAAGGCCCGAATCAGGAATCTAAAGGCGAAATTGAGGAAGGCAATCAAGAAGCAAAAGAGGAAAAGGGAGCTCGATCGATTTCAGATATTGGCCGAAGCCTCTTTGGCTCAGCATAACACTTCATAACGAAGCTATAGCCTAAATTTCAAGAAATTTGGGGCATTTTTGGCGTTTTTGGAAATTTTTGAGCAAAAAACAGGGTTTTTCTCCCTGTGCGCCACGCCACCTGGCGCGCGCTTACAATAGGGAGCTCCAAATGAAAAAATGTTTACATTTTTGGATTTTCCATGGAAAATCATGACTGTTGGTGCATTTCCCAGAAGTTTGGGCCAGTTTTGAGTCCTCAGGAGGTCAAAAACACCCAAAAAATGACCTCTCTGCCCCTATTTTGACACACAGGAAGTAGTCTTGGGAGATTTCAGTTTTGGAGGGGAAAATGGGCACCAAATTTAGAAATTCCACTTGGGTTGGAGAGCAGACAGGTAGGGATTTCCAGAAAGCACACTTGGGATTAATTTGGACTTCGGAAAGGGCCCCAAAACCAGCTTCAAAGTAGCGTGATGCATACAGTTTTTGGCGCGGCGCACAGACAGCCAAAGGCCAAAATCGCGCCCACTTCGCGAAATTTCGATTCACAATTTTCTCCAAGTGGGCACGCTCATTTACAATACATTTTTCCCTTAATTAAAGGCAAAGTTTAAAAAGAACTTTTGGCTTCTATCCAAGTGGCCAAATGAAGGCAAACAACCACCCACAAAATCTATGCTCATATTTGCTTTTTTCCAATTGGTCTTCATAGAAAATTGAATGTCACTATTGATGGTTGGATATTCATTGCTTGGGTCGATCAACCTTCCCATGGAAAAGCTTATTTATTGTATTGAGAGTCATTTCGTAAAGGGTTGGAATTTCTGGGAAACTGTGGGAGAGAAACCCAGTCACTTACTGTATATTTTGACAAAGAATTAATGAAAGATTGTAGCTCTGGTTCATGAGATTCCTGTGGCGTGAGTTTAGCAAATGTATCTTCTTTATGTTTCATATGTATTTTGTTATGTTTCGTATTTTCATTCATATTCATTTCCAGTGAAAGCTTTCTGAGTAAAAAAGGTAGAATTCAGTGTACTGCTCTGCCTTGGGATAGTTTTCACGTTCTATGTTTTCTTCTGTTAAAAAGGATTCATGTATTTATGCCATTTTCACTCTTAAACAATCTCTCCACTTCATGTTATTTCGAATCTAATTGCTAGACTTTCTGCCTGTCTTGCCTCAGGAAATAATCTGCGTCTTTGAGTTAAATTCTCTGCTCATGTTGTTCCTTGGCGCCCACACATCCCAGAAAACTCAGTCATTCATCAAAATACCTCTATCACATTTATGTATCTAGCCTAAGATCAGTATTCATTTTTGAGTCGTCTTAGACCCTATCATTTATTTTCCTGAGCGTGACCCGGAGAGAGCCCTCTCCTGTTCTGGTAGGGCTAGCTACCAGACTGAGCGTGGTTTGTGGTTACCCTGAATTTTGCCTTCCTTCAGGCTAAGGAAAATTTAGGTGCTAACATAGTGGCTACTCCACTGGGGACAAAATTCCTTGTTTTTTAGTCTTCTCCGTTGCGTAAATAGTAGGCTTAACCTACGAACACCCCATATTTCTGATAATTCTAAGCTTCCAGATGATAAGTTTGGGATTTGATAGCCTGAGTAAGTTGTTCATGTCCTTCTGATTTTTTTTTTTCGAAAATAGCATGCTGGCTTCGAGACGATATACCAGAGCCAATCCAGATTCGGATACTCCTCATATCTACGAAAACCCCAATTTGATTCCAAGACTCCTTCACCAAGAGAGCTCCATAACTCCCATGTTCAAATCCCATTCATGTCCTGACATTTTTGAGTATCTTGAAGAGCTTGAGTTTGATGAGCGGTTTGAAATATCATTGTTCGAGACCAAATCTGAAAGGGTTGTTGACTATACTGTCCCCAATCCACAGTTCCTTGTAGACCTAGAAACTGAAAGGGCTAACCGGTCAATTGATAACTATATTGCGACACAACTTCAAACTCAAATTGTTAATTCCCTACAAACTTCACACACTCATCCAACACCTCCAAGACCAAATCCACCAAGAGTGATAGCTGCCCATTTTGCACCTCTTGTGCTGCCTCAAGTTATAGATGATATGCCGTCAGATTATCAAAGCAAAATCCCTTTGTTTGATGGTGCCCCTCACAGCGTTACCACTCAGCAACATGTGGACAGAATGGCAGATTTCTATGACCTTCATGAGATCGATGCAGAAAATGTAGCAATGAGACTCTTTGTACAGACATTTGTAGGTGAAGTTAGGAAATGGTTCAGAGGTTTGTCGGTTGCACGTATCGCTACCTTGGCCGAACTGCAAAGACAATTTTTAGACTGTTGGGAAGTGAAAAAGAATCCACTTCAAATTCTTGCTGAGTATGAGCAGATCAAACGAAACGCTGGTGAGTTGGACCAAGACTACTGCATTAGATTCAATTCCGTTTACAATGAAATTCCTGATCATCTAAGGCCACCTGTGGGACTAGCCATGATGAAATTTCTGGATGGTTTTGATGCTAACATGGCTTATCAACTGAGAGAGAGAAAGCCAGCCACAATGGAAGACATGCAGAAAATCACGGTCAGCATTGAAGCAAATCTGCTGTCCAAGAGAGCTAGAGCAAAAGCAGAAAAGAAGGTCACAGTCAAGGAAGAGTCTTCCTCAAGAAGGTAGAGCAGATGCTTGAAAGGGTGAAACTCGACAAACCTGAGCCACAAGTTAGAAATCCTAACTTCTGTGGCCAGCAGCAGCCACAGTATAGGATAAGGTAGAGAGATCCATGAGCCCAAGATCAAATAGCACAGCATCCAGTACAGACACCTCTTTAGCAAAATTTTGTGAATGGACTGGACTCTGATGAGGAAGGGAAAGTAATAGGGGAAGAGAACCACTTCTTTACTCCGGATGATCTGCCTACTTATATTACTGAAGAGGAGGAGTATGCAGAAAGTTCAGATGCACACAAAGATGCAGATTTCATTCTAGCAAGTGACACAGTTTTAGAAGAAGAATCAGAGGAATATCAAATAGGCTATATGAATGCTCTGTCCGCTCAGCAGAGGCAATATTCACTTAGAAATAGAGATGTGCCAGGTAACCCAATTCAGAAGAGGAAGGAAGTTTTGGCATCAAAGAATGATTCGTCAGTTGCACAAAAGAAAGGCAAAGAGGCACTTGGACCTAACAGCAGCAATTCACCATCCGCAGAAAAATCAAATCAGAAAATTGTAACGAGAGAAAAGGAAAAGAAAGAAGTCCCGGTCAAAGAGCTAGAAAAGACTTCCACTTTTAGTTTAGAGAATGAAATTTCTAAATTGAAGGTATCCATTCCCTTGACTGAAATAATGAAGAACAACAGTTATAGAGGGAAAGTTTCTAAAATTTTAAACTGTGATCCAATGTCTGATATGGTGAATGTCGAAGATGATCAACCTGAAATGATCTTTGGACCAGCATTGAATGGTGAGTCTCCAGACAATGATGTGCCACCTTTTTATATCAGTTTAAGACTACATGATTTTGTGTTACACAATGCCATGTTCAATTCTGGAGCTTCTCACAATCTCATGCCCAAGGCTATCATGGATAAGTTGGGTTTGGACGTCACCCAGAAATACCATGATCTCTATTCATTTTATTCTAGAAGAGTAATATGTATTGGGCTCATCAAAGACTTGGTTGTAAGTCTGGATCAAATCCCAGTGAAGAATGTTTTGATGGATATTGTTGTAGCGGATATTCCTCCCAGGTTCGGCATGCTTCCTTCCAGGTCTTGGGCAGCAAAATTGAAAGGGACACTACAACTAGATTTCTCCTATGCAACAATTTCGGTGTTTGGCCAAATGAGAAAACTGTATTAGGAACAAAAAATGAAATACATGATTACAAGCAAGGAGAAACACATTAATCATCCAATTAATTATGTACATACAAATCTAGAGTCTTTTGTTTTGTATTCAGATAGTTTTAATGATGTAGATAGTCAGTTAGTTGAAGCAGAAAGCATTCCAGAAATAGTAGAAAATTTCAGAGAAGTTTTGAAGAAAGAAGGACGAGAACAGAAAAACACCATTGAGAAATCAGTTGAAGATAATGGACAGCAAGCCAAAAAAACAGAGCCAGTAGAATTTCGGCACTTGGAAGAAGAGGAAGAAGGTTTGTGGACCATGGATTTCGACGGTGCAGTGGGAAATGATGGTGCTGGAATTGGTATTTGGGTATGCAGTCCTTTCTTTGCCTCGAACAAGGTGCCTAGTAATGTGCGGGTATGCTCTTACAAATTAGCTTTCGATTGTTCAAACAATGAGGCTGAGTATGAAGCTCTGATTTCTGGCCTAAATATTCTAAGAAAGTTGAATGCTAAGAGGATTGCAATCTATGGTGACTCCGAGTTGGTGATTAAGCAGGTCAGAGGTGAATATCAAGCAAAGCATCCTCGGATGCAGGCTTACCGTAATGCAGTCCTAGACATCCTGAAGTTATTTTCAGAATATACCTTGACATGTGTGCCTCGTGTTCAAAAGAGCATTGCTGATGCTCTTGCTAAGGCAGCCAGCAGTTTGAAGATTCCAATGAACTCCAGTAATAAATTTGAAATCCATGTCAAGCATCGTCTGACTGTCCCCGACAATCAGAGGTATTGGAAAGTTTTCCAAGATGATGAAGAGATTGATGATTTTCTGCAAAACAAAGGTAAGTTCAAAGAGACCTCAATTGATGAAGAAAATGATGATGGCAAAGATGAGGTGCAGATCAATCAAATGGACGTATTGTAGCTGAAGGATAACATCATCCCTAAAGGCTTGATACCTCTAGAAGAACTCTTTGATCAAGATGATGTAGCCCACAAGCCAACATTGCAACCAACAGAGAAGGGTGTTGAAGAGGTCAATATCGGAACAGCTGCTAATCCTAAAATGGTAAAATTGTCTAAAGCATTGCCACAAAATATGAAAGCCAAATATATCAGTTTGCTGTCTTCATTTGCTGACATGTTTGCTTGGGATTATTCTGACTTGAAGACATACGATACTAATATCATTCAACACACTATACCCATTAAGCCTAATCACAAACCTTTTAGACAGAAGTTGAGAAGACTAAATCCAAAACTGCTGCCATCAATTGAAAAGGAGATAAACAGGTTGTACAAATCAGGAATCATCATTCCCATCAGATTTTCGGATTGGATCTCCAATTTGGTGCCCGTGTGGAAGAGGACAGGTGAGATTCGCTTGTGTATCGATTTTAGGAATCTCAATAAAATTTCATTGAAATATAACTATCCACTGCCCAAAATGGATCATATAATTCAGCGAGTAGTTGGGGCATCTCGTATGTCACTACTTGATGGTTATTATGGATATAACCAAATTTCAATCCATGAAGATGACTGAGACATGACAGCATTCACTACTCCATGGGGAACTTTTCATTACGCTAAAATGCCTTTCGGTTTGAAGAACGCGGGTGCCACCTTTCAGCGGGCAATGGACTTGGATTTTGAAAATGAGAAGGATGTCTTTTTGGTTGTATACCTTGATGATCTGACGGTGTTTTCCAAATCTAATGAGGAACACATGTATCATTTGAAAACTGTCTTTCAAAAGTGTAGAAAATATGGTCTATCGCTTAATCCGAAAAAGAGCTTGTTTGCCATGGAGGAGGGAAAACTACTTGGGCACATTATCTCAAAAGATGGCATTCGTATCGATCCTACACGTGTACAAGCAATTTAGCAAATTGATCTGCCCCGGAATAAGAAGGAAATTCAATCGTTCAATGGTGAAATGAATTTTTTATGCCGCTTTGTACCTAATCTTGCTGAGCACCTAAGAGAGATCACAAACATGCTTAAGAAGGACAGCCAAGTGAAGTGGATGGAAGAGGCTGTAAAATCTTTCAATTTAGTCAAATTGGCTCTTTCCTCAGCTCCAGTTCTAATAAGCCCGGAATACACTCAAGATTTTATATTGTTTTCATTCGCTTCGGAGCATACCATGGCAGCAGTGTTGATGCAGAAAAGAGATGATCACGAAAGACCAATTGCTTTCTTCAGCGGAGCTATAAGAGATGCAGCCTTAAAGTACAATATCATTGAGAAGCAAGCTCTCGCACTTGTGAAAGCATTGAAAGATTTTCGGGTATACATTCTGCATTTTCATATTTTGGCTTATGTTCCTAACGCTACTGTCAAAGATGTTTTAGTGCAAACCGATCCGGAAGGAAGACGAGGCAAGTGGATCACAGCTTTGTTAGAGTATGATGTGGAGATAAAGCCCACAAAGCTGGTTAAAGGATAGGGATTAGCAAAGTTAATGGCCAAATCAAACTTGCATGCCTTAGACATAAATCTGGTCGCTGTTATGTCCGATGAGAATGAGGAAGGTTCGTCAATTCAGGTATCTGAAATGTTTGCTCTTTCTCCATGGTATTCATACATCCTATATGTGCTTCAAAATTTGTCAACACCACTGGGCATGACTAGAAACAAAGCTAGAACTCTCAAATTAAAGGCTGCCAAGTTTTTCATTCTCAATTCTGCACTTTATTGGAAAGATCTCGGTGGTGTTCTTTTGAATTGTTTGGTGGAAGAAGAAGCAAAGCAGGTCATGGAGGATTTCCACGAAGGGGATTGTGGTGGTCACCTTTTTTGGAAAACAACAGCAAATAAAGTTTTGAGAGTGGGATACTATTGGCCAACATTGTTTGCTGATGTGTATAAGGTTGTCAAGAGCTGTCATAAATGCCAGATTTTTGAAGGAAGGCATAAATTACAGCCTTTGCCACTTAAGCCCATTGAGGTAAGTGCCCCTTTTCAGCAATGGGGGTTGGATTTCATTGGTGAAATTCATCCCGCTTCTTCCGATCAGCATTGATGGATTCTCATGGCAACAGATTACTTCACGAAATGGATCGAAGCAATTCCCACCAGACAAGCTACAGATGAGGTAATTATTTCATTCCTTGAAAATAACATCTTGTCTAGCTTTGGTTGCCCGAATAAATTAATCACTGATAACGTAGCAGCTTTCAAATCGAAAAGGATGGTAGAGTTTTGTCATAAATATCACATCATTTTGGGTCACTCAACTGCCTATCATTCGCAAGGCAATGGATTGGCGGAGTCCTCTAACAAATATTTGGTCAATATCATTAAGAAGCTGCTGGAAATCAACAAGAAGAGCTGGCATAAGAAGTTGGTAAATGCACTTTGGGCAGATCGGGTCAATCAGAAGAAATCCATTGGTATGTCCCCCTTTGAGCTTGTGTATGGAGTTGATGCCTTGTTTCCTACCTCTCTTGTAGCCCCGGTAGTCAAACTCCTTCAGGAAGCCGGCAGTGAAGATGATCCTATGCAGAGAAGATTGAATCAGATGATCCATTTGCAGCAGACCAGAGAAGAAGTTTTCGAAAACACATCCAAGTTGCAGGAGAAAATTAAGAAAATTTATGACAGAAAAGCAACGGCGGACAAATTTCAGCTGGATGATGTAGTACTGAAGTGGGATGCCAGGAATGAGGAAAAGCATAAGCACGGTAAATTCGAGAATCTTTGGAAAGGTCCCTTCAAGATTGCAGCATATCGGGGTCAAAATGCCTTTCTTCTGAAGGAAATGAACGGGGAAGATTGTCCAAGAGGGCCGATCAATGGTCGGCTGCTCAAGCAGTACCACTTCTGAGTTGTTTCTACTATTTCCATTTTCACTGTAAATACCATTTTATTTCAGTTTTGGTTTGAGTTTGTTTGGTCAGTTTTTGAGTCATTTTAAGTCCATATTTGAGTCAGTCCGAGTCAAGTTTCAGTCAATAAATGAGTCAAGATTTGCATGTCATTTGTCAAAATGATGACTCCATAGCCCAATGGACGAAGGCACTATCTGCTCTCCCAAAGATCTGTCGTTCTTGGCACCTCCAAGGAGCTACCATCCCTCATTGGAGCCAATGTTAGAGTCGGTCTTGTCAATCCTCCGTCAGAGATCAAAACTCTTTCTGCATTTCATTTTTAGGTGTCTCACTCCATTTTCTCAGCTGCATTCCACTAGGGGCATGCCATAACCTGACGAAAGGGCCTTACCATTCATTCCCCTCATGTCTTGCACCTGCTGGCTTAGGTCTTTTCACCAAAGTGTATTAAAGTCCATGACAGTCAATGTTTAATCTTTTAATGGCCAGGAGTCATTTCGGTCATTAAGTCTAGGGATTGATCATTTGGTCTTCAAACAAGGTCCAATAAAGCCAGCAAGGCCAGAGGGAGGCTCTTATAAAGTTTTTCTTCAAAGATTTTCATCGTCGTGTTGATAGAATACGACTGTTCTTCAAAACTCAGTTTTGAAGAAAAGTCAATTGTTTGTCATTTGTAAAAAAATTCAAAAGTTTCTCAGTGGATTTCTCCAAGTGTAACCCTAGTCTCCTTAGCCAAATTCCATGTCGGCTACCCCTGCAAAAAATCGCCAAAAATTTCATCATTTTAGTCGAAGAAATCAAAAAGAAGTGTGAAAAGCAGGATTGTATTAGTTATGAAAAAGTGCCAAAGTGAAAACATTACAAAATGGGTTTTGGAAGAAGGAAAAATCAAATCCAACTCTTGCAAAATATTTCTCCAAGTTATATAAATCATTTGGGTCAAGTTGCATTCATAAATCTCATAGCAAAGTCGAGTTTGAAGGCTGGAGAGCAAACTGCTGTTTGAAGAGGCTGGACTGTGTAAGAATTGGAGCGCAACGCACAGGTGGAGGGGCGCAGCACACACAAAGCGTGCAGCGCACTGGGAATTTCCTCCCAGTGCTAATTCAAACGGGCGTGACACACACAGAGAGCCTGGCGCACAGGTGGAGGAGCACGACGCATATACACAGAAGCCCGATTTTGCTCAGAATTTGCAACCAATCACCTTCAATCCCTTGAAATTGCTAGGTGGGGTCAATCTCTCAGTGTTTCATCCATTTTTATGTTGGTATGATGATAGTAAATGAAGGCTTATGGTTACACAAAAAATCTTAAACCCTACCACCTAAAATCATTAAAGCAAATGTTGTTAGGGTTACAAACTCATTTTGTTGGTGCCAAGGTTCTTCCCCCATTTCATTTTTCCTTCTTGCCCTCATTCCCTTCTTCCCTATGCCACTTTTTCCATTTCTCCCTATCCTAAAATGCTACTAAAATCCTATTCCCTATCCCCTCCTCACATTTGTCAAAGGTAAAACCCCAAACCCTACCCGATATAAATTTTCCTAACACACCAAACCCTACCCTATATAAAATCTCCTAAACTCCCTACTCCCTAAATAAAATCCCTCCTCATAGCCCCTAATCCCTTCATATTATTCCCCTTCCTAACAGTCCCTTGTTGCATTTTCCCCTTGGTGGCAAATTTCAACACATAAAAAAGAGCAGTTCAAACACAGTTTATACACAGTAGTCATCTTGTCTTAAGGGTATTTTTTATAGCAGTCATGGCATCTGAGCATTCATCGGACTATGAGGTGGAAACCCAAAGTGACTCTCCCTTGGAAGAACAGGCACCCTGGAGGCCGCATAAAAGTGGTAGACATGTGAGGAACCGACCACCCTTACAGAATTGCAGGCCTGTCCTCTTGCTATGTCATGTTTTCAACATTAGTCATGCTATGAGTTTTGTCAAAAGGTGGCAAGTGTACAATTTCATCATGAGTTGGCTCGCCTTTTTTTTCTACACTTGCATGGAGATGAAGCTATCTTGGTTGGTGTCATCTCCACACTTACACCAGAATCTGTCTCATTGGCAACCGGTATACCGAACATTGGTGAACCATGGCACAAGAAAAAGAAGATTGACCGACAGCATTATGAGCCATACATCAAAACCAGTTTCTTAAGGCATCTCAAGAGAGTGTTCCCATTCCGATATCTAAAGGATGAATATGCTCCACTGATGATATTGATCATGAAATATTTCAGCTGTGAGGGACGGTTCTCTCGTCTTTATGCTTACCAAATCAGGTTGCTCATGCATTTCACTAGGGTATGGATGATGAGCATCCCGTAATTCATTTGCCGAAACATAGAGAGGATGACCACCTTTATACGGCACAAAACACCTCAACAACAACTTAACAGTGTCTATCATTTTTCTCTTATCAAGATTTTGGTGGTTCATCAGCTTGGATTGCAGGGCATCACTTGGGATGATTTCATCTCGTGTGATTTCTTCAGAGCTTCACGGAGAGTAACAGAGGTTAAGCATGAGGGTGAACCTTCTCATCGGTATGAGCGCCATGAGACTGCTAGTGTGCCGGTTTTCATCACATATCAGAAGGGCACCAGACGTTTGTTTGCAGTGGCAAAGCGAGTGTTATCTCCACCTGGGGTGGAAGGGGCCTCGCTTCCTCCATCAGCATCACAGGAACAGGACAAAGGCAAGGAGCCAATGCAGGATGAGGGGCCTTCAGGTGAGCCATCAGGTGAATGAGAGACCGAATTTGTTCTCCTTCATGATGATGATACAGATACAGAACCGACAAGTGCACAGCTTAAAGAGATCATCCAAGAGCAGCAAGCAGAGATTCAAGCCTTGTCCCTTGATTTGGAAAGAGCAAAATGGAACATGAAATATCTGGAGTAGAAGAACAAACAGCTGGAGGATTAACAAGCGATCATGGAGCTACAAACATTCGTGAGCATCGCCAAGCTGCACAAAGGAGAAGAGTTGAGCTCATGTCATTGGAGCAAGAGATTAATGAGGATCGGGAGGCCAATCTCGAGAGAGTTAACATGCACTTAGAGAGGCTGCTGGACAAGGTTGAAAAGGACCATGAATTGTTGAGACACATGGATTTCCACTACATGGCCCGAAACAAAGTGTGCAAGGCCTGAATCAGGAATTTGAAGGCGAAATTGAGGAAGTCAATCAAGAAGCAAAAGAGGCAAAGGGAGCTCGATCGACTTCAAATATTGGCCGAAGCCTCTTTGGCCCATCATAACACTTGATAAGAAAGATCCAGCCCAAATTTCAAGAAATTTGGGGCATTTTTGGCGTTTTTGGAAATTTTTGAGCAAAAAACAGGGTTTTTCTCCCTGTGCGCCACGCCGCCTGGCGCGTGCTTACAATAGGGAGCTCCAAATGACAAAAGGTTTGCATTTTTGGATTTTCCAGGGAAAATGATGACTGTTGGTGCATTTCCCAGAAGTTTGGGCCAGTTTTGAGTCCTCAGGAGGTCAAAAACACCCAAAAAATGACCTCTCTGCCCCTATTTTGACACACAGGAAACAGTCTTGGGAGATTGCAGTTTTGGAGGGGCAAATGGGCACCAAATTCAGAAATTCCACTTGGGTTGGAGAGTAGACAGGAAGGGATTTCTAGCAAGCACACTTGGGTGCAATTTGGACTTCGGAAAGGGCCTCAAAACCAGCTCCAAAGTAGCGCAACGCATACAATTTTTGGCGCGACGCACAGACACCTTAAGGCCAAAATCGCGCCCGCTTCGCAAAATTTCAATTGGAAATTTTCTCCAAGTGGGCCCGCTCATTTATAATACATTTTTCCTGGAATTAAAGGCAAAGTTTAAAAGGCACTTTTGGCTTCTATCCAAGTGGCCAAATGAAGGCGAACAACCACCCACAAAATCTATGCTCATATTCGCTTTTTTCCAATTGGTCTTCATAGAAAATTGAATGTAACTGCTGATGGTTGGCTCTTCATTACCTGGGTTGATCAACCTTCCCATGGGAAAGCTTATTTATTGTATTGAGAGTCATTTTGTAAAGGGTTGGAATTTTTGGGAAACTGTGGGAGAGAAACCCAGTCACTTATTGTATATTTTGACAAAGAATTAATGAAAGATTGCAGCTCTGGTTCATGAGATTCCTGTGGCATGAGTTTAGCACATGTATCTTCTTTATGTTTCATATGTATTTCGTTATGTTTCGTATTTTCATTCATATTCATTTCCAGTGAAAGCTTTCTGAGTAAAAAGGTAGAATTCAGTGTACTGCTCTGCCTTGGGATAGTTTTCACGTTCTATGTTTTCTTCTGTTGAAAAGGATTCATGTATTTATGCCCTTTTCACACTCTTAAACAATCTCTCCACTTCATGTTATTTCAAATCTAATTGCTAGACTTTCCGCCTGTCTTTCCTCACGAAATAATCTGCGCCTTTGAGTTAAATTCTCTGCTCATGTTCTTCCTTGGCCCCCACACATCCCAGAAAACTCAGGCGTTCATCAAAATACCTCTATCACATTTATTTATCTAGCCTAAGATCAATATTCATTTTCGAGTCATCTCAGAACCTATCGTTTATTTTCCTGAGCGTGACCCGGAGAGAGCCCTCTCTTTGTTCTGGTAGGGCTAGCTACCAGACTGAGCATGGTTTGTGGTTACCCTGAATTTTGCCTTCCTTCAGCCTAAGGAAAATTTAGGTGCTAACAGAGACAATCTTCAAGAAATTGAACCCTTAGTCTATGCACATGCATGTGAAATTTAACCAAGTGAAGAGCAGCATGATCTCCTTTCTGATCTTTGAATTTTGGCAAATAAGTTTTTGAATCTACATAAGGCATGTGGTTTGGTAAACCTAGAATATGAGCCTGATTCATAGGTGCATACCTCGCAGCTGTATTCATTTTCAGCCAATAGAATTGTGAGTAAAACTATGATTTTTGGATCTTGCTGCAAGTGGAGTCTTTGGATTAGCTTGAATCTTGATCGGAGTCACCAGGTGAATGGTTCATCCTATGTGTTTTTGACTATTACCCACCATCGGCAATTAGATCTTAAACTTTGATGATTTTCCTGGAGAAGATGCAAATTTTTGTTCCTTGGCAATGACACCACTATGTTAGCACCCTCTAGTTGACCTCTAGACTGAAAAAAGGATCACATGGGTAACCAAAAACCACTTGTGGAATTGGAACCTAGCCCTTCCAACTCTAGAAAGGGTTATCTCTATAGTATTTTTCAGTCAATTGGATAACTAAGTGTTTCAGATTTTAGGCTAGTTCTTAAGGACAAAGAGAAATGAATTTGTTTTAAAGTTTTGATGGTAGGTGTGAGATGAAATACCTTGGGCGTGGAGTAACTCTTAGCCAATATTTTCAGTGAATAAATGGGATAATGAAGATATCTTGCAACAGGAGCAAGATAGACAGTCTTATAGTTTTTAAAGAAAAATATGTTGTAGGAGGGTGAGCAGAGGAATAGTGAACTTAACAACACCTAAAGCACCTCACGAGGGGTGGATTTTAGATATTTACTAAGGAATAAACATCAAAATTATTAGAAAGCCACGAAAGAGCACCTTAACAATGAATTCTAAAATCAACTTTTTCTTTACTAAACATGAAGTAAGACATTCATGAATCGAAATAAAATAAGGTAATGAAAAAAATAAGAAATCACATCACCATAAAGGATTGACACTTGAATTCCTACAACAAGTCACTTCCTCCTTCTTTCATTCACTGAAATTTTTATAAAATGTATAGAACATGATTATTTTCTCTCACACTCTAACCAACCCCTTTTTCACCTTCTTTCATCATTAAATACATAGAGGAATTCAAAATTACCACACAAAGTGGTCGAATTCACTAAATAGGAGTAAAATAGGCTTGATATGATGTACTTGTAGAAACAGTAGAAACCTACCATATAGAATCTATGATAATTTTGGAAACATCATTGTTTTGAATCGTACAAGAATTTAGAAACAACATGTCAAGACTTTTCAATCAAATTAACATATCTATGATTATCCACACATATCCTATCACTAGAATACTTCTATAAGGTCCCGAAATACCAAAATAAAAAAATAAGTCTGATTGATATAGTTGCGTAGAAGTTGCACAACATAGTGAAATAGGCCTCCAAGATTGACATAGTTTCATATCATACTATACAAAACCGATCTAATGGGTATGCTTGAAATGGTGTTGTGTTGGTGTAGAACCCCTAAGATATCCCCTTTAACCTTTGTCGACCTCCCAACTGAATCCTCACCACTTGCGGAACATAATTCAACTTCTGAATATATTTGACATTACCCGCTCAAAAAAAATGTTTGAGTTCCCAAACATCCATCACATTCACTTTATAGCACGAAACGTACTTCAAACCTACTGAAATTCAAATTTACAAATCAAATTTCAAAAAATTTCCGAATTTTGTCAGCAAATGGGCACCAAATTTCAGTTTTGGAGGGGCAAATGGGCACCAAATTTAGAAATTCCACTTGGGTTGGAGAGCAGACAGGTAGGGATTTCCAGAAAGCACACTTGGGGTCAATTTGGACTTTGGAAAGGGCCCCAAAACCAGCTTCAAAGTAGCGTGATGCATACAGTTTTTGGCGCGGCGCACAGACAGCCAAAGGCCAAAATCGCGCCCACTTCGCGAAATTTCGATTCACAATTTTCTCCAAGTGGGCACACTCATTTACAATACATTTTTCCCGTAATTAAAGGCAAAGTTTAAAAAGAACTTTTGGCTTCTATCCAAGTGGCCAAATGAAGGCAAACAACCACCCACAAAATCTATGCTCATATTTGCTTTTTTCCAATTGGTCTTCATAGAAAATTGAATGTCACTATTGATGGTTGGATATTCATTGCTTGGGTCAATCAACCTTCCCATGGAAAAGCTTATTTATTGTATTGAGAGTCATTTTGTAAAGGGTTGGAATTTCTGGGAAACTGTGGGAGAGAAACCCAGTCACTTACTGTATATTTTGACAAAGAATTAATGAAAGATTGTAGCTCTGGTTCATGAGATTCCTGTGGCGTGAGTTTAGCAAATGTATCTTCTTTATGTTTCATATGTATTTTGTTATGTTTCATATTTTCATTCATATTCATTTCCAGTGAAAGCTTTCTGAGTAAAAAAGGTAGAATTCAGTGTACTGCTCTGCCTTGGGATAGTTTTCACGTTCTATGTTTTCTTCTGTTAAAAAGGATTCATGTATTTATGCCATTTTCACTCTTAAACAATCTCTCCACTTCATGTTATTTCGAATCTAATTGCTAGACTTTCTGCCTGTCTTGCCTCAGGAAATAATCTGCGTCTTTGAGTTAAATTCTCTACTCATGTTGTTCCTTGGCGCCCACACATCCCAGAAAACTCAGTCATTCATCAAAATACCTCTATCACATTTATGTATCTAGCCTAAGATCAGTATTCATTTTTGAGTCGTCTCAGACCCTATCATTTATTTTCTTGAGCGTGACCCGGAGAGAGCCCTCTCCTGTTCTGGTAGGGCTAGCTACCAGACTGAGCGTGGTTTGTGGTTACCCTGAATTTTGCCTTCCTTCAGGCTAAGGAAAATTTAGGTGCTAACATAGTGGCTACTCCACTGGGGACAAAATTCCTTGTTTTTTAGTCTTCTCCGTTGCGTAAATAGTAGGCTTAACCTACGAACACCCCATATTTCTGATAATTCTAAGCTTCCAGATGATAAGTTTGGGATTTGATAGGCTGAGTAAGTTGTTCATGTCCTTCTGATTTTTTTTTTTCGAAAATAGCATGCTGGCTTCGAGACGATATACCAGAGCCAATCCAGATTCGGATACTCCTCATATCTACGAAAACCCCAATTTGATTCCAAGACTCCTTCACCAAGAGAGCTCCATAACTCCCATGTTCAAATCCCATTCATGTCCTGACATTTTTGAGTATCTTGAAGAGCTTGAGTTTGATGAGCGGTTTGAAATATCATTGTTCGAGACCAAATCTGAAAGGGTTGTTGACTATACTGTCCCCAATCCACAGTTCCTTGTAGACCTAGAAACTGAAAGGGCTAACCGGTCAATTGATAACTATATTGCGACACAACTTCAAACTCAAATTGTTAATTCCCTACAAACTTCACACACTCATCCAACACCTCCAAGACCAAATCCACCAAGAGTGATAGCTGCCCATTTTGCACCTCTTGTGCTGCCTCAAGTTATAGATGATATGCCGACAGATTATCAAAGCAAAATCCCTTTGTTTGATGGTGCCCCTCACAGCGTTACCACTCAGCAACATGTGGACAGAATGGCAGATTTCTATGACCTTCATGAGATCGATGCAGAAAATGTAGCAATGAGACTCTTTGTACAGACATTTGTAGGTGAAGTTAGGAAATGGTTCAGAGGTTTGTCGGTTGCACGTATCGCTACCTTGGCCGAACTGCAAAGACAATTTTTAGACTGTTGGGAAGTGAAAAAGAATCCACTTCAAATTCTTGCTGAGTATGAGCAGATCAAACGAAACGCTGGTGAGTCGGACCAAGACTACTGCATTAGATTCAATTCCGTTTACAATGAAATTCCTGATCATCTAAGGCCACCTGTGGGACTAGCCATGATGAAATTTCTGGATGGTTTTGATGCTAACATGGCTTATCAACTGAGAGAGAGAAAGCCAGCCACAATGGAAGACATGCAGAAAATCACGGTCAGCATTGAAGCAAATCTGCTGTCCAAGAGAGCTAGAGCAAAAGCAGAAAAGAAGGTCACAGTCAAGGAAGAGTCTTCCTCAAGAAGGTAGAGCAGATGCTTGAAAGGGTGAAACTCGACAAACCTGAGCCACAAGTAAGAAATCCTAACTTCTGTGGCCAGCAGCAGCCACAGTATAGGATAAGGTAGAGAGATCCATGAGCCCAAGATCAAATAGCACAGCATCCAGTACAGACACCTCTTTAGCAAAATTTTGTGAATGGACTGGACTCTGATGAGGAAGGGAAAGTAATAGGGGAAGAGAACCACTTCTTTACTCCGGATGATCTGCCTACTTATATTACTGAAGAGGAGGAGTATGCAGAAAGTTCAGATGCACACAAAGATGCAGATTTCATTCTAGCAAGTGACACAGTTTTAGAAGAAGAATCAGAGGAATATCAAATAGGCTATATGAATGCTCTGTCCGCTCAGCAGAGGCAATATTCACTTAGAAATAGAGATGTGCCAGGTAACCCAATTCAGAAGAGGAAGGAAGTTTTGGCATCAAAGAATGATTCGTCAGTTGCACAAAAGAAAGGCAAAGAGGCACTTGGACCTAACAGCAGCAATTCACCATCTGCAGAAAAATCAAATCAGAAAATTGTAACGAGAGAAAAGGAAAAGAAAGAAGTCCCGGTCAAAGAGCTAGAAAAGACTTCCACTTTTAGTTTAGAGAATGAAATTTCTAAATTGAAGGTATCCATTCCCTTGACTGAAATAATGAAGAACAACAGTTATAGAGGGAAAGTTTCTAAAATTTTAAACTGTGATCCAATGTCTGATATGGTGAATGTCGAAGATGATCAACCTGAAATGATCTTTGGACCAGCATTGAATGGTGAGTCTCCAGACAATGATGTGCCACCTTTTTATATCAGTTTAAGACTACATGATTTTGTGTTACACAATGCCATGTTCAATTCTGGAGCTTCTCACAATCTCATGCCCAAGGCTATCATGGATAAGTTGGGTTTGGACGTCACCCAGAAATACCACGATCTCTATTCATTTGATTCTAGAAGAGTAATATGTATCGGGCTCATCAAAGACTTGGTTGTAAGTCTGGATCAAATCCCAGTGAAGAATGTTTTGATGGATATTGTTGTAGCGGATATTCCTCCCAGGTTCGGCATGCTTCTTTCCAGGTCTTGGGTAGCAAAATTGAAAGGGACACTACAACTAGATTTCTCCTATGCAACAATTTCGGTGTTTGGCCAAATGAGAAAACTGTATTAGGAACAAAAAATGAAATACATGATTACAAGCAAGGAGAAACACATTAATCATCCAATTAATTATGTACATACAAATCTAGAGTCTTTTGTTTTGTATTCAGATAGTTTTAATGATGTAGATAGTCAGTTAGTTGAAGCAGAAAGCATTCCAGAAATAGTAGAAAATTTCAGAGAAGTTTTGAAGAAAGAAGGACGAGAACAGCAAAACACCATTGAGAAATCAGTTGAAGATAATGGACAGCAAGCCAAAAAAACAGAGCCAGTAGAATTTCGGCACTTGGAAGAAGAGGAAGAAGGTTTGTGGACCATGGATTTCGACGGTGCAGTGGGAAATGATGGTGCTGGAATTGGTATTTGGGTACGCAGTCCTTTCTTTGCCTCGAACAAGGTGCCTAGTAATGTGCGGGTATGCTCTTACAAATTAGCTTTCGATTGTTCAAACAATGAGGCTGAGTATGAAGCTCTGATTTCTGGCCTAAATATTCTAAGAAAGTTGAATGCTAAGAGGATTGCAGTCTATGGTGACTCCGAGTTGGTGATTAAGCAGGTCAGAGGTGAATATCAAGCAAAGCATCCTCGGATGCAGGCTTACCGTAATGCAGTCCTAGACATCCTGAAGTTATTTTCAGAATATACCTTGACATGTGTGCCTCGTGTTCAAAAGAGCATTGCTGATGCTCTTGCTAAGGCAGCCAGCAGTTTGAAGATTCCAATGAACTCTAGTAATAAATTTGAAATCCATGTCAAGCATCGTCTGACTGTCCCCGACAATCAGAGGTATTGGAAAGTTTTCCAAGATGATGAAGAGATTGATGATTTTCTGCAAAACAAAGGTAAGTTCAAAGAGACCTCAATTGATGAAGAAAATGATGATGGCAAAGATGAGGTGCAGATCAATCAAATGGACGTATTGTAGCTGAAGGATAACATCATCCCTAAAGGCTTGATACCTCTAGAAGAACTCTTTGATCAAGATGATGTAGCCCACAAGCCAACATTGCAACCAACAGAGAAGGGTGTTGAAGAGGTCAATATCGGAACAGCTGCTAATCCTAAAATGGTAAAATTGTCTAAAGCATTGCCACAAAATATGAAAGCCAAATATATCAGTTTGCTGTCTTCATTTGCTGACATGTTTGCTTGGGATTATTCTGACTTGAAGACATATGATACTAATATCATTCAACACACTATACCCATTAAGCCTAATCACAAACCTTTTAGACAAAAGTTGAGAAGACTAAATCCAAAACTGCTGCCATCAATTGAAAAGGAGATAAACAGGTTGTACAAATCAGGAATCATCATTCCCATCAGATTTTCGGATTGGATCTCCAATTTGGTGCCCGTGTGGAAGAGGACAGGTGAGATTCGCTTGTGTATCGATTTTAGGAATCTCAATAAAATTTCATTGAAATATAACTATCCACTGCCCAAAATGGATCATATACTTCAGCGAGTAGTTGGGGCATCTCGTATGTCACTACTTGATGGTTATTCTGGATATAACCAAATTTCAATCCATGAAGATGACTGAGACAGGAAAGCATTCACTACTCCATGGGGAACTTTTCATTACGCTAAAATGCCTTTCGGTTTGAAGAACGCGGGTGCCACCTTTCAGCGGGCAATGGACTTGGATTTTGAAAATGAGAAGGATGTCTTTTTGGTTGTATACCTTGATGATCTGACGGTGTTTTCCAAATCTAATGAGGAACACATGTATCATTTGAAAACTGTCTTTCAAAAGTGTAGAAAATATGGTCTATCGCTTAATCCGAAAAAGAGCTTGTTTGCCATGGAGGAGGGAAAACTACTTGGGCACATTATCTCAAAAGATGGCATTCGTATCGATCCTACACGTGTACAAGCAATTTAGCAAATTGATCTGCCCCGGAATAAGAAGGAAATTCAATCGTTCAATGGTGAAATGAATTTTTTATTCCGCTTTGTACCTAATCTTGCTGAGCACCTAAGAGAGATCACAAACATGCTTAAGAAGGACAGCCAAGTGAAGTGGATGGAAGAGGCTGTAAAATCTTTCAATTTAGTCAAATTGGCTCTTTCCTCAGCTCCAGTTCTAATAAGCCCGGAATACACTCAAGATTTTATATTGTTTTCATTCGCTTCAGAGCATACCATGGCAGCAGTGTTGATGCAGAAAAGAGATGATCACGAAAGACCAATTGCTTTCTTCAGCGAAGCTATAAGAGATGCAGCCTTAAAGTACAATATCATTGAGAAGCAAGCTCTCGCACTTGTGAAAGCATTGAAAGATTTTCGGGTATACATTCTGCATTTTCATATTTTGGCTTATGTTCCTAACGCTGCTGTCAAAGATGTTTTAGTGCAAACCGATCCGGAAGGAAGACGAGGCAAGTGGATCACAGCTTTGTTAGAGTATGATGTGGAGATAAAGCCCACAAAGCTGGTTAAAGGATAGGGATTAGCAAAGTTAATGGCCGAATCAAACTTGCATGCCTTAGACATAAATCTGGTCGCTGTTATGTCCGATGAGAATGAGGAAGGTTCGTCAATTCAGGTATCTGAAATGTTTGCTCTTTCTCCATGGTATTCATACATCCTATATGTGCTTCAAAATTTGTCAACACCACTGGGCATGACTAGAAACAAAGCTAGAACTCTCAAATTAAAGGCTGCCAAGTTTTTCATTCTCAATTCTGCACTTTATTGGAAAGATCCCGGTGGTGTTCTTTTGAATTGTTTGGTGGAAGAAGAAGCAAAGCAGGTCATGGAGGATTTCCACGAAGGGGATTGTGGTGGTCGCCTTTTTTGGAAAAAAACAGCAAATAAAGTTTTGAGAGTGGGATACTATTGGCCAACATTGTTTGCTGATGTGTATAAGGTTGTCAAGAGCTGTCATAAATGCCAGATTTTTGAAGGAAGGCATAAATTACAGCCTTTGCCACTTAAGCCCATTGAGGTAAGTGCCCCTTTTCAGCAATGGGGGTTGGATTTCATTGGTGAAATTCATCCCGCTTCTTCCGATCAGCATTGATGGATTCTCATGGCAACAGATTACTTCACGAAATGGATCGAAGCAATTCCCACCAGACAAGCTACAGATGCGGTAATTATTTCATTCCTTGAAAATAACATCTTGTCTCGCTTTGGTTGCCCGAATAAATTAATCACTGATAACGTAGCAGCTTTCAAATCGAAAAGGATGGTAGAGTTTTGTCATAAATATCACATCATTTTGGGTCACTCAACTGCCTATCATCCGCAAGGCAATGGATTGGCGGAGTCCTCTAACAAATATTTGGTCAATATCATTAAGAAGCTGCTGGAAATCAACAAGAAGAGCTGGCATAAGAAGTTGGTAAATGCACTTTGGGCAGATCGGGTCAATCAGAAGAAATCCATTGGTATGTCCCCCTTTGAGCTTGTGTATGGAGTTGATGCCTTGTTTCCTACCTCTCTTGTAGCCCCGGTAGTCAAACTCCTTCAGGAAGCCGGCAGTGAAGATGATCCTATGCAGAGAAGATTGAATCAGATGATCCATTTGCAGCAGACCAGAGAAGAAGTTTTCCAAAACACATCCAAGTTGCAGGAGAAAATTAAGAAAATTTATGACAGAAAAGCAAAGGCGGACAAATTTCAGCTGGATGATGTAGTACTGAAGTGGGATGCCAGGAATGAGGAAAAGCATAAGCACGGTAAATTCGAGAATCTTTGGAAAGGTCCCTTCAAGATTGCAGCATATCGGGGTCAAAATGCCTTTCTTCTGAAGGAAATGAACGGGGAAGATTGTCCAAGAGGGCCGATCAATGGTCGGCTGCTCAAGCAGTACCACTTCTGAGTTGTTTCTACTATTTCCATTTTCACTGTAAATACCATTTTATTTCAGTTTTGGTTTGAGTTTGTTTGGTCAGTTTTTGAGTCATTTTAAGTCCATATTTGAGTCAGTCCGAGTCAAGTTTCAGTCAATAAATGAGTCAAGAGTTGCATGTCATTTGTCAAAATGATAACTCCATAGCCCAATGGACGAAGGCACTATCTGCTCTCCCAAAGATCTGTCGTTCTTGGCACCTCCAAGGAGCTACCATCCCTCATTGGAGCCAATGTTAGAGTCGGTCTTGTCAATCCTCCGTCAGAGATCAAAACTCTTTCTGCATTTCATTTTTAGGTGTCTCACTCCATTTTCTCAGCTGCATTCCACTAGGGGCATGCCATAACCTGACGGAAGGGCCTTACCATTCATTCCCCTCATGTCTTGCACCTGCTGGCTTAGGTCTTTTCACCAAAGTGTATTAAAGTCCATGACAGTCAATGTTTAATCTTTTAATGGCCAGGAGTCATTTCAGTCATTAAGTCTAGGGATTGATCATTTGGTCTTCAAACAAGGTCCAATAAAGCCAGCAAGGCCAGAGGGAGGCTCTTATAAAGTTTTTCTTCAAAGATTTTCATCGTCGTGTTGATAGAATACAACTGTTCTTCAAAACTCAGTTTTGAAGAAAAGTCAATTGTTTGTCATTTGTAAAAAATTTCAAAAGTTTCTCAGTGGATTTCTCCAAGTGTAACCCTAGTCTCCTTAGCCAAATTCCATGTTGGCTACCCCTGCAAAAAATCGCCAAAAATTTCATCATTTTAGTCGAAGAAATCAAAAAGAAGTGTGAAAAGCAGGATTGTATTAGTTATGAAAAAGTGCCAAAGTGAAAACATTACAAAATGGGTTTTGGAAGAAGGAAAAGTCAAATCCAACTCTTGCAAAATATTTCTCCAAGTTATATAAATCATTTGGGTCAAGTTACATTCATAAATCTCATAGCAAAGTCGAGTTTGAAGGCTGGAGAGCAAACTGCTGTTTGAAGAGGCTGGACTGTGTTAAGAATTGGAGCGCAGCGCACAGGTGGAGGGGCGCAGCACACACAAAGCATGCAGCGCACTGGGAATTTCCGCCCAGTGCTAATTCAAACGGGCGTGACACACACAGAGAGCCTGGCGCACAGGTGGAGGAGCACGACGCATATACACAGAAGCCCGATTTTGCTCAGAATTTGCAACCAATCACCTTCAATCCCTTGAAATTGCTAGGTGGGGTCAATCTCTCAGTGTTTCATCCATTTTTATGTTGGTATGATGATAGTAAATGAAGGCTTATGGTTACACAAAAAATCTTAAACCCTACCACCTAAAATCATTAAAGCAAATGTTGTTAGGGTTACAAACTCATTTTGTTGGTGCCAAGGTTCTTCCCCCATTTCATTTTTCCTTCTTGCCCTCATTCCCTTCTTCCCTATGCCACTTTTTCCATTTCTCCCTATCCTAAAATGCTACTAAAATCCTATTCCCTATCCCCTCCTCACATTTGTCAAAGGTAAAACCCCAAACCCTACCCGATATAAATTTTCCTAACACACCAAACCCTACCCTATATAAAATCTCCTAAACTCCCTACTCCCTAAATAAAATCCCTCCTCATAGCCCCTAATCCCTTCATATTATTCCCCTTCCTAACAGTCCCTTGTTGCATTTTCCCCTTGGTGGCAAATTTCAACACATAAAAAAGAGCAGTTCAAACACAGTTTATACACAGTAGTCATCTTGTCTTAAGGGTATTTTTTATAGCAGTCATGGCATCTGAGCATTCATCGGACTATGAGGTGGAAACCCAAAGTGACTCTCCCTTGGAAGAACAGGCACCCTGGAGGCCGCATAAAAGTGGTAGACATGTGAGAGAGGAACCGACCACCCTTACAGAATTGCAGGCCTGTCCTCTTGCTATGTCATGTTTTCAACATTAGTCATGCTATGAGTTTTGTCAAAAGGTGGCAAGTGTACAATTTCATCATGAGTTGGCTCGCCTTTTTTTTCTACACTTGCATGGAGATGAAGCTATCTTGGCTGGTGTCATCTCCACACTTACACCAGAATCTGTCTCATTGGCAACCGGTATACCGAACATTGGTGAACCATGGCACAAGAAAAAGAAGATTGACCGACAGCATTATGAGCCATACATCAAAACCAGTTTCTTAAGGCATCTCAAGAGAGTGTTCCCATTCCGATATCTAAAGGATGAATATGCTCCACTGATGATATTGATCATGAAATATTTCAGCTGTGAGGGACGGTTCTCTCGTCTTTATGCTTACCAAATCAGGTTGCTCATGCATTTCACTAGGGTATGGATGATGAGCATCCCGTATTTCATTTGCCGAAACATAGAGAGGATGACCACCTTTATACGGCACAAAACACCTCAACAACAACTTAACAGTGTCTATCATTTTTCTCTTATCAAGATTTTGGTGGTTCATCAGCTTGGATTGCAGGGCATCACTTGGGATGATTTCATCTCGTGTGATTTCTTCAGAGCTTCACGGAGAGTAACAGAGGATAAGCATGAGGGTGAACCTTCTCATCGATATGAGCGCCATGAGACTGCTAGTATGCCGGTTTTCATCACATATCAGAAGGGCACCAGACGTTTGTTTGCAGTGGCAAAGCGAGTGTTATCTCCACCTGGGGTGGAAGGGGCCTCGCTTCCTCCATCAGCATCACAAGAACAGGACAAAGGCAAGGAGCCAATGCAGGATGAGGGGCCTTCAGGTGAGCCATCAGGTGAATGAGAGACCGAATTTGTTCTCCTTCATGATGATGATACAGATACAGAACCGACAAGTGCACAGCTTAAAGAGATCATCCAAGAGCAGCAAGCAGAGATTCAAGCCTTGTCCCTTGATTTGGAAAGAGCAAAATGGAACATGAAATATCTGGAGTAGAAGAACAAATAGCTGGAGGATTAACAAGCGATCATGGAGCTACAAACATTCGTGAGCATCGCCAAGCTGCACAAAGGAGAAGAGTTGAGCTCATGTCATTGGAGCAAGAGATTAGTGAGGATCGGGAGGCCAATCTCGGGAGAGTTAACATGCACTTAGAGAGGCTGCTGGACAAGGCTGAAAAGGACCATGAATTGTTGAGACACATGGATTTCCACTACATGGCCCGAAACAAAGTGTGCAAGGCCTGAATCAGGAATTTGAAGGCGAAATTGAGGAAGTCAATCAAGAAGAAAAAGAGGCAAAGGGAGCTCGATCGACTTCAAATATTGGCCGAAGCCTCTTTGGCCCATCATAACACTTGATAAGAAAGATCCAGCCCAAATTTCAAGAAATTTGGGGCATTTTTGGCGTTTTTGGAAATTTTTGAGCAAAAAACAGGGTTTTTCTCCCTGTGCGCCACGCCGCCTGGCGCGTGCTTACAATAGGGAGCTCCAAATGACAAAAGGTTTGCATTTTTGGATTTTCCAGGGAAAATGATGACTGTTGGTGCATTTCCCAGAAGTTTGGGCCAGTTTTGAGTCCTCAGGAGGTCAAAAACACCCAAAAAATGACCTCTCTGCCCCTATTTTGACACACAGGAAACAGTCTTGGGAGATTGCAGTTTTGGAGGGGCAAATGGGCACCAAATTCAGAAATTCCACTTGGGTTGGAGAGTAGACAGGAAGGGATTTCTAGAAAGCACACTTGGGTGCAATTTGGACTTCGGAAAGGGCCTCAAAACCAGCTCCAAAGTAGCGCAACGCATACAATTTTTGGCGCGACGCACAGACACCTTAAGGCCAAAATCGCGCCCGCTTCGCAAAATTTCAATTGGAAATTTTCTCCAAGTGGGCCCACTCATTTATAATACATTTTTCCCGGAATTAAAGGCAAGGTTTAAAAGGCACTTTTGGCTTCTATCCAAGTGGCCAAATGAAGGCGAACAACCAATCACAAAATCTATGCTCATATTCGCTTTTTTCCAATTGGTCTTCATAGAAAATTGAATGTAACTGCTGATGGTTGGCTCTTCATTGCCTGGGTTGATCAACCTTCCCATGGGAAAGCTTATTTATTGTATTGAGAGTCATTTTGTAAAGGGTTGGAATTTTTGGGAAACTGTGGGAGAGAAACCCAGTCACTTATTGTATATTTTGACAAAGAATTAATGAAAGATTGCAGCTCTGGTTCATGAGATTCCTGTGGCATGAGTTTAGCACATGTATCTTCTTTATGTTTCATATGTATTTCGTTATGTTTCGTATTTTCATTCATATTCATTTCCAGTGAAAGCTTTCTGAGTAAAAAGGTAGAATTCAGTGTACTGCTCTGCCTTGGGATAGTTTTCAAGTTCTATGTTTTCTTCTGTTGAAAAGGATTCATGTATTTATGCCCTTTTCACACTCTTAAACAATCTCTCCACTTCATGTTATTTCAAATCTAATTGCTAGACTTTCCGCCTGTCTTTCCTCACGAAATAATCTGCGCCTTTGAGTTAAATTCTCTGCTCATGTTCTTCCTTGGCCCCCACACATCCCAGAAAACTCAGGCGTTCATCAAAATACCTCTATCACATTTATTTATCTAGCCTAAGATCAGTATTCATTTTCGAGTCATCTCAGAACCTATCGTTTATTTTCCTGAGCGTGACCCGGAGAGAGCCCTCTCTTTGTTCTGGTAGGGCTAGCTACCAGACTGAGCATGGTTTGTGGTTACCCTGAATTTTGCCTTCCTTCAGCCTAAGGAAAATTTAGGTGCTAACAGAGACAATCTTCAAGAAATTGAACCCTTAGTCTATGCACATGCATGTGAAATTTAACCAAGTGAAGAGCAGCATGATCTCCTTTCTGATCTTTGAATTTTGGCAAATAAGTTTTTGAATCTACATAAGGCATGTGGTTTGGTAAACCTAAAATATGAGCCTGATTCATAGGTGCATACCTCGCAGCTGTATTCATTTTCAGCCAATAGAATTGTGAGTAAAACTATGATTTTTGGATCTTGCTGCAAGTGGAGTCTTTGGATTAGCTTGAATCTTGATCGGAGTCACCAGGTGAATGGTTCATCCTATGTGTTTTTGACTGTTATCCACCATCAGCAATTAGATCTTAAACTTTGATGATTTTCCTGGAGAAGATGCAAATTTTTGTTCCTTGGCAATGACACCACTATGTTAGCACCCTCTAGTTGACCTCTAGACTGAAAAAAGGATCACATGGGTAACCAAAAACCACTTGTGGAATTGGAACCTAGCCCTTCCAACTCTAGAGAGGGTTCTCTCTATAGGATTTTTCAGTCAATTAGATAACTAAGTGTTTCAGATTTTAGGCTAGTTCTTAAGGACAAAGAGAAATGAATTTGTTTTAAAGGTTTGATGGTAGGTGTGAGATGAAATCCCTTGGGCATGGAGTCACTCTTAGCTAATATTTTCAGTGAATAAATGGGATAATGAAGATATCTTGCAACAGGAGCAAGATAGGCAGTCTTATAGTGTTTAAAGAAAAATTTGTTGTAGGAGGGTGAGCAGAGGAATAGTGAACTTAACAACACCTAAAGCACCTCACCAGGGGTGAATTTTAGATGTTTACTGAGGAATAAACATTAAAATTATTAGAAAGCCATGACAGAGCACCTTAACAATGAATTCTGAAATCAACTTTTTCTTTACTAAACATGAAGTAAGACATTCATGAATGGAAATAACATAAGGTAATGAAAAAAATAAGAAATCACATCACCATAGAGGATTGACACTTGAATTCCTACAACAAGTCACTTCGTCCTTCTTTCATTCACTGAAATTTTTATAAAATGTATAGAACATGATTATTTTCTCTCACACTCTAACCAACCCCTTTTTCACCTTCTTTCATCATTAAATACATAGAGGAATTCAAAATTACCACACAAAGTGGTCGAATTCACTAAATAGGAGTAAAATAGGCTTGATATGATGTACTTGTAGAAACAGTAGAAACCTACCATATAGAATCTATGATAATTTTGGAAACATCATTGTTTTGAATCGTACAAGAATTTAGAAACAACATGTCAAGACTTTTCAATCAAATTAACATATCTATGATTATCCACACATATCCTATCACTAGAATACTTCTATAAGGTCCCGAAATACCAAAATAAAAAAATAAGTCTGATTGATATAGTTGCGTAGAAGTTGCACAACATAGTGAAATAGGCCTCCAAGATTGACATAGTTTCATATCATACTATACAAAACCGATCTAATGGGTATGCTTGAAATGGTGTTGTGTTGGTGTAGAACCCCTAAGATATCCCCTTTAACCTTTGTCGACCTCCCAACTGAATCCTCACCACTTGCGGAACATAATTCAACTTCTGAATATATTTGACATTACCCGCTCAAAAAAAATGTTTGAGTTCCCAAACATCCATCACATTCACTTTATAGCACGAAACGTACTTCAAACCTACTGAAATTCAAATTTACAAATCAAATTTCAAAAAATTTCCGAATTTTGTCAGCAAGAAATTGTGGAAAATGGGTCTCACAGAGACACCTTTAATTCCAAACCGTAACACTTGTGCACAAACTAAGAGAGTTTTTTGTTGTATGGCCTATTCCCCATAAAAACATTTTTTATTCTTGAAATATTCACTTCCTTCTGCTAGAAAATTGTGTAAAAAAAAAATGGCTGAAACAGGAGGAAAATGCAGATTTTTTTTTTTTGAAAACTAGGCCTCAAAGAGCGTTTCATATCTCTAAAGCAGTAACACCTGTACATAAAATGAAGGAGGTTTTTTTTATTTGTCTTTTTCCTAGCTATATGTTCTTTCCATTTTTCAAAATTATTTTCCATTCGGTCATAAACCCCTTTTGTAAAATCATGACCAAAACAGTCAATTTCAAAGGGAGTTGCGTAGCAAACCTAGATGGTTGATATGGCTGCAAATGGTTATGTGAAAGGCTTAGCCTGTAGATGTGCTTGAGATGACCTGGTGATGATGTATCACCCTATGAATGGTTTTTTCCATGCTTGGAGATCTCCATAATATTTGTACTCAGTTTTCACATCGGTTGCACAGCAACTGTGTGGCTTGGAGTTTGCGCAGTAGGTGCACAGTGACCTTCTTTCTTTCGAGTTTTCAAACAGTAGCATTCAATTCACAACTTCTTCGAGTGTGGGTTTCAATGAGGTGGGAATGAGCACAATTTTTTAAATTTTTTGAATTTAGTGCCTCCATATGCCTTGTTTCATGTCATGAGGATGAATGGTTGAGTGGAGGAAGAGTGAAGTGACATGAGGATATCCTTTACTAATGAGACCAATAATGAAAATTGAAGACCACTAATAGAATTACGATGAATGAAAACCCCATGAAATGACCCCTTGAACCCTCAATAATTCCTTTTCCCTCCATGATTGAGCATTTGAATTTACGCCGATATGACCTTCTCATGAATTTTAGACTTGAGACATTCACAAAATTCAACCTTAGATTCAAAGACATGTTTATGACATGAACCTTTAAAATGGGGATGACAGCCTGTGACACACATAAACCCTTTCATATAGAAACCTTTAGATTATGACACCTTGTGATTCATAGGTTAAATTTTACAAACAGACCTCTAGAATGGAATAGTAAGATAAGAAAACACTATTATTCCTAGAAAATAGGACCCTAACATTGGATCCAATGGGGATGGAAGCCTCCTAGTGAGGTGCCAAGAACACTACAGACTATAAGCCTAACCATTTGGAGATGGAGTCAAAAATAAAAAGAATTAACTCACTAATTGATTACAGAGCTGAAAACTTTAAAGGAAATAAAAAATTTGACAACACATTACCAAATTCTTAGGGCCTTATCCTCAGGCTTCAAACTTTGTTGATAGTTGTCCAACCCATTGAAGATAAATATACAATCATGTGTGATTATCCCTCTAATGTAGCCAATCAAGTCAATAATTACTTGATTTGTTTCCACTTTCATTTTGTTTAGATGGAAAAAAAATAAAATAAAAAATAAAAAAAATGAGATGACCCAACAAAATGAGATCTGAACACAAATTCAAAATTTCTCCATTTGGAGAAGCTAAATCTAGTGACTAATTTCACAAATAGTGCACATTTCGTATCCTCTAATTTTTGCAACAAAAATGAAAAAGAATCCTAAAAATCATGAATATGTTCTTCTTGTTGATGAAAACAAGGAAAAATGGAAGCTCCATCTATAACTGTTGGTTTTTCTATGTTTTTAGTTTCAAAATAAATCTCAAAAATATCAGTGGACGGTTCATTTTGAATTTCAAAGGAGTGAAGAGAAACAAGTTGTTGGACATGATCCTCCTACATATGTAAGAAGCTACCAACAAGGACTCACTACCTAAATTTTCCATGCAAACAATTTCAGAAATCTTATTTTTGTAGACTTTTTCATGAGAGAAAAAATTAGTAGAGGAATGACATGAAGGAAAATTTGAAACAATGTCTTCATCCCTGTTTTGGTCACATGAAAACTTACAATCTTGTTGCACATCATCATTAAAATCACGAGATAAAACTTGTCTTTCATCATGAAAATTTGATTGGTCATCAGTCACAGAAGAAAACACTGTTTATTGGAAATGTTCTTATGTATCAAGGCTGTTAAACTCTACTAATTATCCCTCTTGAACACTTAAAAACCGACTAGACTACTGCAATTTTTCTTCAAACTCAGGAGACAAAACATAACTTTCTACATCATGATGTTGATCTATTTCATTTTCATCCCTTGGAGAAACTATTGATTTCTGGAAATCCACCTAAATATCATGGAAATAGACCTCTTCTATTTCCTCTAGATGTTGAAAATGATTCTCACGAAAAGCTTCTATATTCTTAGCATCCATAAATTGATCATCTTCATAAAAACTTTCCAAATGCTCATTAAAATTCTCAGAATGATCACAACAATTTTGAACTAGTAGAAGAGATGCGTAAGATTCTTTATAATTTAAAAAAAAAATATTATATGAAAATGCTTTAAAGAACATAAACTAGCAACTGGTAATTGTTCATACCATGACCTTGCCTTTCCTTCTAGAGTAGCCATGAACATCTTCATCAGACAATATTCAAGAAATTGAAACCTCAGTCTACGCACATGCATGTGAAATTTAACCAAGTGAAGAGTAGCATGATCTCCTTTCTGATCTCTAAATTTTGGCAAATAAGTTTTCCAATCTACACAAGGAATGAAGTTTGGAAAGCCTTGAATATGAGCATGATTCATATGTGCATACCTCGCAACTAAATTCATTTTTAGCCGACAAATTTGCTGGTAAAACTCTAATTTTTTGATCCTGCTGCGAATGGATTCTTTGGATCAGCTTGATGCTTGATTGGAGTCACTAGGTGAATGGTTCAGCCTACGTGTTTCTGATTGTTGCCTCTGGATGGTGCCATCCTTAGCGAGGAAATGCAATGGAAAAGATGCAGTGAGACAACAGGTAATGATTTGACTACAGATACTAGGCGGAAGAAAAATGGAAAGAGGAAGGATCCCAGGAAATAGCAGTAAGTCAAGAGAAGACATATCCAAATCCAGATCGGGGATAGTGTGCTAGAAATGTGGGAAGAAAGGACACCTGAAGAAAGATTACAAATCTCACAAGGGAAAAGAAAGAGATGGACAACAAGAGAACATACATGAAGTGAATTTTATAGGTGATGTATTGCAATATGATTTGATTATTTAATTAGAGAATATTATTGATTTCTAGGTGGTAGATTCAGGGGCCTCATTCCATGCCACGCCTAATTTTCATGACTATGTTCAAGGAGATTTTGGATAGGTTTGTTTGGGTGATGATAAACCCTGCAAAATCATTGGAATGGGTAAGTTTTTTTAAAGAAACAAAATGGAAACCAATGGATAATGAAGGAGGTAAGGCATCTTATAGATCTGAAGAAAAATCTAATTTCAATAGGGCAGTTAGGTTGTGAAGGTTGTGTAACTACATTCACATACAAAGCTTGGAACTAAAGGGGCCCTGGTAATAGCAAAAGGAGAAAAGTTTGGTACATTGTATTTATGCAATAGTATTTCTAATTATTTTAATGATTTAACCTCCACAGGAGCAGATACAACACTCTGGCATCATAAGCTTTGGCACATGAGTGAGAAGGGGATGCAGATTCTTCACTCAAGAAATTTGTTGCTAGTTTTGAAGCATTTTCATTTCAATTTCTGTGAAAAATTGTGTTTATGGAAAATGAAAGAGAGTTATATTTATCAGAGTTAAGAAGGAAAAGGAGAGAAAAAATGTAGGGCTTGTACTTACAAATATATGGGGACCTTCTTAGGTATCATCTCTCGGTGGCTCTTGCTATTATGTTACTTTTATTGATGATATAACTAGGAAAACCTAGATTTAATGTATTCAAGATAATTTTATGTATTTGATACTTTCAAGAAAAGGAAAGCCTTGGTTGAGAATGAGACAAAAATAAGTTGAAGTGTGTTAGATCAGATAATGAAGGTGAATCCTGTAGTAAAGAGTTTGATAACATTGTACAGAGCATGTAACTCACAGGGAGAAGATAGTTCCAGGAACACCACAAGAAAATGGTGTGTCGGAAAGGATGAACATGAAAATCATGGAGTGTGCAAGGTGCATGAGATTGCATGCAGGATTTCCCTTACAATTTTGGACAGATGTTGTAAATATTGTTGTTTATCTAATAAACAGAGGAACTTCAAGTTCCTTGGATTGTGTTATTCCATAGGAGGCATGGATAGGTAAAAAGGTAAACTACTCATTTTTAAAGACTTTAGGTTGTGAAGCCTTTGTCCACATCAATAAATAAAATAGAACAAAGCTTGAGGAAAAATCAAAGAAATGTACCTTTATTGGATATGGTGTAGATGATTTTGATTATCGCTTATATGATTGTGAAAATCACAAAATCATTAGGAGAAGAGATGTCATATTCAATGAAAAGGTCTTGTATAAGGATCAAATGCGAGGAGGCCTAGTGGTAGAAAAAGATTTGCATCTTGAGTAGTTAGATGTAAAGATAGCCTTTCTCCATGGGGATTTGGAGGAAGAAATATATATGCAACAGCCACAAGGGTATGAGGTCAAAGGGAAGGAGAAGTTAGTGTGCAAATTGAAGAAGAGCTTGTATGGCTTAAAACTGGCTTCGAGGCAGTGGAATCTAAAATTTGACGGGTTTATGTATAAACAAGGCTATACTAGATGTCACTCTGACCATTGTGTTTATCTTAAAAAGAAAAATTACAGTAGCTATATTATATTGTTATTGTATGTAGATGACATGCTTTTTGCAGGGTCTAACATGAAGGAAATAAATGTGCTTAAAGGAAAATTGGCAAATTCATTTGCAACGAAGGATTTGGGTGCTGCAAAACAAATCCTTGGTAAGAATATAACTAGAGACAAGAAAAGTCACAAATTAAAATTGTCTCAGAGTGAGTACATAGAAAAGGTGTTGGAAAGATTTAATATGCAGAATGGAAAACCAGTTACTACACCTTTGGCTAGACATTTCAAACTAATTAAGGAGGTGTGTCCCAAGACTGAAGAGTTGGAAGCTTAATGTATGCAATGGTCTACACGAGGCCTGATAATACACATGCAGTGGGAGTTGTAAGTAGGTATATGAACAATCTAGGAAAAGATTATTGGATGGCAGTAAAGTGGATTCTCATGTATTTGGGAGGTACCACAAATCAAGCATTATGCTTTGGTGGTCTAAGCATTGCTCTACAGGGATATTTTGATGCAAATATGGCAAGTGATAGAGATAACAGGAGGAGCACCACAAGGTATGTGTTTAGTGTAGGTGGAAAAATTGTCAGTTGGGTTTCAAAATTGCAAAACATTGTTGCATTTTCAACAATGGAAGCAAAGTATGTTGTTGCTATAGAGGCTAGTAAAGAAATGATTTGGTTACAAAGGTTTATGGATGAATTGGGCAAGAAGAAGGAGATGGGCAGGTTATATAGTGACATCTAAAGTGTCATTCATCTTATAATGAATTCATCATTTCATTCCAGGACTAAACATATACAACTCAAGTACTATTTCATACAATCAGTGTTGGAAGATGAACAGTTGAAGTTAGAAAAGATACACACTACCTAGAATCCTGCAAATATGTTAAAACAAGTTGTAACCAAGGAGAAACTGATATTTTTCTCAGTTTCAATCGGTCTTCAAGTATGATGGTGAAGATCAGAAACAACCAAGTCCAAGTGGAGTCATGTTCTAGCAAGTGAAGCAACAATGGAGTTTATATAATTAGTCTCCAAGTGGGAGATTGTTGGGTGTGCAACCTGATTATCTTCCTGATTGTTCAAAGGTTTTTTTTTCAGCCTTGTTGTATCCTTGTTCCTATTGGATAAGCCCCCCTCCCCCAACTAGGGGTTTGAGGATAGTGACCCCAAAGCTAAAAATAGATGAAAATTTGCCTCGTAAAATATTGTAATTTCGTAGTTAATTTAGGTCATTCATTAGGTGGATGATTTGATGGTAGAAGTTGTGTTAATTTAGGGTTTTTTCCCCTAGAGGGAAACCCTCGATTAATATGAGGGAATTGTATTATGGTTGTGAATTATTATTCTAAGCGAGAAAGAGAGGAGGTTATCTAAGAACAAAGTGGAAATTACAACAGGTATTTTGTAGGTTGTATCTCTTCATTTTGTTGAATAATATCAAAGGAAGGACTGGTTGTTTCTTCGTGGACATAGCCCAAATTGGGTGAACAACTTATATCTATGTCTCTCTTGTTTTATGCATGTATTTGTGTTTTTACAATATTCTATGTATTTCATTGCTCCGTTAATTAATTTCTAACACATTGGGTGTAGAATTTGATTTCACATCCAAGGAGTACCCATTTTGAATACTTTTGATGGATCTTGTTACACTAAAAATGAGAAATACATGAAAAAATGTGATTGTAATCATGTTTTTCATGTTTTTCTCATTTTTTGTGCAGTGGGCACCATGGGAAGTATTCAACATGGGTACTCCTTAGATGTTTAAATGAATTCCACATACAATAACTGCTCCTGCTCAAAGTTTGAGTAAAAATGTAGGGAGATAAGTTGAAAATACAAGTTGAAAAAGTAGTTTTTTCATTTTTTTTATCATTTTACCTTTTTACTCCAAAAATAGTGAATCATCCCCCATGGTTGACATCATCTTCTTCAATTCTATTGGTTCTTATAAAGTTAATTTTGGTTGTATATTTTTGTTTTGAGGCCCAATTTTGAGCTCAAAATATCTCTAATGAACTTTGAATTCCAAATAGAATTCCAATTTAATACAAACCTAAGCCAAATTTTAACATTATTCATGCAATATAGTTTAGGCATTTTTTTCAAGAACATGTTATGAATGTTAAATGCAAGTGATTAATCAATTTTCAAATAAGTGAGATATCAATTCTATTCTGATTTATGGATTTGCATTTAACTTAGCAAAACTAATTTCTACACAGAGATTTAAATTCCATGGTTGTGATTAAATTATTCATGTAATCTCACTTTCTTATGACATTTAAAGGGGAATTGAAATGCGTGCACCTTGAACATCAAATACAATTACATTACCATAACTAAGTTCAAGTTAGAATTGCACAGTCATTTTTCAGCAACATATTTACAAGAACAAATTAAATACACGATCTTGTTTGCGTGTAATTTGAATCATATACACCTTTGACCATTCTCATGCCAAGAACCATAAGTTAGAATACTAAAGTCAAAGGGCTATGATAACAAATTTAAATATTACTAGAATATAATAGATGACCATATACAATGATTTAAATAGAATATCTTAAGAACCAAGTAGCAAGTAAGATCACACTTAGATGTTCCCAGGCTCTGCAATATAGAACAACATAGTGTGACTTTGGTAATAAACTTGTTCTTTTCTTAAATATATCAAAAGTAAATGTAGATATTTGTAATTTGTTCTTATATAGATATTTGTTGTAATGTAGATATTTGTAATTTGTTGTAATGTAGATATTTGTAATTTGTTCATTAAACATGGTTTACTAAAGTTTTATGTACAAGTGCCTCCAGAGATAAAATGACATGAATGCCTTCATTGGAGATATGATTTCACTTGGTTTTAATCTACTTTGTTAGACTGAAATAGGATAAGAGTTCTTATTTCAATTTTTTTTCTTTTACTTACCAAATAATGTAGTGAAAGGCCCATAATTTTTTGTCGTTTGCACTCTACTTCCTAGTGAAGAATGGTTCAAAGTGATGCCAATAAAATCATTTCATTCATCGAATATGTTTAAGGAAATATTTATTTACTCATTAGAATTTTAGTTTTAATGAGTTATTATTTGATTAATACCAAACATTTAACAGATTGCCAAACTAAAATGAGATTCTCCAAGGTACACATATGTTTATTTCCGTCTTCTATCCGTTTTTATTATAGCTCAAGTTTACTCGTTTTAGTTACTTTTGTGTTTCTAAATTTTATTTGTTTGTCTTTTTGCAGGTCTTCGATGCTTGCATTGGAGATCGTGTTATTCTTAATTTTAATCTTTCAGTTATATTAGTTTTAAGTTAAGCATAGTTTGGTTTATTTAATTTTTTTGATTTGAATAAGGTAGGTGTGAAGTTTTTGGGATAATATTGAGTTATCACTAAGATAATCACTTTAAATTTTTTCTTATTCCTTTCTTATCATCTTGCTTATATTTATTTTTATTAATTTTTTATTTTAAAATTTATCCACAATGCTTGATTATTAAATCTTATTCATTTTACGTGAAGAAAGATATGTTAAAAGGGTAACATTTTGGTGAAAATCTTATTCATTTTACGTGAAGAAAGATATGTTAAAAGGGTAACATTTTGGTGAAATACTCATGAGTAAAGTGTAATCATAACTGCACTTTTAGATTGAGTTTTGAAATAAAGTGCCTAATTAATTACAACCTTACAAGGCCTAACATATTACAATCCCAACTTAAATGAAAACAAACATATTAACTTTATACTCTCTCTTTAGGTTGGCATATGTTTGCTCATTTTGTCTTTTTCGGATTTACATCAATTCATGGCTTGCCTTTACCTTTTCTTTTGGGCTTGTAATTTCCTATATTAGGTAGTTGCAAAGGTTTGGTATGCTGGTTTTTCACTTTGTATAGTGATTTTTCACTTAGCTTGGACTTAATTCTTGTGAAATTTGTATGGTCTTATGTTTGCACTCTATAATGTCGTTTGATTTCAATTTTTCTTTTGATTTCAATTTCTCTTCGAGTTGGATTTTGTGATATTTTCAAAATCTATGTAAGGATATATTTTCCATGCAACAACAATGGGTAATTCTAGGCAATTTTTACTCTCTTATTAATATGGGTTTTCATTTATCCAAAAGATCATTATAAAATTTATTTTCTCATACATTGACCCAAAAAATTTGCAGAAACACTTAGATTTGTTTCAAGTGGTATGGTTCATATTTTTAAAGGAAAGAATTCATTGTTGAAAAATGCCCCAAGAAAATCTCAATTTGATTTTTTCCTTGATTGAATTGAGAAAATTTGAATTCCCACATCAAGAGACAACTTGGATGATCTTAACTTGTGTGACATGGCTTGTGTCACCCAATTTACTCAATAGATTCGAGTTGGAGGAGTTAGTGTTTAGTTCGGCATGAGTGATTGCTAATTTGTAGCAATCAAGGTCAGTTATCTCAAGTTGTTTTCAGTTAAACTAGTTCCAACGTTTGGAGGAACTAGCGTAAGGTAAATTAAGCAATAGGACTTCAACCAAACTGAGTGATCATCCAATTAATTAATCAATCAACCCAAAATAGCTAGTGCACGTAGAGAACCTAAGTTACCTAGTTAAGGTGGAGATTCCAAGGCAATGTAACATTAGTTGTAGACTAGTCTTGAGTGTTGCATGAATTCAAATGATCAACCTAAAGGAATTGCAAAATTCAAATAAGGGAATTTCCTAAATAATAAGGCCTAATTCCCTAAGGAAAAGTGCAAGGAAATATGATCTCAAGCTAAGGGAAAATTTGACTAAGTCCAGGTTAGAGGCCTTCAGCAAGAAGAGAGATAGTTTGTGCACTTGCAGGGCAAACTCAGTTGAGAAAAGAAATTGTAATACATATCTATTCATTTGATTAATGTAAGAGGCGTTGGGTTTTTTAGTATATTGGTTTCCCCATATCAAAATAATTGTTGCATGTGTGTTATTTCTTCTTACATGTCTAAGATTTTTGTTCTAAATTATGAATTAATGTTCGCAGAGTAGTAGTGTAGGTTTATGTCTTCTGATTTTTATTGAAACATGATGAGAAGTTGCAAATATACAGCCTAATTTCTACATGGTATCAGAGTTGGATTCACATTAGAGTAGGAAATTTGAATTTGATTCTCAAAAGTTCGAATTTGAAGATCAGTGTAGTAGGATTTCTTCAGAGTTGAGAAGATGGCTTTCAATGGAATAAGGCTAGAGTATGCCTTGGAAGGCACCTCTAATTTTGTTGCATGGACGGACCGCATGGAGGTAGTATTGGATGATAATGGATTTTTAGAATATGTCAAGATAGATGTTGTAAAACCTCAAACATTTGATGCCAAAAAGCTTACTAAGTGGAAGAAATATGTAGCCAAGGAAACGAGAATAATCTTGGAGGGAGTACGAGATCATATTGTCTCGAATCTCCATGGAAAAGAAACTTCGTTTATGATGTGGAAGGCACTGATAGAATTGTTTAATAATAGTAGTGACCATAGGAAGTTGGCGCTCAAGGATAAACTTTGATGTATCAAGATGCAGAATAATGACACAATTCTGTAATATCTGAGCAAGTTTACATAGTGTCGTGATGAACTTGGTAAGGTTAGTTTTAATTTCCCTGAAGAAGACTTAGTAGCCTTAGACCTTCTGTTCCTTCCTAAGAGTTGGCATAGCTATCAAGATTCGGTGAATGAGAGGGAGAATATACCAAGTTTTTTAGTGCTTATGGTTTGATTTGGTACAGGAGGAAATAAAGTGGAATACCAGAGATGGGACTTCATCCAAGGGTGAGGATGAAGAAAATTTTTCATTGGCTGGAATGGTAAAGAAGGGAAAAGGGAAGAAATCCCAATCCAAACAAGAATCTATTCAAGTGGGCAAGAAGAAAGATTTGTTAAAAATTAAATGCTTCCATTGTCATGAATTCAGGCCACGAAGTGTCAACAAAAGAAGGCAAGCAAGAAGAACTCAGGAGGAGTATCAAGTGAAGCTTTGGCTTCATAGTTCAAGCTTGAATTTACCCTCATTGCATGCATGGCCAACATATTAATGGGGAGCATGTGGTTCTTGGACTTAGGTACATCATTCCATATGACAAGGAATAAAGACTTTTTTTAGTGACCTGGAGGAGAAATATTTGTAGATGCACATCGAGATGAGGGACAAAGGAATGTATAGCATGATTGAGATTGGTACAGTCACCTTTCAGAGGTAATAAGGCTACCCCCTCAAGCTCAAGGATGTCATCTTAGTCCCTGGATTAAAGAAAAATATTTTCTTTATTGCAATTTTGGAATACCATGGTAATGATGGGATCTACAAAAAAGGAAAGGAATTCTTGAGACGCATAGCCATGGTACACGTGAAGCAGAGCAGGGTCTGTGTGAAGAACCTATACAAGCTAGATGTGGAGGATTGTGTTGCATGAAGAAAAGAGGCAGAGAAGGTGCAGATCCGTGATGTCGGTGAACTTTGGCATAAAATACTTGGCCATTTACATCATGGTGCTTTGAAGATGATGTAGTAGATAACCATAGGCCTCCCCAAAGGAGCACTTGAGTAGTAGGATGTATGCAAAGGATGTGCCTTGGCGAAGTACACAAAATCCACATTCCGTGATAGCGACAGAAAAGCACATGCAGTCATTAAAAGGATCCACTCTAATGTCTATGGACCTTTCTTGACATCCTCCACTGCCAGACACAAATATTTTGTCATTTTTATTGATGAATTCTCAGGGAAGTGTTGGATATTCTTCATGATGAAGAAGGATGAGACATTCTCCAAGATCATAGAATTAAAGGCATTGGTTGAGAAAGAAACTGGCAAGAAGGTGAAGGCTCTCAGGAGCGATAACAGAGATGAGTACATGTAGAATGAATTTAAAAAATTATGTACAAAGGAAGGCATTCAACAAGAGTTGACAACACCCCATAACCCACTGTAGAATGGGGTGGCTGGGAGGAATAACTATAGAATTGTGGGAGATTTGAGGGTGATGTTGCATGATCAAGGCCTACCACTGCATTTTTGGGCTAAGGCATGCAACACAACCATCTATTTGCAAAACCAGAGTCCTCATCTAATTCTTGGCATGATTACACCGAAGGAGGTTTTCTTGGGGAGAAAGATAGATGTGTTGCACATCAGGATTTTTGGAGCCTCTGTTTAATGCCATGTCTCCAAATAATCGATGAAGAAGCTAGAGTTGACAACAGAAATGGGGGTATTTGTTGGGTTGTGTTATATTCTTTCCACGACTAGCCCACGTAGTTAATCGGGGGCTGGGGGAGTGGTCATAGGGGGTTTGAGGGGTACCCTTAACCCCACTTTATGGGGCCTGTGGCAGCGCCCCAGAAAATTTTGGTTTTAGACCCTATGTTAGGATGAGCGGACCCACCTATGGTTTTGTGCATGATTTTCGCACATGTTTTTGGATGCGATGGTTTTCGTTCCATGGTATTGGATGCGATGGTTTTTGATCCATGGTATTGGATGCTTCGACATGTATAAATATGTATTATAACATTGAAAGGAACATAATGAAAAATCAAGTTAGTAGTCCCAGTTTTGGGATCCAGGGGAAAATCTCTGTGTATATGTGTTTTATGTGTTATGCTCTCGCATTGTTTATTTTGTGTTTTAGAATTCGTATGCAGGTAATTTCTGTATGGGGTTAAAACCTACATTTAGTATTAGAGCAGATTTGGCTTCAAGGGGACGCCTTTGTTGCTGAGGGGTTTTGCTCGGGCCTATGGTAGACCTTGTTAAATGGGAGATCTGTGAGATCGATTCTGGAAGTGAAAGAAGATGGCGAACAGTGGAAAGATAGAGATCAAGAAATTTAATGGTTAGAGTTTTGAGTTGTGGAAACTCAAGATGGAGGATCTGTTGGTGGATAAAGATCAGTGTATCGCGGTAGATCCAGGTACTAAACCAATGGGAGTGTCCGATGAAGAATGGAAGAAGTTTGATCGAAAGGTAAAGAGCACAATACGATTGTGTGTCTCAGATTCAGTATTGTTGAATGTATCAGGGGAAGCTACAACAAAGGCTTTGTGGGACAAGTTAGGGACTTTGTACCAATCTAAGTCTCTGGTGAATAAACTGTTCGTGTGGAAAAAGATGTATAACCTAAGGATGAAAGATGGAGACTCGGTGACAGAGAATCTGAACACATTTAATACTATGGTAAGTCAGTTAGCATCTGTTGATATTAAAATTTCAGATGAAGATAAGTGCATCAATTTGTTGTGTTCTCTACCAGATTCATGGGATGGTCTGGTTATTGCAATAGGTAGCAATGCAACTGCCTTGCAGTTTGATGAATTAGTCTCAGCCTTGCTGATGGAGGAGATGAGACGGAAAAATATGGAGAGCCAAAATGGTGATGCCTTGTCTGTACGAGGACGGTCCCAAAACAAAAACAAAAATAAGTCATCGAGTGGGAGATCTAAATCTAGACGGAGATCTAAATCTCTAGGAAAACCTGTAAAGGTGGTGTGCTAGAAATGCGGAAAGGAAGGCCACTTCAAAAGGGACTGTGAATCTAAAGCTCCTGACAAAGGAAAGGGATCTGATGAGGCTCCTTCTGTAGAGGCAAAAACCACCTCAGATGAAGGTGGGGATGTGTACTTGGCTTCTTCAAGTACACATGTAGATCATGAGGCATGGTTGATTGAATCAGGTGCATCCTTTCACTTCACTCCCCATAGAGAGTGGTTCTGTGAGTATGAGAAATATATTGGTGGTGATGTCTTCTTGGGGGATGACAGGAAGGCTAGAATCATTGGTCATGGAAAAGTAAAGTTGAAGCTGCAAGGTGGAAGGGTTAGAACATTTCCAGGTTTTCTACATATTCCTACGTTAGCCAGAAATTTGATTTTTGTTAGCAAGCTGGATGATGCAGGTGTAAAAACAGTGTTCGAGAAGGATACCTGCAAGATGGTTAGGGGAGCACTGGTATTGATGCGGGGAGTTTGGATTGGAACTCTGTACAAGCTGCAAGGTAGCACTATTGTTGATGGGTGTAATAGTTCCGTGGTTCTTGAAAGTGGAGTAGAAAATCTAGTGGTCTCTAAAGAAAAGACCATGCTTTGGCATCAAAGGCTTGGACATATTGGAGAGAAGGGCCTTCAAATACTTCATGGTAAAGGTATGGTAGAAGGTATGAGTAATAACTCTATGGATTTTGATTTCTATGAAAATTGTGTATACGAGAAGCATAATCAGGTGAATTTCCCCTCTGGTGGTAAGAAGGTGAAACATATATTAGGGCTTGTGCACAGTGATGTGTTTGGACCTGTGAAGGTTCCATCACTGGGTAAGTTTGTGTATTATGTATCATTTATAGATTACTTGTCAAGGAATACATGGATATATTTCCTTAAGAAGAAATCTGAAGTCTTTGACAGGTTTAAAGAATTTAAGGCTCTAGTGAAAAACCAGACAGAGAAGAAGATAAAGGCGCTGAGGACAGATAATGGTGGAGAGTTTTGCAGTAAGGAATTTCAAGAATTCTGCAAGAAGTGTGGTATAGCATGACAGAATACTACTCCATATACACCTCAGCAAAATGGAGTTGCAAAAAGAATGAACAAGATGTTGATGGAAAGGGCAAGAAGCATGCTCATTGGTGTCGAGTTAGGACAAGAATTCTGGGCACAGGCAGTGGATACTGCATGTTACCTAGTCAACAAGTCACCTTCATCAGCGTTGGAGGATAAGACTCCATAAGAGGTATGGACTAGTGAGAAACCCTCTCTTTCACATCTAAGGGTATTTGGATGTGATGCATATGTACATGTTCCAAAAGAGAAACAAACCAAGTTGGATAGTAAATCTGAAAAGTGCATATTTATTGGGTATAAGGATGGTTTAAAGAGTTATAAGCTTTGGAACCCAGTAACAAAGAAGGTTGTGTACATAAAAGATGTGGTGTTTAGAGAGGTGAAATATGTTATTAAACATGAATTCCAACCAAAGGAACCAGAGAAGATAGAGTTTGAGCTAAAGGAGGAAGAATCAGACTCTACAGCAGAGGAGGAATCAGAAGGTGAAGAGCCACAAACTCCGGCTGTGAGAAGATCAGTTTGAGAAAGAAGGTAGTGTTATAGACATTTTTGTGCCTTACAGCTCTAAGCATGAAATGTCCATAATCCAAGGGATCCAAAATCCCTAAAAGTGTTGTTCCTACCCCTAGAGGAACAAGGTCAACCAATTACAGCTTCTCCCAGAAGTTCTCCACCAGAAACTGCTCAGAATCAGTCAAATCAGGATCATTTCAGCTGCTCCACTAGCTGCCTGCGTTGCATAGCACCCCAGTACACTAGCTAGGTGCGTTGCAATGCACCTAAATGCACTACCAGGGTGCGCTGAGTGGGAAATTCCAAATGGCAGTGTCATTCCACGAGGTGGACAGACAATGGAAGCTTCCAGAATCTTCCTCAATGACACTTGCCTCACTGAGTTCGACCAAGGATGAGTAAGAGGCTCTCAGCCTCCAAGTGGAAGCAAGAACTGACAGAGAGAAGCCACAAGTCAAAACATAAGCTGACTCATCCTCTCTACTTACATCTATATATGGATCCCTCATCCCAGAGATCGAGAGGCTGGAATTTTGTACTTTGCAGAGAACTGCTGTTGGTTTTGAGATTGAGATTAGTGCATTGGGTGATTTATGCTTTGTTGGAGGTGAAGAAGGGATTCCTTTGCTGGGAGGTAGATGCTGGATCGGGACTCACTTGGTTGTATCTCCTCCTGAATCTTCTTGTTATATCAATAAAACTATTTGAGTTTCTCCTACATGCTTGTGTATCAATGATGTTTTGTTATATTTTGCATGTTTAGCTTAAATCTGATCCTAAGCTATTTATGAATCTAAGTCTATATCTTTGTGTAGTTTTCCTCTCTTGTGATCTTGCAGGAACTTGGTGAAGCTGGGCAAGTAAGGGAGCAGGTAGCTGGAAGCTATCAAAGAGGAGAGCGATTGGATCAACAAACTAGCACAAGACACAGGTTAGTTCATCCTTCCTCTTTGTTTACATTTCATAAAGAAGAATACGAAAGTAGTTTTCCTTGTTTGTTGCTAAGGCACTGTCACACCTTAGAGTGGGATAGGGGCATTCTGAGTAGATACTTTTCCCAACAACAAAATGGTGACTCCGCTGGGGAGCGTGTCTAGTTAGTTTATTTCTGTTTCTCTTGTTGTTTGTTTCATAAACACAGAAGTAGCAATCGAACTGCATTTTCCATTATCAAATGCAAAGTAGCTGCTACTTCAATCCACTCACTGGATTTGTTTATGATTTGAACAGCTGATCCACAATGCTCTAATTACCCTTTGTGATAGCTCTTAGTCCTCCTTTAAATCATCCCTCTGATTGTACCTTACTGATTGCTTTTACTCGGCCAAAATCCATAGATTAAACTGCAAACCGTGACCCAGAACCCGGATAGAAGTCTCGTTTCTGCCCCAGCGCAGGCTCTGTGAAGAGGTTCTGCATTTCAACGCAGGTCCCAAGAGGGCTACCTGCACTGCAATTCAGTTTCTCTGTGCAACAGGTGCGCTGATCAGCCTTTGCCCTGTGCAGCTGAGGTTCTTTGCTTCATTTTGTCTAGTTTTATCTCTGATTTTTGCAGCCTGTTATCAGTGTGTGTACCTATCTGAAAACCCCTTTTCTCTGCCTTAATTCCGCCTCCTTTGTACAAAAAGACTGTAGATGTTATTTGTGTGTTTGTTACATCATTTACAGTTTTCCATTGACAAGTAGAATAGTCATACTGTCGTCCTTAGATTTAGATCTGTCGTAAGTGGCAATTTTGATCTTAGGAGAAAGTTTGTTTGCTGTTGACAGTTGATTATACATTTACTTTTGCCTTTGGTTTGAATTTGTCTCTTTCTAGGGTCGAAACGAGTGTTTATTTCAAAATCATAAAGTGTCGTAATCTTCTCTACCCTTTTTGATTTCGAAAAGAAGCTTGCTTGTGTTTTTCACTTGAAAGCAAATTTAGATTTGTACATCAACTTTCTTTTTAGGCATCAATATTAAGAAAGTGAAAACAAATACATGCATATGTGCATTTGCATATTGATAGTTTGTATGGCTTGATTTAGGAAAAAGTGCATTTACAATGTGCTCTTTGCTCTTTGAGAAAAGATTGTGTCTTTCTTTTCCCCTTGTAGCTAGGATTTTCATTGTTGAAAAGAGATAAAAGCTTGCTTATCATCTTTAGATTGCATTTAGGAATTACATCTACATCTCGTGGTGATCCAAAAAGGAAAACTTCTAAGAAAGATCAACTTAAAATAAATTGAATGAATCTAACAACGCTTTGGAACTTAACGCACAACATAGAGGTCTGGGCTAGAGACGTGTTCCGGTGTCGTAAAGCCTGGTAACTGTTGTCCTCACTGATGGTTGGGTGATTCCTCCACTGTGAGACGATAAGTGCCAGTACGGATTGTGCTCCCACGTACCATTGAGTATATATTGGGAGACCCCTATAGGCATAAAACCTTTTATCCATAGGAAGCCGTGTCGGCCGCCCTACTGATCGCAATGCACCGAACACAGCATTCGGGAAGATTGACTGCTGTACCGTAAAATGTATTCTGTAGTTTTGTGATTGGTTTGGCACACCCTTTGCCTAGATCTCCAGAGCAGTCCCTTTTGTTCCTTTTCAGACTCCTTACTGGAAAAGGTCCATCTGAGCACTTGTCACTTCAGGCTCATTAAAAATCGAAGGAGACTAGAGTCATCTTTTGTTTTTTCTCGACTCTTAAAAACTGAAAAAACAAGTTGTGTCCAAGCATCGTAAAATTTATTTTAAATGGAATATTCATACCCTTTTCCTACGTTGATCTTAGGTTGAGAAAATGGAATCCACCAACCAAGGAATTCTCCTTGGTGGAAATCCTAGTCCCTTCTCCTCTTGGGGAGATGTTGGTGCACCCCATATGGCCACATTGTCGCTTCCAGGATTGACAATTGGCTTGCCAGTCTAGCTCTTCTCAACTAATGTCGTTCAGAACACCACTATTCCTGAACAATCGAAGCAGAAGTTAGACCAGTCCAGAGTTACCCACCAACCTTCTACTTCCTCTAATTCTTCCTCTCCTCCTTCCTCTTCACTTGATGGGGCTGGCAAAGCCAAAAGTCAAGCTCCTAAGGAGAAGAAGGAAAAGAAGAAGAAAGAGAAGAAGAAGAAGGAGCCAAAAGCGAATGGGGGCAAACGAGTGTCGTCTAACGAAAATCCACACACTGCACCGACCAGGCCTAAATCGCCATGTGTCATTTGCAAGGGAGACCACTTTCACAGAGATTGTCCTTGCATCCCTCAGATACTAAGGGACTGGTCTCCCCGTTTGCACAATCCGGTGTTGTCAACCTCTGATGGCCATGTTGAAAGCACACCGTCAACTAGCGAAAGTGAAGCCCCAGGACAGAAAGGGAGAACTAGATCTCCCTGTAAACTGTGCGAAGGCGATCACGCCATCCACCGTTGTCCCTTCTTAGACGAAGCTAAAAGAGTTTTGGATGATCGTCCGGTTTCACCGTTATGACTTCCTCCTGGATATAAAAAACTCTTGCCGAGTCCTTCGTTAGTTGAGAATCCAGCTGGCCCGCTCAAGTGGTCAGCTGAAGCGCCTGTCATTGAAGATGAACCAGCTGAATCCATACCTGACGAAAGTCAAAAGGTCGAGGCGGCAGTCGACCCGGTCTTGCTTTCAGAGGTTTTATCTTCGAATGACACAGTCACTGGAGAGAACAAGGATGACACCGTCCAAATTCTCTTCATCAACACAGACTCCGACGAACATGGGGGCAACTTACCCATTCCTTTACCGCAGGAAGGAAGTTCGTCAGAGCCATACCCGTCCGTCTACTCGGTCTCACCTCCAAGCAACCTAGTTGTCTCCTTCGACTGGAATCAACTAGGCAGACCCCGTTTACCAGCAAGCATACCATTCAGAATTATCATCCAAATATATAGAATGGTCATGGCTGGTACCATCATAGATGAGGGGGCTTCTGTGAGTATCCTTTCCTCTACTTCTTGGAAAGCGTTTGGTTCGCCATCGCTTTTGCCTGAGATGAGAAATCTGACAGGCTTTGATAAAGGAACCAGTCGACCTTTAGGGATCCTCCCCAATGTGCCCATAACATTGAAAGGGAAGACAGTTCAAATGAACATAATGGTCGTTCAAGGACCCTTGGATTATAACCTACTCCTTGGACGAGACTATATTTATTGCATGGGAGCCATCGTCTCCTCACTCTTTAGAGTAATGTGTTTTCCGCACGAAGGAAGAGTGGTCAAGCTCGTGGACCAGCTTTCATTTCCCAGATCACGCATCGCAAATAGTCATATACCATCCCTAAATGGTCTCTTCATGCAAGAAATGTCTCAACCCACGGTCCGTCCTCCCGATGAGCGCGAGTGATTCGGAGGGATATGACCGGAACCCAGGGGGCATGCGTCCTGGTCTGCTTCGGCAGGAGAACTTCGGGTATAGGGTAGGTTTCCGTGGGAGAATATGACTAGTCTGTACCCCGTCCGTCGGTGGAAGAGGGGTTATTCTAGAAAAAGATTCTCTTGTCCAAGTTATGTGAGTGGCGCTCGTCTCTTCTCACCTTTGTTTATCTCGGTAGACACCGCCGAAGAAGTGTTTTGTTTGCTGCGCGAACAGAACAATCTTTGGGTAACCTGTAAGAGGTAGTACCCTTCCTGATAAAACGAATGTTTTTTCAGCTCGAATAAAGGGTGACCCTTCCTGATAAAATGAATGTTTTGTCAGCTCGAATAGAGGGAGACCTCGAAACTCTATTTTATACCTGGGGGCATGCAAACCTTTTGGAGTGCAAGCAAGGGGCGGCTATTTATTTTTTTAAATTTTTAGGTCCTCCCTTTAAACTCGTAGGCTAACCCTTTAAAATCGTAGGATTAGTCGTTTCCTAACTTGCATAAAGAAAGGATGTGGGGCAAAAATCTAAATGTTTTCGTTTTATATGAGACATTCTTATCATATGACTGGATTATCGAGCAGTTTTAGCACATATTTCATGCTCGTTAAAAAATAAACATAAGACCGAGCAAGTCTTTCAATCCGCGTTTAAGCACATTAAAAAATGAACTATCCTCTGGTAAATAACCACCGTGAATGTAGCATTATCAGCCATTAAAGCCTTGGTTGTGTTTGCACCGTCACCTCCACTTTTCCATTGGCCGATCATTCACCTCCATTTGATTGTTTACCCATTTTGAGGAACAGCTGCGAAGAGTGATTTCACTAGCCATCCTTGTGACACTGCTGTGCTTGGAAAATTCCAACCCTTACCTGGAATCAGCTGCTGCCCATTTTATCACTCGTTCCTCAAAAGATGAGTCTTCTTTAAGCTCTTTTCATCTGACTCGTAAAACATGAAAAGATTGCCGAGTTTTGGCCTTCCAGCTCGTTAAAGCGACCGGAAGTGCTATCCCTCCTCTAGATTTTAATCTTTTTGGACCTGAGGGATTATTGCACAAAAAGATCGAGCGCTTGTGTTGTTCGGCTCGTTAAAACTATCGAAAATTCATCCCTTCTGTATTGTTTTATACTTTTTCGGACTTAAGGGATTAGATGACGAAAAAGGAATTCTGGAGTTAACTTTACGTACCTTTTCAGACTCTCTAAAAATGAAAAGGACCGAGTTATCTTTGTCGTTAGACTCGTTAAAAACATTAATAGCGACAAACTTGTCTTTAGACGAGAACGAGTTTCACTATCTCTAGGCTCGTTAAAACAAAGCGATGGGTTTGCCCGAAGGGCAAATTATAGAACAAGCATATGTTATCCTCCTCAAGCTTGACAAAAATAAAGAGGTACTGGTCAGCAATGACTGGGGAAAAATTGGGAAGAAACTCAAAGAATCTTTATTGGTAGCAAGTCACTCTTGAACATGACACTTCCACTCCGTACCTGAGTTGGGTTGGGTTGTTTCATTCACCGGTCACATCACCATGGTCTCGCCATACCATCCACATTTGGGGTAAATGCTACCAATCCATCACATAAGTGTCGCCGACATGTTCAAGAGAAGTCATCCAGAGAAGTCACCCGTGTCCCATCCACTACCATACATTATACTTCATTCTTTCATGACCGCCACCCTGAACCATATATCATCAGATTGTTTTCACCTCCATCAAAATCATTTGCTCCGTTCCGTGTCATTGATGTGGGATTCATCAAGGCCCTCCTTTGACGGATCGCTTCTTGTCGGCATTAGCTCATTATCCAAGAAGTTGATCTAGGAACACCCCATTCAGTACTTTGAAGCTTGCATGCCTCAATGGCAAGTTTCTCACTTCCGGCGACAGGTATACATCAATGACCTTCGACCGAAAGATTTTGCGTGGTGTTCGACGCCAAGTCCTTTATTCACACCACGTGAATTGTACTGCAGTACCTTGAGGGTCATCATCCTTATCGGTGATTCCTCTCGCGCTTGCTAACAGTTTACATCATTGACTGGTAATCAAGCGATGTCTTTCCATGTTCGACTTCAAAACATTTTTCACATGGATCGACTTGTACTTCGAGTGAAGATCGGACGAGATTGAAGACCCCAGATCTAGTTTCATCCATTCGGGCTGCGATATATATTCAGGAAAATAAAGGCATTGAAATGTATAGCCTTGCAGCACAGATGATCATCCTACCAAAAGGATGATGACTTCATCAAAATCATCAGTCTACCATCAGACGATTGTCTGTCCTGTGTACATAAAAATGAATTTATAAAGCTGAGCATGGGAATGCCCGCCTCAGCTAGATCATGAAAACAGTATGAAAAATAATGTATTGTATTGTATCTTATTACAGGTCTCCTCCCAGCACTGAAAGAACTTCGGATCCTCCTAATAAAGCATTTCACCCGATAAACAGCCTCATACATTAGGGGGCAACTGTTATAGACATTTTTGTGCCTTACAGCTCTAAGCATGAAATGTCCATAATCCAAGGGATCCAAAATCCCTAAAAGTGTTGTTCCTACCCCTAGAGGAACAAGGTCAACCAATTACAGCTTCTCACAGAAGTTCTCCACCAGAAACTGCTCAGAATCAGTCAAATCAGGATCATTTCAGCTGCTCCACTAGCTTCCTGCGTTGCATAGCACCCCAGTACACTAGCTAGGTGCATTGCAACACACCTAAATGCACTACCAGGGTGCGCTGAGCGAGAAATTCCAAATGGCAGTGTCATTCCGCGAGGTGGACAGACAATGGAAGCTTCCAGAATCTTCCTCAATGACACTTGCCTCACTGAGTTCGACCAAGGATGAGTAAGAGGCTCTCAGCCTCCAAATGGAAGCAAGAACTGACAGAGAGAAGCCACAAGTCAAAACATAAGCTGACTCATCCTCTCTGCTTACATCTATATATGGATCCCTCATCCCAGAGATCCAGAGGCTGGAATTTTGTACTTTGCAGAGAATTGCGGTTGGTTTTGAGATTGAGATTAGTGCATTGGGTGATTTATGCTTTGTTGGAGGTGAAGAAGGGATTCCTTTGCTGGGAGGTAGATGCTGGATCGGGACTCACTTGGTTGTATCTCCTCCTGAATCTTCTTGTTATATCAATAAAACAATTTGAGTTTCTCCTACATGCTTGTGTATCAATGATGTTTTGTTATATTTTGCATGTTTAGCTTAAATCTGATCCTAAGCTATTTATGAATGTAAGTCTATATCTTTGTGTAGTTTTCCTCTCTTGTGATCTTGCAGGAACTTGGTGAAGCTGGGCAAGTAAGGGAGCAGGTAGCTGGAAGCTTTCAAAGAGGAGAGCGATTAGATCAACAAACTAGCGCAAGACACAGGTTATTTCATCCTTCCTCTTCGTTTACATTTCATAAAGAAGAATACGAAAGTAGTTTTCCTTGTTTGTTGCTAAGGCACTGTCACACTTTAGAGTGGGATAGGGGCGTTCTGAGTAGATACTTTTCCCAACAACAGGTAGCCAAAAAGGTATAGTCCATCTGCTTTCTGTTCAAATTTTTCTTTGTATGTAACTGATGATGATTCCAAAATTGTGAAGGAAGCAGTGGATTCAGAGGATGGAAAACTCTGGAAAGAGGCCATGGTTGATGAAATGGAATCTTTGCACAAAAATGAGGCTTGGGATCTGGTGGTGTTACCAACTGGAAGGAAACCCATTGGCAGCAAATGGGTGTTCAAGAAGAAGAAAAATGCAGAAGGAAAGATGGAGAAATATAAAGCTCGGTTGGTAGCAAAAGGTTATTCCCAAGTGTCGGGAATTGATTTTGGTGATATTTATTCTCCTGTTGCCAATGTAACTTCTATTAGATTACTTTTATCTATTGCTGCTGTGTTTGATTTTGAGGTAGAACAGATGGGTGTGAAGCAAGAATTTCTTCATGGGGACCTGGAAGAGGAAATATACATGAAGAAACCTGAAGGCTTTGTGGTGAAGGGTAAGAAAGAAATGATATGCAAGTTAAAGAAGTCTCTGTATGGGTTAAAACAATCACCAAGGATGTGGTATCAGAAATTTGATACATTTATATGAGGACTTGTCTTCACCAGAAGCAAAGCAGATCACTGTGTGTATTTTAAATTAATTGGTGACCGTGTTATGTATCTAGTCTTGTATGTGGATGATATGTTGCTGGTTGGAAATGACAAAGAAACTATCCAGGATTTGAAGACCCAATTGTCATCCAAATTTGACATGAAAGGTCTTGGGGCTGAAAACTACATTTTGGGCATGGAAATTAAAAGAGACCAGGAAAAGAGGAAGCTCTGGTAAACCAGAGGAAGTATGTTGAGAAAATACTGCAGAGGTTTAATATGCAAGATAGTAAACTGGTGAAGGTTCCTATTCTTGTAGGTGTAAAGTTATCTGCTGAACAATGTCCCAAGACACAAGAAGAGGAAGAGGATATGTCCTGTGTTCCATATGCAAGTGCAGTCGGTAGCCTGATGTATGCAATGGTTTGTACTATACCAGACATTGCACATGCAGTGGGAGTATTGAGCAGGTTTATGTCAAAACCAGGGAAGGAGCATTGGACAGCAGTGAAGCGGGTTTTCAAGTATTTGCGTGGCACTAGTGATTATGGTATGTGCTACCAAGGAAGACCAGGATTGTACAGAGTTTTGGATATCCATGGCTTTGTTGATGCAGACTGGGCTGGAGATTTTGATTAGAGAAGATCTACAAGTGGGTATGTGTTTAACCTATTGTTGAGCCTCAAACCTGCACCTTCCTATACACCCTCTCAACCTTCCTTTTCCACTTATTTCATCCACCCAGCTGTTAAATCATTGCATTGTAGTTTAAAAAGAGCTTTTTACATGGTTTTCTGACTATGCTTATGACTGTTGTTTGGTTTAGTTTTTTTGTTCATGCAGCTGCATAAACTTGTTAGTTTCCACAGCCAACACAAGTTTCCGCAGCCAGCACAGGATTCCGCAGCTATTTTGTTAAAAGTTGTGCTACAGGTGTCCTATGAAGAAACAAGCCACATGGGCAAGCTCTAGGTGACGGATACATGGAACGTGTACCTTCAAATCAGCCAAATCATCCATGGAAGGTCACGGTCAACGAGGGTCAAAGGCAAAGCCAACTAAGGAGTTCAGCGGTGGCACGTCTCTGTTTTGAGCATGTGAGCGTTTACGTGGCACAGTCCTCAGCTCACGAAGACACCGGCACACCTGGAGATCATTCTTGTAACCTGAATCCAACAGCTACCACTCCGAAAATTTCATAGACATGATGACAGTTACGCTAGATCTCGGCTGAAGGGATCTACGTGTCTTTTGCAACCTAGTTAATAGCGTAGGATTCAGTTAGTTAGTTCAACACTTTTTCATTATAAATAACGCGTCAATGAACGCTGTAGAGAAGCTTTTTGGATATGTAATTTCTGAAATGTTGTTGTTATCACCCCACTGTTTTATATATGTTGCTGCTTTAATACGTGAGAAGACTTTTCTGAGTTCATTCGTGTGATTACTCGTTGACTGGCTGAAGTGGCAGAGGGACCCTGCACGCTGAAGCCTTGTAAATTTTTCATTTGGTTTTTATTATGTTTCTGCTTTCATAATCTTTAGCTTGTACATAACACACTGTTTTAATGTTTCTTAACTCACTACTGTTTATATTTTCACCTCTGTTTTCTTATAGCTGTCAATTGATCAGTGCTTTCCTGCAGGTTTTCTTAGACAGCCCGGCCAAATTTTCATCTTTTTGATAACTATTGACACATGAGATCATCTTGTCCTTCCTACTAACTTTCATTTTCTGAAGTTTAATTTCAGTACTGTCTTTTTCAAGTTGCGATTTGCTTATTTATTTCTTTTTGTTATTTAGATATCATACTGCTCATCAATTTATGGTTTCTTTCTATAGTGAAGTGACTCTATTAGCAAGAAATCAGAATATTACTAACTGTAGTGTGATTTAGTTATCATATTGCTTAAAATTATTCATGATTTCTTCCCACGAGGTAGATTGAGCTGAAGGGTAAAGGATCAGAAGAGTTGAAGTAGTGTGATTAGTTTCCTTTCTGCAATTTAATTTCTTGCAATTTAGTTATCATATTGCTTAAACTTATTCATGGTTGCTTCCCACAAGGTAGATTGAGCTGAAGGGTAAAGGACCAGAAGCGTTAAAGTAGTGTGACTAGTTTCTTTTATGCAATTTAATTTCTTGCCATTTAGATAGCATATTGCTTGACTTATTCATGATTGCTTCCCACAAGGTAGATTGAGCTGAAGGGTAAAGGATCTGAAGAGTTTAAGTAGTGTGAATTAGTTGCTTTGTTTTTGGTTTGAGTTGCTTTAAGTTCAGTTTTTACTTTCTTTTCATTCAGCAGCAAGGATACTAGGCCATTGTCATTAGTTCACTGTTTGATGCATTTATTTCCTCTTAAGAATTGATTTCAGTTTAGTTGTTTTAAAGCTTTCTTCTTGAGCACTTTCAAGTTTGAGAAAATCACTGTAGAAACCACCATCACCATCCATACTTCATACTTCACTTTCATTTTCACCATCACACATTAGGGAAAGATAAATCCAAAAATAAACTAAAAACTCAAAAACGACAAAAGATTAAGGAAGTGGTTATCTAGTACATATAGTACACTTCACTTCGTCAGCTTACGAATCTCGGATTGACATTTTAAATAGCAATTTAGATCACACTAAATTGACCAAACATTTTGGTGCTATTGCCGGGGAAGTGAAACTAGGTAGCCAATTTCTTAAAGAAAAAAAAACAAGAAAATTTCAAGGAAGGAAAATTGATAACCTCTCAAGTATGCTCTCCTCTTGCACTTAGTGTGATCTGGAGGATCAGAAAAGAGAAAGTTATTGGTTTAATAGTTCTTGAGTATGCTCTCTTCTTGCACCTAGAGTGACCTGGAAGATCAGAAATAGAATTATTAGCCCGACTTAAAGAAAAATAAAAAAATGACATGCATAGAGCAAGAGATTCTAGGGGAAGGTTTTTAGCTAGAGCCAAGAGTTCGATTTTTACAACTCCATCTACTTCAAGGAATAGACAAGAGACACCTCCATCATCTCCAACCTACACTCCTAGCCCTAGGATCCCTGGAATTCAAGAGGCAGTAGTTGACTCTCCCACACCATCCATCGAATCTGAATTAGGAAGAGATCCTTTCCTTCCTTCTACAGGGAGACAAATTGTAATTGAAGAAGTAGAATCACCTGAGGAAGAAGAGGGAGAAATTCCTCCTCATTTGCCATTAGTAGAAGAACCAGAGGACTCTGAAGTCTCCGGGAAAACTACCATGACAGAAGAAGGAGCAAATGGATTTGGTAGAGGTAGAGGAGGAGGAGGAGGAAATAATGGAGGAGGTAGAGGTAACATTGGGGGAAATAGGGATGGAGATAATTCATTCGGATTTCCTATAGTCGATGAGGACTCTCAAGCCACAATGAAGAACATCTCACCATCTGTCCTCCCAAACTTTCATGGGTTAAGAAATGAGGACCCTGAAACATTTCTATTTGAGTTTGAGGTCGTGTGTCGAACTTATGATTATCTGGAAGACTCTCAAAAACTCAAACTGTTTCCTTCAACATTGAAAGGAGCAGCTTTGAAATGGTTCATGGGGTTACTCACTCAATCCATTAGGACTTGGAATGATATGAAACAAACATTTTTGGATAGGTACCTGGACTATTGTATGCCCACCAATCACAAGGATGAGGTATTCAAAATGGTACAAAAAGAAGATGAAAACTTGGAAGATTTACTTGAAAGATTCCAATATAATCTGAAAAGAGCAAAAATGAGTAACTTAGATGAGGAGACCTTGAAAGCCCTTCTATTAAAAGCCATTAGAGATGAATGGATAGATATTTTGAACATGATGGGGAAAGGAGACATATCTCAACTTCCACTTCATGATATAGCAGAACTGTGTGTCCATCTCTCAAGGGGGAAATCTAAAACTCAAAAAGGGCCTAGAGATCCTTCTCTCATCAGAGCAAACAAATCTGCAACTGGATCAGTAAGTAGGGCTGAGATTGGCAACATGCTTGATGAATTCAAGACTAACATCTTAGGGAGTCTTAGTGAGCAACTAGACACTCTTAAGATTCACAATAAGCAGAAAGTAGAAGCTAAGGCTTTGGCCATCTTTTTCCCAAAGTGTAGAAAGAAACATGCTCTAAGGGAATGTCCCTTGGATGCAAAAGTTGTAGAAACATGTGTAATTTGTTCAGAGAATCATGAGACCAAGGATTGTCCTTCAATTCCTGGGCTCAAAGCTATCTTTCAAGAAGATCCAAATACAATCTAGTCTCTCTGTTTTGTTGCAAGGAGACCTTGGCAGGGGCAACAAAATCAAGGGTTTAACAACTCTATGAATTTTCAACCCCCACCAAATTGGAATCCTTGGCAACAACCTTGGTCCCAACCTCAAAATCCTTTTCAATCATGGGTACAAGGTATGCAAAATCCTTATGGGAGATTTGCTCAATTTTATCAATATCCTCCATCTTTTCAAAATCAACAAACTCCACAACTTCCAAATCAAAATCCACAATTATCATTGCCATTTCAACAACAGCCATTGCCAAACCCCAATAATAAAATCCCTCAAAATGCTTACATGATAGAAGGTCAACAATTTCCTGCCTATATGATTGTTCCTCTCAATGATGTACAACTTAGATCTGGTAGAGTTTTAGATAAACCTTCTATAGATGTCCAAAATCAAAGAATTTCTGAGGAAGAATCTCTTGAAGCCAATAAGGGTTCTGAAGCATCTCTTCAAAACCCAAACACTCAGAAAGAAAAAGAAAAAGAGTTAACCCCCACAACTCCTATAGTTGAGCAACCTGCATCTTCATCCACACCTCCTTTTCCTGAAAGATTACAAATTGACAAAGGAGTGGAAAAACAAATCTTGTTGCCTGACTATGATTTTCTAGATGAATTGAAGAATGTCTGTATCAAGATTCCCTTGTTACAAGACATTAAAGAGATTCCTATTCTAGCGAAAACAATAAAGGAGTTGAGTCTTAAAAGACCAGAAAGGAAACCAAGAGATACAAGAAGAATCCACCTGGTAGGAAAAATTGCAGATATCATGATGGGAAAAATTACTATGCAGAAGTATGTAGATCCTGGTAGTCCAATTGTCAAAACACATATCAATGGGGTAGAAATTCCAAATACTTTGATTGATTTGGGGGCTGCTATCAACATCATGAGTAGACAGACTATGGAACAGCTGAAACTTCCTAACCTTCTCTTTACACCTACTTTACTGCAACTTGCAGATCGATCAATTATCAAACCAGATGGTGTATTAGAAGACATTTCAGTCTCCTTAGACTCTTGGGAATATCCAGTGGATTTCATGATTTTAACTCCCAAGAGTAATCTAGGAGGACATCCTCTCATCTTAGGAAGACCTTGGCTAGCCACAGCTGATGCTTTTATCAGTTGTAGGTCTGGGGATATGTATATTTCTGATGGTAATTCGACAAAGAAATTCAATCTATATCCTCTAGCAAAAGAAATTACAGAAATAGGAGATAATGAGTGGATTGATGATGAAGATACTATACAACCTGTCTTTACCATTTCTGAGATCAGTGAAGATAGTCAAATTCTGAACACATTAGAAAACTTTGAAATATCTTCAGAATATGACCACACACAATTTTAGTTGGATTCTGACATTGAGTATCTATCATCTAGACAAATGTCTCTTTTCTCTATGGAAGAGTTTGGTAGTTCCGCCATTGAGATCTTTCTAGGAAAAACATTGAATATCAACAAAAACTTGGAAAGATCACAACAAGAAGAGCTAACCAAAATCTTGCAAAAACATTCTACTGCATTTGCATGGGAGTATACCGATATGAAAGGTATTGACCCTAATACTTGCATTCACCACATCTACATTGAGGAAAACAGTAGACCAATCAGACAACCTCAGAGAAGGATGAATCCAAACCTTAGGGAGATAGTGAAAGAAGAGCTCCAAAAGTTACTTAATGTGAACTTCATTTATCCAATTTCAGATAGCCGATGGGTTTCTCCTTTGGTTATAGTACCTAAAAAGAATGTTAAATGGAGGGTTTGCATTGATTATAGAGAATTGAACAAAGCAACCTTGAAGGATCACTTTCCTTTACCCTTTATTGATCAGGTATTAGATACTTTAGCAGGCAAAAAGTATTTCTCATTTTTGGATGGTTTTAGTGGTTACAATCAGATTCAGGTAGCACCTGAAGATCAAGACAAGACCAAATTTACCTGTCCATGGGGAACTTTTGCTTACCGAGTACTTCCTTTTGGATTATTTAATGCACCCACAACATTTCAAAGGGCAGTACTAGGAATCTTTTCCGATCTGATCCATGATTGTGTAGAGGTTTATATGGATGATTTTACAGTTTATGGTAATTCGTTTGAAGAGGCATTAGATAATTTGGAAAAAGTCCTTATTAGATGTAAAGAAACAAACCTATCATTAAGTCATGAAAAATGCTTTATGATGTTTACTGAAGGGATTGTTTTAGGACATCATATTTCAGGGGATGGGATTAAAGTTGATAGATCAAAAGTTGAAGTCATCTCCAAGTTGCCTATTCCAAATTGTCAAAAAGATGTTAGAAGTTTTCTTGGATTTACTAGATATTATAGAAGATTTATTGAAAACTTCCCCAAAATAGCATCTCCACTCTTCAAATTACTTACAAAAGACTGTGAATTCAAATGGGATCCTGATTTTCAATCTACATTTGAAACTTTGAAAACAAGAATATCTGAAGCACCCATTTTGAGAGGACCAAATTGGAAACTTCCTTTCCATATTTCTACAGATGCTTCAGATACAGCTCTAGGAGCTGTGTTGGGTCAAAAGGATTTAGTTCCTTATGCCATTTACTACACCAGTAAAAATTTGACTCCCAATGAGTTAAACTATACTGTGACTGAGAAAGAGTTCTTAGCTGTTGTTCATGCAATCAACAAGTTTAGACATTATATAACAGGCTATGAAACTTTTGTCCATACTGATCATTCTGCAATTAGATATCTCATGAACAAACCTGTTACTAATGGCAAAGTTACAAGATGGCTTTTACTTTTACAAGAATTCAATATTACTGTGTTAGATAGACCAGGGAAACAAAATACAGTAGCTGATTTCTTGTCTAGAATCCAAAATACTAACGAAGATTCTCCTGTAGAGGATAAGTTTCCAGATGAATATTTGTTTGCAGTAACTACTAAGACTCCTTGGTATGCAGATATTGCTAACTATTTGGTTACAGGGAAGCTACCTCCACACTTATTTCCTAATGAGAAAAGGAAAATTATTCAGGAGAGTTCAAATTATTCATGGATTTCTAATGAATTGTTTAAGACAAGGCTAGATTGTGTGATCAGAAGATGTGTTCGGGAAGATGAAATGCCTGACATCTTCAAGTCATGTCATGATGAACCATGCGGTGGGCACTTTGCTGACAAGAGGACGGCCTATAAAATCCTTTCTTTAGGATATTATTGGCCTTCTCTCTTCAAAGATGCAAAACAATATGTCAGAAGGTGTGACAGCTGCCAAAGAGTTGGGAGACCGACTCTCTCAAATGAAATTCCATTACAACCACAGGCACTCATCGAACCCTTTGAAAAATGGGCTTTAGATTTCATTGGACCCATTAATCCACCATCTAGACAAAAGAAGTATATATTGGTTTGTACTGATTATGTCACTAAATGGGTAGAAGCCAAAGCATTGCCTTCTGCCACTGAAAATTCAGTTATTCAATTCCTTTTTGAGGATATTTTTACTCGTTTTGGTGTCCCAAGAGAAATTGTGACAGATCAGGGAAGTCAATTTACATCTAACTTGATGGAGAAGCTGATGGAAGAATACAAAATCAAGAACAGAAAATCTACTCCTTACCATCCGCAAGAAAATGGCCAAGTGGAATCTACAAACAAAGTTCTTGAGAGCATCATCACCAAAACTGTTCATCTCCACAGAAGAGATTGGGCAGAAAGGCTCCTTGAAGCCTTATGGGCCTACAGAACTACATGGAGGAACACAATAGGACATTCTCCCTATGAACTTGTTTATGGGAAAGAAGTCCTGCTCCCCATTGAGTTTCAAGTCAAAACTTTCAAGATGGCAGTTCAGTTGGGGATGAATCTATCAGAAGCCCAAAAGCACAGAATGGAGCAGCTGAATGAGCTAGATGAGATCAGACAAGATGCAATTTTAAGGACTGATCTAGTTCAACATCAAAGAGCTAAGTGGCATGACAGATATATCAAAGAAAGAAAGTTTCAAGAGGGAGATTGGGCCTTACTGTTTGATTCCAAGTTTAAAGACTTCAAAGGGAAGTTTCAGACTCATTGGCTTGGGCCATATGAGATTGATAAAGTCTTTAACAATGGAGCGGTAAGAATCAAGACCATTGATGAATTTCAGACTCCTCTTACTGTGAATGGCCACCGATTGAAAATTTATCATAAAACACTCTCAAAAGAGGAATTTTTCAAAATGTTTCAAGAGAATTCTACAATAAGGTTGGTGGAGAAGAATTCTTCTCCCCCATCAGCCTAATCTTTGTTTCCTTTAGTTTTTGAAAGAAAAAAAAAATTGTGTATAAGCCTGAAAACCAATCACAGATTGGCGGTCTTATGCAGAAAATGTAGAGTGAAAATCAGGGACACCTGACACTCTATATTTTCCAAAAAAAAAAAAATCTCCTCTCCTTCTCTTTCCATCTTCACTTCATCTCACTTGTCATTTCACTTCATCTCCATCTCATTTCCATTTTACTTCACTCCACTTCACTCCCACTTCATTTCACTCCATCAATAAAAGTCCCCTTCAGGACTATTTGCATTCAGTTGGTTTTCCTCTAACTATCTTTGTGCAGTTAAGGGGGTGCTGTCTCAGTTTCCGCAGCTGGGAACCGTTTCCGCAGCCAGAAGAAGTTTCCGCAGCTGGGAACCGTTTCCGCAGCCAGAAGAAGTTTCCGCAGCCAGAAACGATTTCCGCAGCCAGCATCACTCTGTTTTCAAAATTTACAGTCAATTGTTAGTGCAATCATCATGAAATGCAGGTGTAATTGAGCTAAAGACATGGGGCATCTCCAAGATAACAAAGAAGAGCAATTGGTTAGAAGCCTTGAGCAAGAAATGACAAAGGTATGATCAAAAATCTTTATCAAATAACAATTCAAGTCATAATTACGCATAGTCATTAAACCATAACAAGTTCTACTATGAGCAATGATTTGATACGATAGCTCCACTACCACTCTTATTCCACTAATCCTCGTTAATGGCTTGTTAATCCACACACCTCGCATTCATTGCCCTAACGGTCTCATGATTATCCCGAGTTTAAACTCAAGACTGACTGCACTTCCATTTATTACCCGTACTCTTGAGACGTGACCTATTGTGTTACGACTCTTCTTAGCCGTAATTTCCCCAGCTGTCTGTTGAGACGTGTAAATTTTCATATGCAGTCATTTGATTCGAAAGAGTTCCGTCGTTACTCCACTTACTCCACTTACACTCCACTTATACCATACTCCTCGCATGCATCTGCATTTCATTTCATGAACTCGTTTACTGCTGCTTACCCAGTGTTCCTCCTGTAATTCGAGTATTTCCATTCACTGTTCTCCATTTCTAATTGCAGCCACTACAGTTTGTTCTAAACCCTGACTACAGTCACTACAGTCTATCCTAAACCCTGTAACAGAGTTATTTTTTTTCCCTTAAACCCTCACACACAGAAGAACTCTCAGTGGAATTTAAAACAGAGGATGGAAAAATTACTGAGAGCTGAGCAGGAAGGACCGAAATACTTGGAGGGTTATCCTCAAGTTAAAGAATTGCTGAAGAAAGTCAGATGGCTACGATTTATCCAGAAGTTTAAAGGCTATAACAAGGAGGTGACCAAAGCTTTTGCATGGTCGTTTAATGGACAAACAGTGGAGGTTGGAGATTTAAAATTCACAGTGACCGAGGCCACAGTAGTAGCTGCCACGGGCCTACCTCAAGAAGGTGAAAGGTGGTTTAAAAATAGAAGTGTGGATGATCAAATATGGAGAACCATGCTACAAAACCAAGGTACGGATACCACCATATTTACAAGAGGCATCCCTGTTCATGTACTAAAAGAGGAATGGTCTAGTCTACTATTAGTCATCCAGAAATTTATCACGTGTGAAGGTCGTTTTGGCTCTATGTACATGTATCATGTTAGATTGATGATGAATTTCATAGATGGTCACACTCTTAATTTTCCTCATTTTTTGCTATCAAGTTTGAAAAAGATGAGTTTTACAGTTCAAAAACACGTAGGCAACATTGAACCTCATCTCTACCATCATGGTCTCATAAAAATTCTTATTGAGGATCAGTTGAAGAAAACTAAGGATACTTGGGAGAAATTCTTGACAAGAAACTACTTCCAAGAGCCGTCTGAGGCCTCTGGAAGCAGTCCACCAAAGATTCCAAGGAAAAGTAGGAGGAAAGAAAAGAACATTACAATCCAAGACTCCCCTACAATAGAAATTCAAGAAACAGTCCAAAAAGAAGAAGAAGATAGAGCTAAAAGTAAGAAACAAAGAAAAGAAAAAGACAAAAGGACCATCCAAGAAGTTTATCCATCCCCTGAGCAATCCATAGAAGAGGATTATCAACCTCTGTCAGAAAGATTAATAGATATTCAAGCTGCTGCCATAGCCAAGAAAAAGCAAAAGGGAAAACAGAGTGCACCAGAGAAGAGTACTAGTTCATACTTAAGAAGGAGCACTAGACTAAAAGGGAATGGGAATAAAACCAAAGAAAAATAGTCTCACTTTATTGATTTAGATGAAGAGACACTTGAGAAATCTCCAACTCAGCCAAGCATTGAGTCAAGTCTTCCACGTGAGGAAATCCCTTTTTGGCCGGAAAGAGAGAGCAGTCTTCCTCCTCCACCAGATTTCGAGCCTAGTCCGAGAAAGACACCTGAGGTAGATCCTAATCAGCAAGAGGCATACAATTACCTGGAAACCTTAGAACAATCAGCTGCAGGACCAAGTACCTCCCTGCCACTTGATGCACAAGTTCAGTCTTTGAAACAGGAAATATTTGAGTTAGAAGTCCTAAATAGACATATCATACAGGAAAATGAAGCACTCAAAGAGCTGAGTAAAGTAGAAAAGATTGTCCATGATAACACTATGCTCCATTTAGGACTGTGGCAAAAGAAAAATAGAAAACTGAAGAAGAAGTGCAAAAAGTTAAGCAGAGCATTGATTAACCTCAAGTTCAAATGTCTAGTCAGGAAGCCAAGGATGATGTTAGCATCAAAGAAGAAGAAAAGAGGGCTAGATGTCCTTGCAGAAGCCTCAGAACATGTGGATTAGAGGGAAATAACTCAATTTTGGTTGCATGAGGACATGCAACACCTTCACAGTGGGGGTATGTTGAGCCTCAAACCTGCACCTTCCTATACACCCTCTCAGCCTTCCTTTTCCACTTATTTCATCCACCCAGCTGTTAAATCATTGCATTGTAGTTTAAAAAGAGCTTTTTACATGGTTTTCTGACTATGCTTATGATTGTTGTTTGGTTTAGTTTTTTTTGTTCATGCAGCTGCGGAAACTTGTCAGTTTCCGCAGCCAGCATAGGTTTCCACAGCCAGCACAGGATTCCGCAGCTATTTTGTTAAAAGCTGTGCTACAGGTGTCCTATGAAGAAACAAGCCACATGGGCAAGCTCCAGGTGACGGATACATGGAACGTGTCCCTTCAAATCAGCCAAATCATCCATGGAAGGTCACGGTCAACGAAGGTCAAAGGCAAAGCCAACTAAGGAGTTCAGCAGTGGCATGTCTCTGTTTTGAGCATGTGAGCGTTTACGTGGCACAGTCCTCAGCTCACGAAGACATCGGCACACCTGGAGATCATTCCCGTAACCTGAATCCAACAGCTACCACTCCGGAGATTTAATAGACATGATGACAGTTACGCTAGATCTCGGCTGAAGGGATCTACGTGTCTTTGGCAACGTAGTTAATAGCGTAGGATTCAGTTAGTTAGTTCAGCACTTTTTCATTATAAATAACGCGTCGATGAACGCTGTAGAGAAGCTTTTTGGATATGTAATTTCTGAACTGTTGTTGTTATCACCCCATTGTTTTATATATGTTGCTGCTTTAATACATGAGAAGACTTTTCTGAGTTCATTCGTGTGATTACTCGTTGAATGGCTGAAGTGGCAGAGGGCCCCTGCACGCTGAAGCCTTGTAAAGTTTTCATTTGGTTTTTATTATGTTTCTGCTTTCATAATCTTTAGCTTGTACATAACACGTTGTTTTAATGTTTCTTAACTCACTACTGTTTATATTTTCACCTCTGTTTTCTTATAGCTGTCAGCTGATCAGTGCTTTCCTACAGGTTTTCTTAGACAACCCGGGCAAATTTTCATCTTTTTTATAACTATTGACACATGAGATCATCTTGTCCTTCCTGCTAACTTTCATTTTTTGAAGTTTAATTTCAGTACTGTCTTTTTCAAGTTGTGATTTGCTTATTTTTTTTTTTTTGTTATTTAGATATCATACTGCTCATCAATTTATGGTTTCTTTCTATAGTGAAGTGACTCTATTAGCAAGAAATCAGAATATTACTAACTGTAGTGTGATTTAGTTATCATATTGCTTAAACTTATTCATGATTGCTTATTAGCAAGAAATCAGAATATTACTAACTGTAGTGTGATTTAGTTATCATATTGCTTAAACTTATTCATGATTGCTTCCCACAAGGTAGATTGAGCTGAAGGGTAAAGGATCAGAAGAGTTGAAGTAGTGTGATTAGTTTCCTTTCTGCAATTTAATTTCTTGCAATTTAGTTATCATATTGCTTAAACTTATTCATGGTTGCTTCCCACAAGGTAGATTGAGCTGAAGGGTAAAGGACCAGAAGAGTTAAAGTAGTGTGACTAGTTTCTTTTATGCAATTTAATTTCTTGCCATTTAGATAGCATATTGCTTGACTTATTCATGATTGCTTCCGACAAGGTAGATTGAGCTGAAGGGTAAAGGATCTGAAGAGTTTAAGTAGTGTGAATTAGTTGCTTTGTTTTTGGTTTGAGTTGCTTTAAGTTCAGTTTTTACTTTCTTTTCATTCAGCAAGGATACTGGGCCATTGTCATTAGTTCACTGTTTGATGCATTTATTTCCTCTTAAGAATTGATTTCAATTTAGTTGTTTTAAAGCTTTCTTCTTGAGCACTTTAAAGTTTGAGAAAATCACTGTAGAAACCACCATCACCATCCATACTTCATACTTCACTTTCATTTTCACCATCACACATTAGGGAAAGATAAATCCAAAAATAAACTAAAAACTCAAAAACGACAAGAGATTAAGGAAGTGGTTATCTAGTACATATAGTACACTTCACTTCGTCAGCTTATGAATCCCGGATTGACCTTTTAAATAGCAATTTAGATCACACTAAATTGACCAAACACCTATTTGGAGGTGCAGTCAGTTGGATGAGTAAGAAACAATCTGTAGTGGCACTATCAACTACAGAGGTAGAATACATGCCAACCCCTCATGCAAGCAAGGAATCAGTTTGGTTGCTGAGATTGTGTTCAAGTATGGGGTTAGTACAGAAGGCTATAAGGATAGATTGTGACAGCCAAAGTGAAATTTTCTTAGCAAAGCACCCTGCATATCATTCAAAGACAAAGCACATTGATGTTTAGTATCACTTTGTGAGGGATATAGTAGAATACAAAAAGGTGTTGCTAGTAAAGGTGGACACTTTGAAGAATACTGTAGATGGATTGAAAAAATCTGTGAGCTCTGAGAAGATCTCTTAGTGTAGAGAAACAATGGGCATTGTAGGGCTGGATAAATGACTAAGCTCTCTTGTGGCCCCCTATGGAAAGAAAACAACAAGTGGGAGAATGTTGGGTTGTGTTATATTCTTTCCACAACTAGCCCACGTAGTTAACCGGGGGTTAGGGGGAGTGGTTATAGGGGGTTTGAGGGGTACACGTAACCCCACTTTATGGGGTTTAGGGCAGCGCCCCGGAAAATTTTGGTTTTGGACCCTATGTTAGAATGGGCAGACCCACCTGTGGTATTGTGCATGATTTTCGCACATGTTTTTGGACACGATGGTTTTCGATCCATGGTATTGGATGCAATGGTTTTTGGTCCATGGTATTGGATGCCTCAGCATGTATAAATATGTATTATAACATTGAAAGGAACATAATGAAAAATCAAGCCGGTAGTCTCGGTTTTGGGATCCAGGGGAAAACCTGTGTATATGTGTTTTATGTGTTATGCTCTTGCATTGTTTATTTTATGTGTTTTAGAATTTTTATGCAGGTAATTTCTGTACGGGGTTAAAACCTACAGTATTTGTGGGTTACATGGAAACTCCCCATAAATATCATGTGTACTTTCCATCCCTCAGAATGAGAGTTGTGTGAAGAGATGTAAACTTTGATGAAGATAAATCCATGTGATGCTCTCCTGAGAGGGAGCTTCTAATCCCACTAGAAGAGGATCATTTAGTTCCAAAGGAGGAACCTCAAGAAATTGTGGAGTAACAACAAGTTGTGCAGAAAATATTGGAGACAACCACTCAAGAAAAACCATCCAAAGAAGGCAAGAAAAGGACGAGGGAAGCTGAGAGACTTGTGAAGGATGTGAGGGAGAATGTGGGTGCTCCTTCATATAAGTGCAGGAAAATAATTTCAACAGATCAATACACTTGCTACATGGATCTAATGACTAACCTTGTAGAGACTGATCCATCCTATTTCGAGGAAGCAGTAGAGAAACCTGTGTGGGTTGATGGAATGATGGAGGAATATGAATACATTATAAATAAAAAAATTGGGAACAAGCAGATAAATCAATTGTGGGTTCAAGATGGATCTTCAAAGTAAAGCATCCAGCAGAAGGAAGCAATGAAAAGTACAAGGCTAAATTTGTGGCCAAGGGGTACTCTCAAGTTTAGGGGATTGACTATGAGGAGACCTTTGCTTCTCTATCAAGGTACTGATCCGTAAGATCAATTCTTTCTTAGGTTGCACAGATGCGGTGGAAGATCCACCAAATGGATGTGAAAACAATATTTCTCAATGGATTTATTGAGGAGGAGGTATATATTGAGAAACCATAAGGCTTTGACACTTTTTATCAGGAGTATCATGTGTGCAGACTCAAGTGAGCATTGTATGGTCTCAAGCAAGCACCCCATGCTTGGTACACTAGGATTGATAACTATCTCACCATCTTGGGGTTGACCAAAAGTGAAGAGCTCACAAACCTCTATCATATCTTGGTAGAAGGTAAATTGTTGATTATTGTATTATATGTTGATGACTTGATTTTAACTTACGATGAGTAGTTAATCGGATCTTGCAAGGAGGACCTTGCAAGAGAGTTTGAAATAAAGGACATGGGTCTCATGCACTACCTCCTCGAATTAGAATTATGGAAAGGAAATGGGGAACTGTTTGTCTACTAGGGAAAGTATGCCAGTGAGATACTTAATAGGTTCCATGGATAGTTGCAAACCCATGGAGACACCTCTAGCAACAAACTGGATGAAAGAGGATGCCACTTCAGGTGAGGAAGTGGATGTTATTGTTTACTGCTAGTTGGTGGGTTCAATAATGTATCTTGTGAACACATAACTAGATATGTGCTATGCAGCCAATGATATGAGTCAAGCTATGGTTAGGCCAACCAAATTATTTTGGAGGGTAGCTAAGCATGTTCTACAGTACCTCAGAGGCACTACTATGTTTCGACTATGGTACAAACGGACAAAGGGCCATGTGGCTTCACAGATGCAGATTGGGTGGGGATTCCATCAGACCGAATGAGTACATCATGTGGAATTTTCAGTGTTGGGTTTGTAGCTGTTTGCTTGTATAGTAGGAACCAAATATTTGTGGCACTCAACTCAGCAGAAGCAAAATAGATGGTTATCATTCAAGAAACATCTGAAGCAAACTAGATGAGAAAGATACGTGTTTTATTGTTTGGTCAGATGATGGATCCAACTATGATCTACTATGATAATCAAAGCTAGATCAAGCTCTCTGAAAATATTGTTTTTCACGATCGATCCAAGCATATAGATGTATGATGTCACCACTTACAGGATTGTGTGTAGAGGTGATAATGTTGTTGTAGTACATTCCGACAGAGGAACAAGATGTTGATATTTTGACAAAGGCCTTGTCAAGAGGGAAGTTCGAGTTCCACAGGTGCGGGATAGGGGTTGTTTATAATGCATTTCTTGCTGAGAGGGAGTGTTGTAAAATGAAAAAAGAAATTATCAATTTGATTTTATCCTTGATTAAATTGAAAAAATTTGAATTTCCACATCAGCTGACAGCTTAGATGATGTTAACTTGTGTGAAATGGCTTGTGTCACCGAGTTTACTTAGTAAATTCGAGTTGGAGGAGTTAGAGTTTAGTTTGGCTTGTATCATTGCTAATTTGTAGGAACTAGTGGAAGGTTAGTTAAGAAGTGGGACTTCATTCAAACTTAGTGGCCATCTAGTTAACTGATCAATCGGCCCAAAATAGCTAGTACATGCAGATGTTGTGAGTTACCCAGTTGAGGTGGAGATTTCAAGGCAACGTAACATCAGTGGTAGACTAGTCTTGAGTGTATCAGTGGTGCATGCAGTTAGATGATTAGCCTAAAGGAATTGCACAATTCAATTGAGGGAATCCCTAAATAATAGGGGCTAATCCCTGAAGGAAAAATTGCAAGGAAATAGGAGCTCAATCTGAGGAAAAAAATGACTAAGTTTGGGTCATAGGCCTTTAGTGAGCAGATAGATAGGTTGTGCACTTGCAGGTTGAGCTCAGTTGAGCAAAGAAATTGTAATACATCTCTATTTACTTGATTAATGCAAGAGGCATTGGGGTATTTAGCATATTTCTTTCCCTAGATAAAAATACTTTTTTCATGTGTGTTATTTCTTCTTGCATGTCTGATATTTTTGTTCTAAATTGTGAATTATCGTATGTAAAGCAATAGTGTAGGTTTGCGTCTTATGATTTTGATTAAAACATCATGAGAAGTTGAAAATATACAACCTAATATCTACATTGACTTTGTATTATTAAGTGAATTCCTCCCTCTTCCCACCACATTTAATAAAATCCTCTACATTGGTTGTTTCAGCAAGGCATGTGGGGTCATCTTTAACAAGTATGATGTCTATTTTCTCTAAATAAAAACACCTCGTACCACCCTGCTCTCTTAACCATATTTCCAAATTTAATTCTCCAACTAAGAAAATAAAATCGGTGGAGACACAAGAGTGATGAAAGCACCAAAAGGTGTGGGAAGTACAAGTAAACCCATCGGGGCTATGGACACTCGCTGGAAGTGAGGCCATGCTTGTATGGTATTGAGACATATTCATCGGTATTATGGACACTTGTGCGTAGAAATAAATGCTGAGAAAAATAGGTAAGGATGCTTCAATGCCCTAGTTTTATCATTTATAACTGAAAGGATTATCGAACACCTTGCACATGTTCCAACCTACCCTGGCATCATCCTGCTACCCTAAAGTGTTCTAAGGCTCCAACCTGAAGGAGACTCTAATATCCACCTTGCACCACCCTAGCACCTTGCTTAGCAAGCCTCCACTTCCCAAAAAGGCTCTGACCTTCAATTCATCACAATGGACCACATTTCACAATTTGCAGACTATATCCACTTGTGCTCAATAAGAATACAAAACAATATTCAATACAATATATGCTCAATCAAAACTTCTTTTGCTCAATATGTAGATCAATATAAAACCCTAGAATCTCGCATCAATAATAAAATTCATTGCTCAACATCTTTGTAAAAATAACAGTCAGTAACTAATCTAATCTTTGTGACACAAACTATGTTCAACTCATCATATTGCATCAATAATCTCACAACTGAATCATCATCATCATAAGCGATACATATGTAGCATATAATATATCTCCTCAATAACAATATAATTTTCACTCTCTTTTATCCTTTTATATTTTATCATGGGACCAAAATGATGTCTCGAAGAAGCATCCTAAATTTCCTAAAAAGACAACCCATTCTCGACACTCCAAGCCACAAGGTCAAAAAGTCCATAAGACAAAAATCAAGTTTTGAAAAAATAGTTTTTTATTTTTCAACCTATATAAGGACTTTTGGACTCACAGTTTTTCCGTTTGTGTTTTGAGCAAGGAGCTGTGGAGACAAACCCAAACAAGCTTCATCTGACCAATTGAACCATTCAAATCGCTCCAAAACTTCCAAGTAACCCTTATATCCTGCTTGTAATTATTTGTGATACTTTTTAAATGTTTTTTTTCAAGTTTTGACCGTAGGAAAATATGTCAAAAATTTCTACTCTGCGTACATGCCGTTGAATACAGGTAACCCACATATACTAAGGCCCTACACACAATTGTGTTAAAAGGCAACCCACATGTGCACGAGTAAAACCTTTAAAATATAAATCTAACGGTTTGAAACATTTTTTTGGGCAGGATGACCATCACTTGGCGAGAAAGGGAGCATAGTGCTATAGATAATCAAGTAATGGAGGACCAAAATTCTTTGGATGCTTTAAGAGGCCGTGGCTTGCTGAAAATGTTTAACATGCCAAATATGAAAGCCAACACATGATTGCTTGAGCTTTCAATTCATTATTGGAGTGCAGAGGATGACTTATTCATGATTGATCAGATGCCCCTAAGGACGGAGATTGAAGATATATACTTTATTACCAGTCTTTCTCAAAGGGGAGAGGTGATGTATTCAACTGGCAAGACGAGGGGTAGTCTTACTGTAGAAGACTATGTCCACATATAATGTCCTGGTCATCCTGAAAATATTGGAAGTCAGATTCCAATCAAACATGTATGAGCTTATCCTTGAAGATTTTACTATTTACCATTGCGGGGGTAAATGGCTCTCCTGCTTTACATCAGGCCTCATAAGTATCTATGAGCCTAGCAATGGAATGTCTCACCACAGTTTTTGATTGGTGCACACCTCTACTGACCAATATGAAGAACCAATTGACCTCCAATCATAAGGGTCAGACAAATAATTTTGGATATGGCACAATATTATGCTCATTCTTCTTTGAGAAGGTACCTAGGCTTTGACCCAAGGTATTATCGACTATCAACAACCCTAGAGATCCACGAATGGGTAGATGGGCTGACCTGATGAAATGCCTTTGGGGTGGCGATGTGCCCAGGACAAATTTTGACAATGATTTTTTCACATGGTGGGATCAACAAGTCATCACAGTCGATGACTACCCCTATGCCGAGATGGATTTTCGAGGACATCCAGATTTAGTGTTAGTAACGAATGCAGCATGGGGTGCCATAGGTAGTGATTTTTTAATTTTTAAGACTCTTTAAGATTTTTTGGTTTTTTAATGAACTTAAAAATATTTTTGAAGAGACAAGATACTTACAAAATATATTGATCATGTTTCAGATGTGGGACCAGAGAGACCTGACGAATTTCCTAGACATAAGCGTCGTGGGAGAGATTCCGAAGGGGTTGCAGCTAAGACAAAGAGAGTTCTCCATGCAGTTCAGAGGAATTTGTGAGGCTGACTCACCAAGTACCCATGATAGCCATAGAGGATCTAGCCGAGGAGATGCATCATCGCATGGTAGGAGTACCACGGGACTGGGTGCGTCTATTTCAGCGTGTAGCCAATGCCGTTGTTTATTTTCTGGCTGCTCATCCTGGGCCAGCTAGAGAGATGATTAGATCTTTTTATGATTGGACATTATGATGGGCATAAGCCCAGATTTTGTAGGGCATTTTGTCTCAATTTTTTGTATATTATTTTGGACACAAACACTCTATCTATATACAGGCGATTTTATGATATATTCAGATGACATTTTGATTATTTTTGATGTTTTTTAATCTGATGAATGATTTATATGCCAATATAATGCTTGATTAGCAATAGAAACTGCTACTGAATTTTCTGATCGTGGAATGTGGACATATGTGATATAAACAAATGATCATTGCAACAATCTCACTCCAAAAAATTAGCGATACAAATAGGGAACTCGTACCTGATAACTGTTATTCAGTTGAGATACCACCAGTTGTGAGTCTAAATGAACCACTAACGAATCAATACCAAGAGATATTTATTCAGATAGAAAATTAATAACAGCAGTATATTCGGAAATATTATTCGAAGTAGGACTGATACATACTCCTCTCAAAACCATCAACTGGACAAATGGATAATAAATCACCCAAGCTGCGGAAGCAAGGTTCCGGGTATGCCTACTCGTACCGTCGGTGAATCCTAGATATACTATATCATCCATCAATACCTACCCAAAGAAGATAAAAACTATCAACATCACTAAAACTGCTACATACATATGTACAAACATACAATATATACAAACAAGTAAGTGCTCGGTTGAAGCCTAAGTAAAGTACTTCTTAAGGTAGAGCCCATTTCTAGGCTCTGCCAACTTGTTTCCTTCAAAGACAATTAATTCATAAGCCCCCTTTTTCAAAACGCGCTTGACTATAAAGGGACCGTACCACATAGATTTAAAATTGCCTACCCCCAAGGCATCTTTGTCTTGATCGTAGACCAAGACAAGGTCACCTTCAAAAAAATTCTGAGGATGGACAACTTTATTGTATTGATGTTTTGCCCTCTTTTTATGGGATTTTTTTATTATGGTGGAATCTCGACGCTGCTCATCAAGATGCTCCAAATGAACAAGGCATTCCTCAAGACTAGAAGTCTCTAGAAGAAGTTCAACAGCTAGATTAAGAGAACGAATTTCACATTCAATAGGAAAGATAGATTCCAACCCATAAACTAGTTGAAAATGAGTAAAACCAGTGGCAATCTTAACTGATGTTTGGTATGCCCAAAGTTCCAGATACAACATGATGTGCCAATTGGATCGAGCTTTGTCAATCGTCCTTTGTAGGATGATTTTAAGGGACTTTTTCACTGCTTCAACTTTCCCATTGGCCTGAGGACAATATGGAGATGAATGCTCTTGCCAGAAACCCAACTTGAGAGCCAATTCAGACATCAGTTGATTTTGGAAATGACTGCCATGGTCAATGACAATCTCTTTAGGGATACCAAATCGTGAAATAACCTGATTGAAGAGAAACAAGGCCGTTGTTTCACTTTGATTTTCAAAAGTAGGCATGGCCTCAGCCCACTTTGTAAAGAATTCTACGGCTAAAATGATGTACTTGTAATTCCCTGCCGAAGGCAGATAACAAGTAGTAAAATCAATGCCGCACTTCGTGAAAGGACCGACAATGATAATAGGGAAAAGCGTAGTTGGATGTGCATGCATTTTCCAAGTATAGACTTGACAAGGATGGCATATTTTGACCGCTTCAATACAATCTTTGAAAATCGAAGGCCAAAAGTAGCCTACTCGCAAAATGTTTTGGGCCGTTGCAAGCCCCGATAGATGACCGCCATAAGCTCCACTATGGCAATCATTAAGAACTGACTCAGGTTCTTCTAAAGTTAAACAATGCCTAAGCATTGAATCAACCCCACAATGATATAATGTGTCACCTATAATAAAATAATTCTTAGCAAGGCGATGCAACTTTCTATGCTCATCTTTGGAGAAAGCTGGTGGAAACTTCAAAGTATGGAGATATATAATGATATCTCCATACCAAGGATATTGTGAAGAAATGAGAAATAATTTTTCATCAGGAAAATTTTCCTCGTGAATAATTTATTCCCACAAGGAAGTTCTAATATCAACTCTAAAAATACTAAATATTTCTTAGATTTAGCCGACATGAATTCGAGATCAAATTCTTGCAAAATGACAATCCATCTATTATATTTTCCCCAATCACTCGCCTACTGAGAAAAAACTAAAATGGATTGATAGCTGCTAAGATGAATTTTTTTCAAAGCATAGTGTAATTCCGAAGCCGCTGGATAGTATGGACAACTACCAAAGCCAATTTCTCGATGGGAGAATAGCATAGTTCAGGGCCTACCAAACCTTGACTTAGGTAGTATATTACATGCTCACAGAAAACATCATCTTCCTGAACCAGAACCATACCAATGGTTGATTTTGCTGCAGCGAGATACAAAAGGAAGTCTCTGCTATAATCTGGTGGATTCAATAATGTAGAAGAAGTTAATGCTTTTTTCAAAGAATCAAAATATCATTGCGCGAAATCATCCCTAAAAAATGGGACTCCTTTCTTTAAGCAAATGCATAAATCCTTTCGTAATCCCAGCATAATTTGCTATGAATCTCCTCAAGAAATTTTCCTTTCCTTGGAGACTTTGAAGTTGACGAACGGAAGAAGGCGGAGGCAACTGAAGTATTGCCTCAACCTTGAAGGGATCAACACGAATCCTCTCTATCGATACGATGAATCCTAACAATAGACTGGATGTGATGGGGAAAACACATTTATTTGGATTCAATTGGATTTTATAAAAATGACATCGTTCAAAGATCAACTAAAGTTGTTTAGGATGATCAATTCTCTTTCGAGAACGAGCAACTAAATCATCCAGATATGCTTCGATAATGTGTTTGATTTCGTGAAAAGCATAAGACATGGCCCGCTGAAAAGTGGCTCCAACATTTTTAAGGCCAAAAGCCATCTTTTTGTATGCAAACATACCCCAAGGACAAATAGAGGTTGTCTTGTGCTGATCTTCTGGATGGATAGTAATTTGATTTTAACTAAAGAATCCATCCATGAACGAAAAAATTTCCTTACCCCAACATTCATCAATAATTTGATCAATAAAGGGCGTGGGGTAATTGTCTTTTAGACAAGCCTTATTTGGGTCCCTAAAGTCAATACATACTCATATCGTTTCTTTATTTTATCTACAGGGACTGGATTAGAGACCCACTCAGTCAAAGGAATGATGTATATAAAGCCCGCCTTAAGCAGCTTTTCAACTTTAGCTTTAATAGCTGTTGCTTTTCTAGGATTGACCGGTCAAAGTTTTTGACGAATAGGTTTAGAATTTTCGTATGTCTTGATCTCATGATGGACTATAGATGGATATATTCCATGCATTTCCTCATAAGACCAAGCGAACACATCATGAAACTCTTTGAAGGGATCGGTGTAAATTTGAATTTCTTTAGGGGAACAGTCAGCTCCAATGAATACATTTTCGATTATGTTAGTATTCCTAGAGATGTTCACAGGTACAGATCATGATATAACAGACATGTTACCTTTGGCAGAAAACTGTGTTTGGGCCAAAGGGTTTAAAACTGTATGAACATCACTAGTAGACAAACTAGAAAAACTTGACTCAATTTCTCACAAATGAGGGAGGAAATATGAACAATGATGTAAATCATCCCATGGTCTATCAACACCCATCATTGCTTCTAGAATTTCTTCCTTAGATGGTAAGATTGTATCTAAGAAATCCTGAGCTGAAGTTGAATCAAGGGTCCAGGCCAGAGCCACATCTCCATCTAACTCCTCTGGTGAGAAAGGAGTAGGATGGGAGTTTACAGAGTTAACAATAGACTGATAAGAAATTTCCACTGCAGACATAAGACATTCCATTCCACCTACCTACCCTCCATCTAATGTGGTGGTAGATGAGGGTAAAGGCCAAGGGTCCGAAAAATAATGAGTTCGAAAGAACTCTCTTCAAGAAGGTTCCCTAGAGGATGAAATAGCATTGATTCTAGCTGAAGGAGCAGGGAGATCAAAACTATCCATTAAAGAAGAGTACATACCAACTCCTAAATTATCAATAAGTTGCATGGGATTGTCTAATAATGGAATAGTAGAATCAGAGGATGCATGAGAATCACCGAGAGAATAATCCATCTAATCAACTTTTACAATCCTTCCCTCATGAGGAAAACAAAGGATGTGAAATAATGTTGAAACTATGGCGTCCATCTCATAAATCCAATTCCTGCCTAAGAGGAGGTTGTAATCCAGGTTTGCATCGATAATTTCTACCTCAATATTTACCACCTTCCCCCATGACAGATGGGAAAGGCTGGAATAATCCTGTGTGACCTATGAGAATGTCCATCAAATTCCATCAATAGAATCGGTGAAGGAACATCTTGAGGTGATCCAATGGCCTTCCAACATGACATGGACATCACACATGTGGAAGCTCCCTCATCTATAACTGTTTGAAAGATCTTATTCTTTCGATATGTAGACTTTATCTGGAAACCCATATGATGGGGAAGTCTCTTTTTGATGTTTGACATATCAAAAGTGAGCACAAGAGAATTTTTTTGGATCTACTACTCCAATTGCCGAGAGCAAAGCACTCCTCTGAGAAGGGCATGATGGGAGTACCTCTAATGCTGACATAGCGCAGGGACTCTGAGCCGTATCTTCTATAATTGAGTAGTTCTAGGCTACCCTAGCATTAGGGTTAATGGTTGAGTGCTTTGCGGAGCCTTTCGGCATCCGAGGTATAGACTCAAAAGAGGGCCTCTAAATATGGAGTGGCTCTGAGGCATCGGAAGTGGACTTAGCCTTAGATGATTCTGATTCACCGTAACCATGTGATCACATAGCGACATCGATATGTGAGCTCATCATATAGACCTTTGGCTAATTGTTTCCTTCCTATTTGCCCCTTGCGGGGGTACTAGCATTAGAATTTGCGCCAGCAAGTAATTGCTGCCCTTGTGGAAAATGGTTAGTGAGAATAGCCTGGGAGCTAGAAGACCCCTGTTGTGCTAATAAGGGTTGAGCATCTTGGATCTTAGGGCATACATGAGTCAAATTATCCCCATTGCATAACTTTCATGGAAAGTTTACCATTTTCATTGGACTCTTTCTTACCCTCTCCGGCATCATTGTCGGGTTTGTTTGCATTGCCCTTCCCATCCTGATTCTTCTTCCTGCCTCGTCCTTTCTTCTTTCCACTAGATTGTTAATTTCCTTTGGGGTTAGAATTTTGGAAGGAATTTATAGATGTAGGTTGAGAAGGTGTAGATTTGGATGGTGATTCCTGCATAGAGGAAGCAGTTTGTAAAGACAATTGTTGCAATTGATTTAGCAGGTTAACTGTGTTTACATCAATTGATCTGATTAGCTCGTCTGCACGAGGACCTGGCTTCGGTTTGGCTATATCCACATTGGATCTAGGAGCATCAGGTAGAATATTTTGAAGAACCCTAGACTGAGAATATATCAGTTCTAACTGTTGGGCCCTGAAAATAGCCCACTCTTCAGTGAAAACACTGGAGAGGGACACATCCTTAGAGATCTCAGGTTGTAATGATTTAAGAAACCATTCGAGAATGAATTCTTATGGGATATCAGATTTAATGAGCCTCTTACTTCTCCTCCATTCATGCATATGATCTGAAATATGAGTTGCCTGGTCTTGTTGGAAATTAGCCAGAAGATCAGTTCTGACATCATATCGGACACACAATTGAAAATGGTTCAAAAAGATAGTATCCAAACCACTGAAAGAAGTGAAGGTGCTCCCTTGCAGCTCTATGTACCACTTAGTCACATTTCTAGTTAGGGTACGTTGAAATAATTTCAACTTGATTGAATCATCTATCAAGGAGTTGGTCGAAGAACATAAGTGGAAGGTGGTTACATGGTCACTCGGATCTTCACCCGCCTTCCCCTCGATTTTTTGGATATCGAAGGGAAGTTTGGTTGGGACCAGAGGCCAAACCAGGTTATACCTAATCAGATCATTAGTCAATTTAGTGAGATCTAGAAAGTTTAATGTTGCCAAAAAGGGGAGTCGTGGCAGACCTTGAGGATTCCACCCGGTGTGGGTAGAACTCCCAACATTTTGAAAAGAATGACCTGGATTTTTGAAGGCACCATGTTGCCCGAAGTAATTCGTAGACCCTACTGAACCATAAGGAGCCCCTTGTGGTCCAAAAAAAATTGAATTTTGACCAACTCCTACAGAAAATCCTCCATAACTAATAAATTTACCCCCTAAAGAAGTGTTAGAAGGAGCAGAAAGCCCCTGATAAGGATTACATGCATTAGCTGAGGGAGAAATGTTTTGAAAATAATTGATAGAATAATATGGCATATTCCCTTGTTGGCCGAAAGAATATTGATTCCCGGCTCCTAACCCACTAATTGCATGGTTTGTCCAACTTTGAAATGGATTATAACTTTGACCTAAAAAGGAAAAAGGCATGGATCCCATAGTTGGGTTGGAATGTGGTATATGACCACCCCTAAATGGGAAAGCTGACCCACTTGCCATGGATGTGGAGGCATCTGATGGAATACTCAATAGAACTGAAGGAATCGCGCTAGTCGGCATTATAAAAGGGAAAAAGCCAATGCTAGAGGCAACAGCTTGAGAACTTCCACTCGAAGATGGAATGGAAGTAGAAGCAAATATAGTAGTGCTAGGAGTAATAGAATGTATAGAAATGGTACCTCCTCCTTGTACAGATACAGGAGTCTGCATATGTGTAGCACCTATCGAGGATGCCATGCTTCCAGCAGTGGTCGTCAAAGGAATAAATTGATGTAAACCTGGGCTCGAAGGCTTGTTGGTCGAAGTTTTGACATATAATAAAACATCTGGATGATCAGGAGGAAGAGGAGAATTAGGGGCCACAATAGACTCTGAAAGCTATTTGACCTCAATATTATCTTCCGACTAGAAGAGGACTTGAGAAAGAACTGAAGTGTTCCTATCTAACTCTCTACTTATACTAGGTCTATCCTGTGAATCAATGACTCCAACCGGAGGATAAATATTTGATGTGCCTACTACCACTAGTAGTATTGCTCCTACACCTTTGAGGAGAAGGCTTAGGACTCATAGGTGATAGCCCACGACGTCTCCTAGACCGACGAGCTGGTCGATCAAACACTTTGAATTATTTTTAAGAAATTCAAGGAGTCCATGAAACAAATAACATAAGATACTTGTTGAGAAAAATGAGTTTGATTGTATTAATTCAAAAGAAGAAGAACCTTACAACCTTTGCCTTGATGCTGTACAAGCTCCTCCCAGGGTCCAACAAGATGTCTCCTCTACTTTGACAAGTTTCACTCACTCTCCAATGGAACCAAGAGGTATGTGATCTCTCCTCTCAAGCTCAACCAAAGAGTCTCAATTTCACCAGCATTTACCCTCAAAATGTTCAGCTTCTAACCTCTCTAGTCGTCACCCCAATGCCTGTATTTATAGTGCAATGGAGGGAAGTTACTAGGTCCTCCTTCAAAGGGATAAAGCCCTCCTTCAAAGGGATAGCTCCTTTAGTCAAGGGATTAGCTCCTTCTCTTTTGGGATGCATGAACCACCTCAGAGCGAACAATCCACGTCAAAATTCCTTCTAGGAAACTCTAGAATTAACCCAAAGTGAGTTTTTTAAGATAAAAATTGTGCCTTTTGACTTTCACAGGGGTCCGCACCCGCACCGTTAGGAACAGAGCGGGTAGGTATGCAGCTTTTGTACACAGAAGGTGCGGGACCGCAGGTAACCATGGGAGAAAGTGTGGAACCAGAGTTACATTGAATTTTAATGTCTTTCTCCCACTTCCAAAGCTTGATTTGAAGAGCTGAGGTCTTAGACTTGCTTAGGAGGACAGTACAAGTGATGATAGACCCATACTGACTGCAAATAATCATGGTGATGATATTTTTGTGTAACAGATTGCCCCCTAAAGTGCGAAGTCTATAGTAGATGAGGATTTCATTTATCATATAGGAAGAGTGAAGTACTTTATCATTTCAAGGATTATCTTATGGAGAGCCCAGTCGGAACCTGTAAAAACATTCAATGCAAGATATATATATGAGATCATATCATTGCTGAGGTAGGCATTCCCATACTCAGATCAAAACTAACTAGAAAACCTATCTATTGTCTGATACAGGAATGATCTTGTAAAACATCATAAGTATAGACTCGTGTGAACACAGTATGGATGCAGCCATCTGTTTATGAATAGTCCACAACATAATGAATACAAAATTCCTCGCAACCTGGATGGTGGAAACTAGATCCAGGGTCTTCATTTCTATATCCCGAAATAGTACGATTCTATCCATGCGAATAAATGTGTTGATGTCGAACATGGTAGAAACCACTTGATTACCAGTCAATGATGTAAACTGTTAACAAGTGTGAGAGAAACCACCAGTGATGTCAATGGCTCTCAAAGTACCCAGTACAATCCATGAGATGTGAGTAGATGTGTTGATGTCGAACATGTCACGGAATCCTTCGATCGAAAGTCAATGATGTAAACTGTCGTCAAAGGCGAGAAACTTGCCATTGAGGCATGCATATTTCAAGGTACTGATGATTCCAAGATCATCTTTCTAGATAATGTGCTGATGTCGATAGAAAGTGATCCGTCGTAGGCAAGCCCACAATACGAAATCATAGATCAAGTTGAAGAAATTTAGTTGCAAGGACTGACTCAGGGATGGTCAAGATGGATGACAGATATTTTGCAGATGAATGGCTTATAGGCAGTGACCTCTTGAACACATAACGACGCAACAAATGGCTTGGTGACAATTGACCCAAAGTTAATACCCAGAAATCGGCTGAAGACTTTCAATGTGGTTTGATCAGCTGTTAGGAAAAGGATTTCCCAACCCAGGTGAATAAAAGTGTCGTGTTCAAGAGTGGTTACAAAGTATGACAAACAAACTCATTTTCCTCTTTTTTCCCCCACCATTTCTGGCAAGTACCTCTTTATTTTTTACAAGCTTGAGGAGGATAACATTTGCTTGATTATAAGCTCATCCTTCGGATGAGTCCAACTTAGTTTAGATTCGAACCCTAAGAAGGAGTGGTTCATTCCTGTTTGTAATTGAACAGGTCCTTTACTGTGAAATTTTAACGAGTCCAGTATAGGAGAAACTCGGTGTTTTTCAATTTTAGAGAGTCTGAAAAAACTTAAGAAGACTCCAGGGTTGACCTTTTTCGTAAATTTGTGTCTCCCAAGCCTGAAAAAAGTATAAAATAATACTTGAGAGAACCGCTTGATCTTTTACGACCAAGGAGTACTTTTCGTTATTAGTGTCACTGACCTGAAAAGGTAAAAAAGCGATCAACGACACGTCGTTTTATAACCAATATCGAATTTGAAACGACAAAAATCTGGCAATCTTTTCATGTTTTTTACGGTCGGAAAAGAGCTGTAAGTGGACCGTCTTTTAATTCTGTTTTAACGAGTGTAAAAGAAACGCTCGGCAATCTTTTCATGTTTTAGGAGTCAGAAAAGGGCTTAAAAGATGACTCTACTTGTTTTTTCGTTGAAAATAATAGATTTCGCCTGAACAATCCTGTATTCTGCACAAAGACACAAACATTACTCATACCTGTTTGAAATGGACAAAAATGTCGTAAAATACCTTTTCAAAGTGAAACATAAACAAATTTGGAATTCATTTACTCAAAAAACTTATAAAAAGGGGTTTTGACAATTCATTTTTACCGTTCGAGTTTGGGTGAGAAAATAGTCCTTTTGCTTAAAAAACTTCCCATGAAGATTGTGGAAAATCCAACCGTCGGAATCGAGCGCCGTCTTCTCCAGGTAATCCACATCATCTTACTCTTCATTTTCAACCGTTTAGTTTTTTGATTTAGCCCCTCATTTTTTTTTTGGGAGGGTTTTTAGGCGCAAAACCCGCGTGCGGGGGTCCGCAGGTTTACCATTGCGGACCCGCGGACCCCGACTTTTTCTCCATTGGGAAAAAGCTCGAGGTCCGCAACTTCCGTGTAGACAAAGTGTGTACCCACGCACTGTGTCTAACGTGAAGAGTGCGTACCCCGCCGCAAGGGTTTTGAACCCAAAATTTCTCAAAAATGGACCAACCAAAAGTTTTTCTAGCAATCTAATTAATCTTTATTCTTGATGCAGAGAATATATCATGCTAGATTGGCACGAACGGGAGCATGAGGACGTGGATACCGCCGCATGGAATCATCAACCTTCACTTGATTCTTTGAGGGCATGCGGACTGTACAAGTTCTGGACCATTCCTGGCATGAGGGCTCAGGTAGATTTCTTACAGTGACTGGTTGACAGGTGGAGCATTCAGGACCAGTGTTTCTTCATTGGCGGGCACCGGCTCGAAATCGAGCCGGAGGACATTTATTTCTTGACTGGTTTGCCTAAGAGAGGCGAGGACTTGACTCTATACGGGACTAGGCCAGGTGGCCAGTTTGTCGATAGCCTCCGGCTAGAGTACTGCAACAGCCAGGCTAAAGACAAAGGGATAGACATAAAAACCATATCCCGTCCTGAGCTCATGGTGATTGCGTTTACTGTCACCAGAATTTGCGGAGCTGCCGCATTACATGTTGCCACCGGATCCCAGATGCGTATGGAAATTGATTGCTTTCAAGGCACCATCTTCAACTGGTGCAATGTTGTGCTGGCCAATGTGAAAGGCCAACTGACCAGGACCAAGAGCGGATGACTAAAGACCTTTGGTTATGGGGCTTTGGTCGTGAGTTTTGGCCTGGAGAGGGTTCCTATGCTGATCCCACAGCATCTTACTGTTGGAGCTGGGCTTCCTCGAGAGCCCAAACTGATGCGATGGGTTGCAGTCATGGCCCGTCACCTGGACGAGAGGACAGAGGTTGCACGGTTCAAACCTGAGTATTTCCATTGGTTGGAAAACCAGGTTTTTGCCATTTAGGACTTCCCTTACGCTGGGATAGATTTCCTTGGTTACCCAGACATGGCTCTTCCACCAGGAGAGCAGTGGGACGAGTCAGGTAAAATCCTTTTCAACTTTTCTATTTAATTTTTTTTTAATTTTTTGCATCGTCTCAAAACTGATAGTAAAAATTTAAAATGCAGATGTGGGTCCACAGCGACCAGCCGCTCTCCGGCCTTTCGAGAGAAAACAACCAGTTGCACCCTTGCCAGCCCCACAGGACGAATCAGAAGAGGTTTTGGCCGAGTTGGAGGGCCATCTTGAGCGCTTGACAGGGGATATTCCTGAGACCACTATAGATGACATTCCTCGTCGACTTCAGCGCTATGTGATTGGAGTCCTGGGACCTTTTAGGAGGTTCCTTTGCAAGGTGGCCCGGGCAGTGGTTTCTTATAGAGATCATCACCAGTGATAGGATGATCACCTTTTGTGGGCACATGTGACATTTTTGTTTTTTGTACTTATCATTTTTGCCGATCATAAGGTGTTTTTCAACCTATGATCGAAGACGATGTATTTTTGACACACTCCTATATATATATATATATATATATCACTCTTACCGGCTTATCTTGTAAATCATGTTATGGAATGATTTTAAATTCACATGTATGATTATTGCAAATGTCTATTTAACATTCGAGAAGCAATTGCATCTGCTAATGTATTTAAAGACCTTGGAATATGCTGATATTCAATGTAATCAAACTCACGTTCCAAGAGATGCACTCTCAAAAATAATCTTAATAACACTGGATTTCTAATGGCATACACTCTATTAAGCTGTAATACAACGAGTTCAGAATCTAACCTCACTATCAAACTCCGAATCCCAAATGAAATAGATTCAGATAATAACTCAATCACTGCACTATACTCTGCAATGTTGTTTGTTGTTTGACCGAGGCTTACCCCATGCATAGAAACTAACTCGTCAGAGGGTGAATAGATAACCCAAGCCGCGAAAGAGATGTTCCGTGTACTACGACAAGCACCATCAGCAAATCCAATGTATGTTTGGATAGGCATCGACATCTGCAATATCAAGAGTAAAACCAAGATGAGCAGGAATAATGACGAAAAACACTCTCTAAGCTAAGCACACTTCTCAACCAAAACACACTTGCTAGAAAGAAAAACTAACCTAACTAAAAATCTCCATACCCATTCTTTTAAGCATAATACCTCTTCAAGTAAAGACCATTTCTGGGTTTACCTAAAGAGTCCCCGTCAAAGTCTACCAACTCATAGGCCCCGTTTACTAGCTTTCGCTTGACAATATAGGGCCCATGCCACATAGGAACGAATTTTCCAGCACCTAATTTATCATTAGCTTGATCATAGAATAACACTAGGTCTCCTTCCGAAAAATTTCGAGGGGTCACATTCCGATCATACTGAGCTTTCATACGTTTTGCGTGAGTCTCGATCGCCAATGCAGCATCACATCGATTCTCCTCTAATTGAGCTAAGTATAAAAAACGTGTTTCCTCTTCGGAAGTAGCTGGAAGTAACTCAATGGCCATTTGCAGTGACGGGATTTCGCACTCAATGGGTAACACGGCTTCCAAACCATAAACTAGTTGGAAAGGAGTGAACCCTGTTGATGTTTTTACTGAAGTTCGGTACGCCCAAAGCACTGAAAATAGCATGTTGTGCCAATTCGACCGATGAATCCCAATGATTCGTCGGATCATGATAACTAAAACTTTGTTGATGGACTCAACCAGAACATTCGCTTGTGGATAATAAGGAGTTGAACTATCGTGACGTAAACCAAGCTGGCTTGTAAGTTCGATCATCATTACGTTTCGAAAATGACGCCCATGATCAGTGATTATTGCTTGTGGGACACCAAACCTAGCAATTATATGATTGAACACGAAAATTGCAGCTATCTTGCCGTCTGCCTCGAATGTAGGCATCGCCTCGGCCGACTTAGTAAAATAATCTACCGCAAGGATGATATACGCATGCCCCCCAGCCGAGTGAGGGTTACATGTAATAAAATCGATACCCCATTTGGCAAAAGGACCAACGGAAATTATAGGGTGGAGAGGAGCGGGTGGAGCACGCATCTTACGATCAAAAATCTGGCAGTTGTGGCATTTTCGGACCGCCGTAATACAATCTTTAAATAAAGACGGCCAGAAGTAGCCAGCGCGCAATATCTTTTGGGCTGTGGAATACCCAGACATATGACTGCCACATGCTCCAGAGTGACAGTCATTTAGAACCCTTTCAGCTTCTTCATGAGTTAAGCAACATTGAAAAATAGAATTCGCCCCACGGTGATAAAGAGTATCTCCAATAATTTTGAATTGTTAAGACTGGAAGCGAATTTTCCTACGTTCCAACTTTGAAATTTCTGACCGAAAGGATTGGGTCTGGAGATAGACGATGATATCCCCATACCACGGATCTAAAGTGCTGATTAGAAACAAAGATCCGTCCGCAATGGGCTCCTCTGCCACAGTTTCCGTGTCAGCACGCGGGAAGTCACACATTAACTCTGCAAAAACTAAAGATTTCTTAGACTTAGATTTCTCAAACTCCAAGTCGAACTCCTGCAGGATAACGATCCATTTAGAGTACTTGCCCCCTAGCAATTGTTTGGTCAAAATGTAGATCATAGGGTTGCAATCCGAAATGACTATAGTTTTGCGTAGTAAAATGTAGTGAAGAAAACGTTGGACAGCTTGAACAGCTGCCAATGCCAATTTCTCCACATGTGAGTGTTTTAGCTCAGTTGGATTTAACATGCGACTAAGGTAATATATCACATGTTCCGTTCCGAATTCATCTTCCTGAACTAAGACCATTCCAATGGTGGAATGGGAGGCGGCGAGATACAAAAAGTAATCCTGGTTGTAGTTGGGAGGATGCAACAACGGTGCATGGGTCAACGCGTGTTTGAGTGCATCAAAAGATTTCTGAGCTATCTCATCCCAAGAAAATTGAGTATTTTGTTTCAACAACCGTGTAAAACCCTTTGTAACCTCGGCGTAGTTAGGAATGAATCGTCGTAAAAAGTTTGCTTTCGCCTGCAAACTTTGGAGTTGGCGAAGACTCGAAGGAGGAGGCAAATTGATAATAGCTTCAACCTTCGAGGGATCAATGCGAATGTTGGCTTTCGAAACTACAAATCCCAACAATCGACCCGTTTCTATACAGAAGACACATTTGTGTGGGTTCAACCGAATACGATAATGCCTACACCTCATAAAAATTGCACGTAAGTGGACGAGGTGGTTAGCTTGATGTAAAGAATGAGCAGGCAAATGATCGAGATACGGTTGCACAATGTGTTTGATGTCATGAAACACATAAGACATCGCCCTTTGAAAAGTTGCTCCGGCATTCCTGAGCCCAAAAGGTAATTTGCAATAAGCAAATGTCCCCCATGGACAAATGAAAGCTGTTTTTGGTTGATCGGCAGGTAGAATGTTGATTTTATTGTATCCAGAAAAACCGTCCATAAAGGAAAATATTTCGCTTCCGGCACAATCGTCAATGATTTGATCAATATAGGGAGTTGGGCAGTTGTCCTTTGGACAAGCTCGATTAATGTCCCTATAGTCGATGCATATTCTTATTGTTCCCTATTTTTTGTTAACCGGAACAATATTCGATACCCAATCCGTTAACGGGATCGGATAAATGAAACCTGCTTTCAACAATTTTTCAACTTCTGCTTTAATTGCAGCAGCTTTTCGTGGGTGAATCTGACACAAACGTTGCCGGACGGGTTTAGCATCCGGGTAAGTCTTGATCTCATGAACAACAATCGCGAGATCAATTCCTGGCATTTCCTCATAGGACCAAGCAAACACGTCACGGAATTCTTGAAATAGGGCCTTATATAACTGGATTTCGTTATGTACAAGAGGCACCTATATGAATGTTCTCAACAATTCCGGGCTTAACCGAAATGTCAATGGGAATAGTTCGAGAGATGTTTCCCAAATTTAACTCTGAATCAGGATGTTTCATTGGATTCTGAGGTTCCTTGACATATTTAGTCGTAAATATTGATGAGAAATCATTTTCAAACGATCATCCTCAGTTAAAAACGAAGATCTGTGATAGAGATCTTCCCATGGTAAATCATCTACACATAGGATTTCACGAATTTTCTCATCAGAGTGAACAAGTTCAGAAAACGTAGTTAAATCCGAGGTTGATGTGAAAAGTGATTCCTCATGGACCACATTCATTAGGTCATTTTCGGTTGAACACAGGTCGGCAAAAGACTACACGGCTTCATAGGCAATTTCATATGGACTCAAAGGCATAGAATTACCAAATGAGTCTATTTCAGATTCAGAAGGAACGATCTAAGGATCGTCATAAAAAATAGTGTCTGATGTAATCATATGAGTGGTTGCAAATGAAGATGATGCGTTGATTGGAGGAAAAGGAAAAGTTCCCAGTAAACCGGCATCTTTAACTAATCCTACTCCAACATCCTTATATGGGATAGTCGTTTTACCGAAATGCTGAATACTCTCCGAAGAGGCTGGGTCGAATGAGAAGTAAGCCAGCTGGTCTATCGTAATGATCTTTCCGTTATGTGGAAACTTCATGACTCTAAAGACTGATGAAACGACCGCTGTCATAGCGTAAGACCAACTTCGACCCAAGAGAAGGTTGTAGTCTAGAGGGGCATCAACCACCTCCACATCTAGACTAACGGTTTTTCCTTCAACCCCTATAGGCAAATCCTGTAGAATGCCAAAAGGATGAAACCCACGGCCGTCAAAGGCCTTAAGAATTGTCGGGGATTGATTTAGTGAAGGAGAACCAAGCGATCTCCAACACTGTATCGACATAATACACGTTGAGGCTCCCTCATCAATTACAGTCCAATGAATAGGCCTGTTTTTTACTATCACTGGGATCTGGAAAGCCATTTGATGAAGCAACCACGGTGTACTATTTTCTAGATCAAAGATTATTAGGTTCAGGTCCTGAACATCAATAGCTCCTATAGCCACAAAAGTAATTTACGCTTTGTTGGGCATGATTGCAGCACTTCCAAAGCCGACATTGCTGAGGGTGAAACAGCTAAATCCTCAACAATGTTATAATTCTGAGCCGCTCTCGCATGTGGATTGAAAGCTGACTTTCGAAGTATACCCTTGGCGGGTGGTTTGATTACTAAGTCTGGATTAGGCTTCTCCATCTGTAGTGGATCGGAACTGGGAGCTGAGGTTGATGGATTAGAATGAGAAGATTCTGCTTCTTTGCCATCAACAGGACTTTTACTACCATAATCTTGCAATCGAGTCGCAATCCTTACATGCGACATCATCAATATGGGTTCTTCATTGGCACTCGAGGAAGAACCTATCATCTTGCTATCTTGATTTGGAAATGGATCCTTCAAAACAGCAGGAGTTTGGGAACCTTTGACGATCTTCGAAACCTCTGATCGATGAGGGCAGTCTCTTGTAAAATGTTCTTCGTCACAAATGAGACATGGATAACGAGGTTTATGCTTTTCATCATTGGATTCCGCCTTTTCAGATTTCTCTTTTGAACTTTTGTCCGTTTTATTCTTCTTCTTTCCTTTCTTCTTTCCACCGGATTTTGATTTAGTCGTAGATGATTCTACAACGTGAATATCTGTGGAAACCTCTACAGAAGAATCTCCTGTCGAGGAATCAGGCAAGGTTATGATAGGAGAAGAATTCTTGGAAGACTTCTTCTTACTTTTAGTGTTAACCGTACCAATCATACCGTTAGCGGCATGAGATCCCGAAGGAGCTGCGGTGATTTGATTTGACTTGGGAAGATCGGGGATCTTTTCGTGTAACGTACCTGACTGAGTATAGACCAAGTCAAGGTACTATGCTTGAGCAATCACTTGCTCCAGAGTAACAACTCCGGCTTTAGCAACATCTTCAGTGATCCTTGGCAACAAAGATTTTACAAACCACTCAGCCAAGATTTGATCCAGAATAAATACCTTCACTAAACGTCGTCGACGTCTCCGCTCATGAATATGATCTGAAATGTACGTGGATGTCGATTGTTTTAGCGAAGTTAATAATTCCGTGCCAATGTCATATCAGACTGGCAACTGGAAATGAGTTAAAAACGAGGTAGCTAACTGGCTAAAATTATAAAAAGTGCCTCGTGGTAACTCAATGTACCACTTGGCCGCGAGACCAATTAGAGTGCGCTGGAAAAATCTAAGACGGATCGAATCATCTGTGATGGAGTTAGACGCACACCAGAGGTGGTAAGTCATCACATGGTTCGACGGGTCCTCTCCAGATTTACCTTCGAACTTGGGAATGTCACTGGGCAACTTGTTCGGCATTGGCGGCCAAAACGGAAGATAATTAATTGGATCGTTCGTTAGGCGTGACAAGTCTGGTAAGTCCAAAGTTACGATAAACGGTAGCTGCCGATTAGGATCCCTAAAACTCTGGGTCATGAGACCAGCCCCAGGAGGAGGATATCCAGGATAACTAGGAATAGGAATCGCATTCGGGATATTGTATCCTCCTGGAAAACCAGGATTAACCGGACCGTACTGGGGTTGTTGAGGTTGTTGATAAGTGTACCCAGGATACGGTTGATACTGATAAACTAGCTGCTGGACAGCAGGACCGAATTGGTACTGTCCCTGGTACGGTTGATAAGTGAATTGTGGTTGACTTGTGACAACCGTACTTAAACCAGGTTGTCCTATAGGCATCTGAACTGTAGTTTGAATCGTAGATCCAGACGGTGGTAAAGATGTCTGAGGAGTAGATACAGGAACAATAGAAACCGGAGCTGTCGATACTCCAGAAGTAGGTGGGGTAGATTGAACAGATGTTGCGGCAGTTGCAGTAGTCATTTGAGATGGAGTACTAGGCGCAATAGGCCCATACTGAGAAACTATCGAAGGTACAGAAGTTTGAATATTAGACTGGACTGGTTGCTGGGGTGAACCAGAAACTAAGGGTTGTACAGTTTGAGATGACAACTGTACATTTGGCTGTAACAACTGTTGAGTTTGCGATGGATCCCACACTATGTTCATTCCAGGGTACTGACCCATAACAGGTTGAGAATATTGAGGACCATAACTGGGTTGAGGGTAGGTTTGATAATTGAAAGGTACATTTCCCGTCCCTTGAACATAAGATTGACCTTGGGGTGGTTGGAAACCTTGGTTCGAGTACTGACCTTGGGGTAGATACCCCTGAGGCATGTACTGATACTAAGGTTGACCTTGAGGTATAAATTGATACTGGGGTTGACCTTGGGGTACATATTGAGTCTGGGGTTGACCTTGAGGAATGTATTGTACTGTAGGCATGTACTGTCCTTGAGGTTGCCCCCCAGATGCAAATTGTGTACCTTGAGGTTGCCCCCCAGGCGTTAATTGAGGTTGCCCCCCAGGCAGTAACTGGCCACCTTGAGGTTGAGAATTGGGAATAGAACCTGACATCATAAGAATGTCTTCTACGCTCAACGGCTTTGCACCATTGCTTCCAGTGAATAACCCTTGTTCAATGGGTTGAGGAGATGCTCCCGAAAAAGTACCAGAAAGTGACTGATACCCAGAGGGAACAGAAGGACCGCCGTACAAAAAAGATTCAGGTGATTGAGTAAACATGGACGACTGACCTGACATATTTACGGGAGTATAAAAACCCCTAGGTTGATAAGGAGCACGAGGTGGTGAAAAACTTAACACTAGGTTTTCCAAATAATTAGTTAAAGAAAGATACCAAGTAGTACTTCTAGGTGGACTATAAAATATTGATTCATGCTCCCTTAAATCAATAACAGGTTGATTTTTAGGGATAGGGATGCCTACTTCTTCTTCTGGAGCAAGTTCTTCAATAGCTATCAAACCAGAAGGAAGATTTTCAGTGATTACTCTTTCTACCCTAGGTGAATTAGGAGCACTAGAAGTTGGAGAGACAAACCCCGATGTTGGAGTAACAGGTTCAGATATCTCAGGTTCTTCACCTATATCACTAGTAGATGAAAAGCTACCAGCAAGTTCGGAAACCGAAATAGCTTCAGGATTATAACCTGTTTCTATAGTTTGGTAATCAGGATGAACAACCAACGAAGACTCTCCTTCTTCAGGTGACCCAACTTTACTGCCACTAGGAGTTACGAGGACTTTCAAGCCTTCAAGATGGCTCGGGACTTCTTCAGGAGGTTGGCCCCGAAGTCTACAGGACTTCCTCAGTAAATCGGCCATGGCTACAAAATCAGGAGACTGGCCCCGAAGTCTACGGGACTGTCTCAGTAATTCAGCCACAGTTAAAAACTTTTAACTACTTCACACACAAACAAGGTAAAATCTCAATGAAAAACACCTAAAGCCTCTAAAGAATCAAACAAATTTGAATCACACGCCTAAAGAATATAGAGATCAAACACACACAAATAGTAACTTTCCGGACCGAAAACACTAGTTGGTGATGAAATCCAACGTCGCAGATTTCAGTACAGAAATGGTGGTTGGAACAGTTACCCCAGCAACCTGCTTAATGAATAGACTGGACCAAGTTCCTCCACTTTAACCGTCTTAAGTGAAGTGAACCCCCCAGAAAATCCAAGTGAGTCTAGCCGACGTCTGCTCCAGGTACAGTGGGATCTTCCCACCACTGTCACCTTAGGAAGAATCCTCAAGAATATGGTCACTAAGGCTACCAACTGAGACAAATACACCTGGGGGAATAGTCTACGATCCGATACGCACGCAAGGGCAGAGTAGCAAGCTCAATCCCCTTGAAGGCTCCTTGACATAATCCAAGGTTTACCAACAAGTGACCCCAGGCTCCTCGACAATGGTTAATACGAGGTTTACCGTTTTTAATATGTGAATATCTGGCGTCGTTCCCAATGAGGAAGGATTGATTCCCACACTGGTTTAGACACGATCTCGTGCTTCTCCTTTAAGAGGAGCTTTCCCAGAGCATAAATGCAACAATTGGATTTCTTCCTACCACAACATATAGCTACTTGTTTGTTTTTACTGTCTTGGAGAGTTAATTACTCTCCTACTCCAAGACACTAGCCTAAGCTAAGTTGGTGTATCAGAGCCCTAGAAATAAAATGTTACTAAGTGAATTTTACTTTAAGCGTTAATTTTAGTGGTTGTTGTTTAAGTCAAGAGGTGGTGGAGATGAAACTCGTGGTGTAAAGACTCGACTCGAAATCACTAAAAAGATGCACCTAAGATGATTTAAACAATCTTTTCTCTTCGATGAACTTCTAAACTAAGAAAGAGTTTGAGAATGCAAACACTTTGTAAACACAAATCTTTCTCGATTAAACAAATTAAAAGAAGAGCTTTTCCCTTTCCAAAGCACTCAAAAACGAGACAACTAGTTATTTCACACAAATTTCCCTTTTCTTTTCAAAGCACTCAATCACTACAAAAACAAACTTTTCCAAAAGAGATTTTTTTTTTATATTTTGTAAATAAAACACTCAAAACTAATGAAAATGACTAACTTTGAGAGCTACAAACTATAAAAACCTACTTGAAGTCAAAGCCTACTAAAAGTCTTTTTGAGGATGTTTTACTTAGCTAAATGTGAGCTAAGGACTAATTTATGCACAATCACAATTAGTCAAAAAACAACCAATCTTTCGTTTTCTTTTTGTAAAAATGAAAATTCCAAACTTTCAACTACAAGCTTTTCGAAATTTTGAAATGAGAAAACTCAAAGCGAATTCCTCAACAAGGGGAGATTTCATAAATGGTCAGACTCACAAGAAGACCAGTAGACACCAAGGTAATCTGAGGTCCCTAGGGCTTCTAAGCTCAGAGCCATTACACAACCAAAAACGAAAAACAAACCCAACAAGCAAAATTCCTAGGAATTCCACCTAAAACCCTAATGCTAATGAAATCAAACCAAGGAAAGTTTTTGACAGGGAACAAGCAGGTCTGGGCAATGGCTAAAACCTATAAACAAATTCTAAACTGATAAAAAGAGGAAAATTTAAAATTTTTCAAGTTTTTGACAGGGTATACAGGCAACCTGTTTACACAGGTGCGTCTACGCTCTGTGCACAAAGGAAAAGTGCGTACAAGTACGCACTGTGCCTAACTCAGAGGGTGCATACCTCTCCCAAAACTATGAAAAATGAAAACTAACTCAAAATTAACTAAATTCACCCAATCCCACAATCATCAAGTCAAAAACAGAAACAGGAAAAACAGTTTCTTAGGTCAAAGTATAGACAAAGAAAACAATCAAGTCCCTAGCGGAGTCGCCATTTTGTCGCGCGGAATGAGTCGATTTTGCGGACAAGATGGACCTTCCTAGAATCTAAATAAGACCTAACGACAAGCAGACCAACCAGACACTATCTTTCTCTAAATATGCTTTAATTAACAATAGAAAACAAAGGTTTTTAGGGCCTACCTTTGGTCCAACGCAAGCTTGTGGATGCCCTCGCTCCTTTGATCCAAATGAGCTCCTTTCCGCAAATATGCAAACACAAACAAGGCAAACACATTAAATAGCACCTGAAAAACCAATTGCATAAAACATATTTAACATGAAAGTCAAGGAGTCCATGAAACAAATAACATAAGATACTTGTTGAGAAAAATGAGTTTGATTATATTAATTCAAAAGAAGAAGAACCTTACAACCTTTGCCTTGACGCTGTACAAGCTCCTCCCAGGGTCCAACAAGATGTCTCCTCTACTTTAACAAGTTTCACTCACTCTCCAATGGAACCAAGAGGTATGTGATCTCTCCTCTCAAGCTCAACCAAAGAGTCTCAATTTCACCAGCATTTACCCTCAAAATGTTCAACTTCTAACCTCTCTAGTCGTCACCCCAATGCCTGTATTTATAGTGCAATGGAGGGAAGTTACTAGGTCCTCCTTCAAAGGGATAAAGCCCTCCTTCAAAGGGATAGCTCCTTTAGTCAAGGGATTAGCTCCTTCTCTTTTGGGATGCATGAACCACCTCAGAGCGAACAATCCACGTCAAAATTCCTTCTAGAAAACTCTAGAATTAACCCAAAGTGAGTTTTTTAAGATAAAAATTACGCCTTTTGACTTTCACAGGGGTCCGCACCTGCACCGTTAGGAACAGAGCGGGTAGGTACGCAACTTTTGTACACAGAAGGTGCGGGACTGCAGGTAACCATGGGAGAAAGTGCGGAACCAGAGTTACATTGAATTTTAATGTCTTTCTCCCACTTCCAAAGCTTGATTTGAAGAGCTGAGGTCTTAGACTTGCTTAGGAGGACAGTACAAGTGATGATAGACCCATACTGACTACAAATAATCATGGTGAAGATATTTTTGTGTAACACACTCATTGCATCGGGTGATGCTCACAGGGGTGAAGAAGTGGGATTGAAACTAATGAAATGAATCACATAGTGTCAATCATCACTTCCAGGGCTTTCACCCGGTAACCAGGACTTCCCGGGAGGTCACCCATCCCAATTCGCCTCTGGCTCAAGCGCACTTAACTGTGTAGTTTTCCCCACAATCAAGCCCACTTAGCTTGCTACCCCATTTTCAAAACCTTAGCAAGTATTGTGCCTCATGAACCATTCAAGTAGAGATCCGTTCACTCTTTTTGAATTTAAGTATTAGGGGGTTTATGCAGTGCATTATATTAGATGTCATTTTGGGATTCAGCTAGGCCAACTAGGAGCAAAGAGCACTCTCTAAAAGTCCCTAAAGATACAAGCAATCAAACAACTTTCAAGTATTTCTTCTCTGGGTGATTAGGACTAGACACCAAAATACAAGAAAGCCAAAATCAAGGGCCTTCTAAAAATAGACTAGGGTAATTACGCCCCAGGCCTACTAGCAAAGGTATCAGAGGTAGTTACACTGATCTCCAAACAAAAGCCTTTCCTGGTGTAAGCACCCCAGCTTCGCAAGGGTGCCCTCTAGAATTACTATTGAACATGATGCAATGTTAGCCTCAGGTGCCATGGGATTCCCCTCCACAACCACCTATGCGATCCCTAGGAATGGCAACTATGGATACCAACTCATATCAAAAGCCGGGCAGAACAGTCGTGAGGCAGGATCTAATAGGTTGGAGAGGGGGTATCTCTCTTTCTTTTCTTCACTCTCCCTCGTGCTTAACTCCCAGTCACGGAGCTTTCCCAATCTTTCTAACGCTATTGGCTTTCACTCTTTATTCAACTTCTACATTTTGTAATTTGAGCAGCCTTGGAGAGTTGACTCTTCGCTCACCTAATCCAAGTCCCTAATGAACCTAAACTTGTTGGTGTTTGTTTAATGACAGCAATAAAAGTTCTAGTTCATTTTATTAATCACTTGATTTTATATAGTTGTTCTTTAAGTTAGGGGGAATTATGAGAGTGAAATTAATGATGTTTTTACGATGCAAAAGAAATCAATAGAAAACTAACTATATGAATGCAGTCATTTTCTTCAATGAAGAGTGATCTCTAGTTGGGTTCTATGAAAACTTATATATAATAAAAATACTTTTCCTTTCTTTTCTAAAACAATCCACACATACCCAAAAACTAAAAGAAACTAAGAATGCCTTAAAATGCAAACTAACCTAATGAAAATTACAATGATGATGCAAGATCCTAAACAACGCTCATAAGAAAATGCAACTCTTTATAGAGACAATAATCCAACTTAAAATGAATAGGGAAAAAATTTGAACACAAATCTCTCTTGAAAGAAAGTGAAACAAATCACAAAAGATCTCAATTCACTTTTCAACACTAAAATAAAAGAAACTAAAAACCAAAATTTTGGAAAAAGAAAAACAAAAGAATTTTTTTTTGAGATTTTTCTTTTAAAGGGAACAAAACAACTTTTTGAGGTCACAAAAGTACTACTAAAACTTGAAAGGTCAATAAACAGGCACACGGATGCTTTCAATCTCGCAAGTTGTAAACTCAAAAATGAATAAAACGTGATCAAGAAAGACTACGAACTTGTACAAACTGACCCAAGTAGCAACAAAATATTTTGACAAACTGACAAGAAGGTCAAGAGAGAAATACTTTCAAACTTGTCAAAAAGAATTTGAAAAAGCAAGAAAGGCAACAAGGCCACCAAACAAGGGGAAGCAAAGCAAGGGACTTGAAATCTAGATTGGAAACGAAATTGAAAACAATTTTCTGTTCTGGAAGACCAGAACAACCAAGAGCTTCAGAATGAAGCCTTGAACCCAAGATACAAACTACAAACTTGCTTAAAAAGAAATCCTAGGTCAAATATTTTCAGTGAGAAGGATATTTTTGAGAAAGAAATCTTACAGGAAAAATGAATTCTCCAAACAACAGATGACCATACAACAACATAAACCACCAGGCAAAAGACCTAACTGGGCAGAAAGATTTGAAAAAACAATCCAAAAAATTGCATCTGTGACTGTGTAAAGACACAAAAGTGTGCAAACGCGTTCTAATACAGGAAAATCCCATATACGTGAGTCTTCTTTAAAGAAACCTGTGTGTATATGCTACTATAGTCAAATGAAACAACATATGCAAAGCTTTATTAGGAAAATAAAAAATCAAGGTCTGATAAAAAGGATCAAAGTTAATGCCTAGGATACTAATGGACCAATCAATACTGTAAAAGCAAGCAATCAAGAAACTGAACCCTGATTGAGAACAAACAACCCAAACTAGGAATAACATGATTCTTATCCCTAGTGTAGTCGCCAATTCTGTTACAAGCAAAACCAACCTAGGCCTTTGGGTTGAGAACCCCAACAAAGAAGAGGGAAAACCACAACAACAAATGCGCAAGCAATTAAGAAAAAATCTTATTCTACTAAATCGTGTAGGAGTGTCCTTACTCAAATGTCCTTCGTTTGGGTAGATCCCGTAGGGTGGAAACCCTCAACTTCTCCTGATGTTCTTGAAACCTGAAAATTATTCAAATTGAACATACATGACAGTAGAAAAATAAATCATATTCATGATGTTAACTTTAAATCATATAAATGAATGACTAATCATACATCAATATAAGATTCATAATGAATTACAACATAATTTGATGCATAAACACATTTCATATTAGAAATAGAACAACATTCCTTGTATTGAAGTAAGCTATAAATAAGGTGGAGAAATATGACTTGAGTCCTTCCCCAGCTCCAAGCGGAACCATCCTCCAGATCCGTCCTTTCCCGGCCTTCAGCAATCTTCCTTCATCACCAATACAAGGATATCTCAGGCAAGATGGGGGATATATATAATCAAGGAAACAATGGTTTCCTGAAGCTTTGTGGAGTGCAGGAGGCACAAGGATTCTTCAGACTCGATCAGGGATAATCTCACTATAGTATCAATATCTCATCCTTTCTCCCTTAAGGCCTTCCCATGGAGGTTTATTTATACTTCTCGAACATATTTTTTTTCAGTTGGGAAACAGTTGGGCCACGGGCAATAGGAGGTGAGTCGCAAGTAAAAACCGTGAACTCCGTCTGAAATTAAGGAAATTTAATTTTTTAAAGTGTTTTAACATATGTATGCAGGTTCGATATATGCTGATCCGTGTGTACATGCTTTTATCACAGGGAAAAGTAGCGTATAGGGAATAAAACATTGTTTCCTAGATTTTGGACCAAGCTTGGAAAGAAGGGTTTCCTTAGGCCATAATCAGAGCATCAGATCTACCAAGAGTGTTAAATGGTGCTATAATAGTAACAACTACAAAACCTAAAATACTCAAATTCCATCACATCAATAGTGGAAATACTCAATTCAACAATATAGAAATAGTCCAATGCCATATATACCCTTCAACAATTATAACCCTACGAAACAACTATGATTATGTTTAGCAAACTACTTAAACCATGTATCCTGATATTAGAAACAATATTTACCCTCTCATTGTTCTAGACCAATAACCTTAATTAATGATTAAGGAAACCCCTATCAACTATGACATCCTCCAAATATACAATTATAAGCCATATTATTACCAAATGTCCGAACTACAATACTTCCCTTTGTATATTGTCAACTCCTCAAAGATAGAGAAATTTACAAATCATACCTTTGTCTTGCAGATGAAGGTTGTTCCAATTAATGTTAATTTTCTCTTATTCTGCCACTAATTGATCAAGAAATTCTTCAGTATTGAATGGATACCCCAAGGTATTTTTACCATTTTTTATGTCAACAACCTTCAATGTTCTAGGTGAATTTCACCTTTCATATTTCCCAAATAGAAATCTCTTGCAAACCTAGAAATAATCAATGCTTACAGGGCTACAGTTTCCCTAGAAGCCTCATTCGTAACATAATCTAAGAAAACCCTCAAACATGAAAAAAAAATGGCCTATGAAATATTCACAAACACTTAACAAGGATATCAGTTTACTTTGAATTAGGTGTTTAATTTATTTTTCAAGATAAGGTTCAACATACCTTATCCATGCTTTACAAACGAAGTTCTTCATATTTGTCTTTGATCAAATGAAATCATTCTCAAACAATGTAAGGTTTAGTCATTGCTTTGTTGTAATGATTAGCCTGAATTAGCCACAAAAATAAGCAATTGAACTCATATCAAAACAAGACAAAATCAGTTGAATTTACCTCATCTGATGTTTCTATTCTACCATAGATATAGCCACAAATAAATCATTTTGATCAGTGAAGATGTCTCCTCAATGAAAACAAATGTAGCCTATGTATATGGTCACTTGCTTCAAGGCTAATATAAGACTTTGAATGTGTTACTGAACAAGACAAGTTGTAGATCCGGTCTGGATATTCCCATAGAAAGCTTCTAATGAATGAAAAGATCATAGGTTTGTCCATGATTTTGTGGCTTAGAAAATCCTACACTTATACCATAGTCAATCTGCCGTGAAGAATCAAAATAGACTGCTACAACAAATCCATGTGATTATCTTCCTCTTTAGCTCCCTTTTTTTATTCCACTGATTATTTTAGTGTATTTTTCTCCACCTTTTCGAAACAAAATGTGTTATTTATAGGGATGGCGCTAATTTTGGAATTTTTAATGTCGTTCACAAATAGTTAGCGTTATTTAGTGTCGACTTTAGCATTGAGCACTGATTTAGCCTATCCTTTAGCTCTTGATGTAGCTTCATGTAAAGCTTCTTTTGTAACATCCTATTTTGCTCCTAGTTATGGCATTTTTTTAGCATCCATTTTAGATAATCTACATTTCCTAGACAAAGAAGAGTGATTACACCTCCTAGACCCCATCATATAATAGTAAGAGGTGAAGTTCCATAAGAACATCTGTTGGTAACAGACACTAAAGAACCTATGGGTATATGCAGTGGACAATCTGAGGATAGTTATCATGGATTCCCTATTGAGGAAGAACTGCATAAGGTAGAGGCTATTGAAACAAGGGAACCTAGAATAGCATCAGCTAAAGCAAGAGTTCCTGAAACATAAATGCTCAGGGAATCTAAGAAAGTATCTAAAAAATCTACTCATGTACAAATTGTGGTAAAATAAAGGAAATTGAAGGAGAAAGAATGTGAAGAACAGGAGGTAAGTGTTGAAACAACACCAGAAGATAGAGAAAAGACACCTCCTAGAAAAAATAGAGAAACTACACTTCCTAGACAAAGAAGAGTAATTACACCTCCTAGACTCCTTCACAAAAACCCTAAGAGATGGAGTTCCATAAGAATGTTTGTTGGTACATAAGCTAAAGGAAAAACAATGTGCACTAAAGAACCTATGGATATATCTAGTGTACAATCTAAGGATAGTTATCATGGATTCCCTATTGAGGAAGAAGGGCCTGAGGTGGAGAATAATAAAACAAGGGCACCTGGAAAAGTGTGAGCTGAAGCAGGGGTTCTGGAAACATAAATGCCTGAGGAATCCAAAAAATAATATGAAAAATCTACGCCTTTGCAAATTGTGGTTAAAAAGATGAAATTGAAGAAGTGATTGGGTCGAAAGAGTCCGAAGAAGGGAGTGTGGGTAATTATTACACCATCATCTAACCCAATATATGAGAAATGTATTGATACAGTAGAACCAAAGGAGTCTGAGGGATAGTAGAATGAAGAGAAAGAAGAAGAATTTGTAATAGAAAATACCATGATACCTAAGTTCATGTTTTTCCACTTGAATCAAAGAAACCTAAGGAAAAACAGAAATAGGAGGACCTCAAAAAGGAAAATGAAGATGTATCTTTACTAGGTAAGTCTAAAAATGACCTCCTTATTCAGCAAGTTAATAAATTGAAGGAGGAAAATGAGAATTTAAGGAAACAACTTACTATGGTTGAAGGGCAGCTTCCGTCTACAAATCAAAATGGATTAGAAACCCTGGCAAAGTTCCAGAAGTAATTTCATTTATATTATGTGATGGATGTAAGGAAGGACTGGAGGAAGTAGGTTACAGAAGGCCAACCACTATTTTGGTTGGAACTCAAGTCGGAGAGCAAGATGAAGAATTCTGAACTGTTATTCCACAAGAACCTGTTAAAGGTGTTTCTATTACACAAGAACCAGCAGTTGAAGTGGAGTGGGATGGAGATGTTGGGACATGAAATCATGCAAATATGGACATGTAGATACTTAAGTTTAGGGGAGATATTGGGATGTGAAATTGGCATCTTTTTTCCCTCATTTTCCTCCCTTTTCTTTACCTTTTTTATTCTCGAGACCATACCCTACCACTATAACAACCATTATCAACCTCGATATATCTCTTTTTATATGTCATCCTTATGATCTAATGCTACTTGTAATTTGGAATGAGAACTATTGTTTTAGACTATTTTTTTCGTAGAACTGGAAACTAGGTTGTTACAGAGTTTGTGGTATGTTGATATGCTATTGTATCATTACAATTTCTAGTTTTTCTTTTCCAAGGAACAACGACTAGCTGAGCATTTTTGTTACACATGAAAATCTATTTTGGATGAGATAAACTACTTCAATTATTTATGAACATCAATTTGGAAATCATCTGGTCAAAATATAGTTCGATTTCAAAGGAGAAGTTTCTGGACAGTGCAACTGAAATAGTTATGATTTTCTAATCATGATTATTGTAATTTTGAAAATTTATTACAACTTTTTCCTAACCTTGGAAATTTTTTGGGCATAGAATCCCCCCAAGGCATGTTTTGGGGCTTAAAGCCCAAGTTTTGAGCAAGTATTTTGTAAAAACTCCACGAATTGTTGGCGCAGAGCGTGAAGTCATAATAGAGTCACAAAGTTGTCCACCCTAGTTTTGTAATGTAATGTTAGCTGGATAGACCTAACCATGGTCCATGGACCATGGGATTGTATAAGTAGAGGGAGGCTATAAGTGTATAAAATAAGGAATAACGAAGAGAGATGAGAGGAGGAGAATTTTAAGTGATTGAGTCGAAGTGTAAAGTGTGTCTGTTGGTTGTAGAGTAGGAGAAGGCTTTGCAGCTGTGTGCACAGAGGCCTAGTAGTCCACAACTGAGTGCATGGACCCTTGCAGCTAAGTGTGCATGGCAAGTGGAGTTTGTAATCTTTGGGAAAATCAATAAAGAGAAGTTTTACTACATTTCTATGTATCTTTTCAAGGGTTAATGCATGATTGAATATAATTTGCAAGTATATTGTTTCTTTACTATGCGGACCTGTATGAATATTTTGCATAACTAATTATTAATTAAAGCATTCAAGTAGGCAAAGATAGTTAACTAATATTGGAATACAAGCAAGATCTTGGGTAATATCGCAGAGCACGGTGCATAGCCCCTGGGTAGGGCTACGCGAAGGCAATATATTAGGCCGCGAGGAACTGGAAAGTGTGTGAAGCAACCTATGCGCAAGGAAAAACTGTGAACCAGTCGAACTCATCAAACATCTCTAGGGTGTGGAAACCTGGTTCTAGCACCCTCCCATACTACTTCGAGTGAGACCTCAATCGGTGCTCTGCAGACTGTTGCCGAAAGGGCCAGTAGTATTGGGATTTGTTTGTCTAAATAACTCTAAACCTGGGTCAGGCGCCAACAAGCCAACAAAATGTTCCGTTGCCAGGACTAGGATCTACATAGAGATATCTGATGTCGTACCACTAGAATCTGACGAAGAAAGGAATTGAAGATTGGTTGGACAGAAAAATCCACAAGTTCGCGGCACAGGAAAACTAGAACTCGTGACTATCAAAGGAAGAGTGGTTAGATTGTTACTTATACATAGAGATCCATGAAATTTTCTTTGCATACTTCCCCACTGAGTTGTACAAGTGGATTGCAAAGCTAGTAGACAGTCAAGGAAGGTGTAAGCTAGACATACCTATTGTGTGGACTCCAGAATTGGTGCGCAGACTGGAAGCATCAGAGAATAAGATCATGCACACTATTGATCATTGGCTCGATTGAATTATAGGAAGATTCATGACCGATTTCGCGGTAGATACTTCAATCATCTATATTGAGGCAGAATGACGCCTCCTTAAAGGACCGTAAGGAAAGTATGTTAAATCATTGAACACTTGGATTAAAATGCTACTATGTGAAAACCAGGTTATGCGAATAAATTGATGTTTGGGGCTCTGCGGAGTGGGAGAATCTACAGAAATGAAGGTAGTGCAGAACTAGAAACTAGCCCCTTGATTTCACCTCCATGAAAGAGCGAGGAAGAGCCCACGAAGGTCTCACAAAGAAGTGTGATTAGTTTGATAAGGCAGAGAATTTCACGCATACCACCCCCACCCATACCATTTCTAGTTTCACCATCTTCCCCCCCATCTTCGCGCGTACCACCTCTGCCACCACCACAATTCAATATGGCGAGCGCGATAAAGTTGCCAGTGTTCAAGTGAGTAGGGAATGAAGACCCGAACCAGTTTTGGTTCGTGATAAGGGCTGTATGGGAAGCACAGGGAGTCACAAATGACAATTTAAAGAAATCAACATTGGTCAGAGCTTTTCAGGATCGTGCACTGACTTAGTACATTAAGCATTCCAATGACAATACGAACACGGGGATCACAGATATCCAATCTACGCTGAACAAATAATTTAGCAGGCCAAAGTCAGAGACACAGTCGATCATTGGGTTCAAGGAAATCATGATACTTCTAAGCGAGACGCCTTGGGAGTTGGATCAGAGACTGAAGTGTACAATTCGTGAAGCTAATATGACCTTGACGGATGGGAAACACCATGCATGGTTTGTAGCATCACTAACGCTACATCTAAGGAACACGTTGTCACAACAGAGGCTAACCACTCAAGCCAAGGCCTTGGAGATCGTGATGAGGTTGCACGAGACCCCGATACAAGATCCTAACTTGGGAGTTTAGTAGATGCACACGTAGTTGAAAAACTTGTGCCTTGAGATGTAGAGTTTGAAACAAGATAGGACATCTCACCCAGAAGTGCGTGAGGAGGTATGGTGCGTAAAGTGAAAAGGTCAGGGACATGAAAAGGACCACTGCCAAGTGTTTGTGAATTACCTGGTAGAGGAGGACCAATTCCATTAAGATCGGAGGCACAAGCAGGACCAAGTGCGGTGCCTGCATTATGGTGCTTGATTTGGCAGATAGGAGGAAAACATGCTACAGATAGCTGCCATCTACTACAGAAGTATACGCAGAATTCACAAGAGTTGTTTTGTAATTTCTGTAGGTCGGTAGGACATGATGAGTGCACTGTAGAAGTTATGAACTGATGATGGATCAAACTCCTACCTATAGAGTTCAGGCCGAAACCCAGCCCCTCGATCAAAATGCAGGAATGGTGCTCACTGGATTTCAGGGGCACGGACGAGGCCAAGGTGGAGGGGGACCAAGAAGAGGTCACGGATAGCTAATATGTTACAATTGAGGAGGGACAGGGCATTATGCCCACGATTGTACAAATCCAACGAGACCATCATGCTTATATTGTATGTAGTTTGATCATGAGATGGAGGACTGTCCCACACTGATAGTGAGGTTACGCAATAAAGGAGGACTCTAGCCTCCCCCAAATCAAAACCTACAAATGATGAGGTCTGAACCATGCAAGGAAGACCCTAACGTAAATCGTGCTCCGGAGTGGTGTTACGATAGGGGATGACAAAGGCGAGGAGCCTAAAGAAAGTACCTAGGTTTTCAAGGCTCCAACGAAGGAACCATAATTTGATTTGAAGCACGTGAAGAGGACCTTCATGGAAGCTAGGAGGAGCTTCATGGGTGCCTCCACTTCAGGAAGTAAAGACAGACTAGAACTAGAAATGGACCCATCGATGTTCACTACGTTCTTAGAGACATGCATGAAGCTACTGCACGATAGCAAGGCTATAAAGGGGCTGCAAGAACTCATAATTAGATGTGGTAGGACTGCACCAGGAGAACCATGCGTAGTTCGAAAGCTCAGGAAGCACACGTGTTGGGTAGTGGAGGCCCCGCGTAACGGTTTTGGGGCTCAAGGCCCACAATTTTTGGCAATAGTATGGTAAAGGCTCTGCGAAGTGCATGGAGCGCGAATTGTAATGAGTCAAGTCAAAGGGTTGTCTGCCCAAAAATAATGTAAGAAAATAGAAAGGGAGTCGGCCTTCCCATGGTCCACGGACCATGGGAATGTATAAATAGAGCAAGGCTCTAAGGTTAGAAGTCAATTTTTGGTTTTGATCTTGAATGTTATGGGTGTATGAAGGCAATATTCTCTCTGCGTCTGTAAGTCTAAGTCCAGGATGTTAGTAGATAGATAGTGGCTCTACAGCTGTATGCGTAGAGGCCAGGTAGAGTCCGAAGCTATGTGCGTGAATCCATGCAACTGAGTGCGCAAGGCGGATCTAGTTGTACTGATAGAAGATAAATAAAGATAAGAGTTTTTGAATCAGTTGTGTGTTTTATCGCGAATATATCTGCTTGTTTATGTTCTGAATTTATGCTTATTCATGATTGCGCCCACTGGTTAGTATTGTTAAATGCTTAAAGACTATAGATCGGACCTGTAATAAACTCATTAATAATAAAACGCAGTAGCACAGATCTACACGAAATCCTAACAATAGTGCAGAGTGGCGTGAGGCCGCAGATCGGTTCGTCACCAATCCAGACCACATCAAGACATCCCCAGGGTACGGAAACCTGGTTCCAGTACCCTCCCCTACTACCTCAGGTGAGACTTCAGTCCGCGCTCCATGGACTGTTGCTGAAAGGGACAGTAGTGTGGGATTTGTTTAGCTAAATAGCTTATGAACCTAGGTCAGGTCCCAATAAGCCAACAAATGGTTCCATTGCTGGGACCAGGATATGCCTAAGGGATGTTTGATGTCAGAACACTTGAACCCTACGAAGAAAGAACTTGAAGATTGGTTGGATCAAAAGCTTCATGAGTTCGTGGTATAGGAAAACAGAAATCTGTGGATATCTGAGGAAAGGTGGCTGGATTTCTACATATACATGAAAATCCACGAGATCTTCTTCGCATCCTTCTAAATAGAACTGTATGAGTGGATCGCAAGGCTAGATGACAATCAGGGAAGGTGCAGACTTGAACAACCAATCATGTGGACTCTAGAGTTGGTACGTAGGCTAAAAGTATTTGAAGATAAAATCACAAGGGTTGTAGACCACTGGTTGGATCAGGTAATAGAATGGTTTATCAATTAGTTCATGATAGACATAACTGTGAGTTACAGCGAAGTAGAAAGGAACTTTCTCTAAGGACTGTGGGGTAAGTACATCAAATCATTGAATACTTGAATTAAAATGTTGTTATGTGAAAAATGGGTTATGCGCATCCATTGATGTCTGGGGTAACGTAGAGTGGAAGAGGTTACCGAGGGACTGAAGGATTAGAGAAAAATCCTCTGATTTCACTCTCACAAGAAAGCGAGGAGGAGCTTGCAGGGTTCTCTTTGAGAAGCGCAGTCCGATTGATAAAGCAACACATTCCAATGATACCACCGTTGTCCACGCCACCACCTACATCAAACCCCTCTTCACCTACCCCACCTCCACCACCACCGAGGGTTCGAATCGCAAGTGCAATCAAGTTTCCAGTATTTAGAGGCATAGGAAATGAAGAACCAGATCAGTTTTGGTTTGTGGTAAAGGTTGTATGGGAAGCCCAAGGTGTAACGGATGATAACATCAAAAATGCTACTCTAATAAGCACGCTACAAGATCTCACATTGACGTGGTATATAAAGTACTCTAGCGATCACCCAAATGCAAGAATAGAGGCGATCCAGGATGCATTAAACAAAGAGTCTAGCTGGCCAAAATCGGAGATGCAGTCGATCATCGGGTTCAAGGAGATCGTGATGCTACCTGGTGAAACTCCATGGGATCTGGATCAAAGATTGAAGAGTACAATTTGTGAGGCTAACATGACGCTAACAGATGTGGAGCATCGCATGTGGTTTGTGGCATCCTTGACACCACACTTGAGGATGCACTATCACAACAAAAGATCTCAACCCAAGCTGAAGCCTTAAAGATAGCAATGAGGTTGCACGAAACTCCAATATAGAATCCGGGGTTGGGAGTTCAGCAAATCCATGCACGACTACAAAACATATGCTTAAATATGCAAAGTTTGAAACTAAAAAAGCCACCCCGATCAGAGGCGCGCAAAGAGGTGTGGTGCATAAAATGTAAAGGACAGGGCCACGATAAGGATCATTGCTCGATATTTGTGAACTATTTGGTAGGGGGGACCAATGCCATTGCAACCAGAGGCACAAGTGGGGCCAAGCATGGTGCCTGCACTCTGGTGTGCGATCTATCGGGTGGGATGAAAGCATGCCATAGACAACTGCCATCTATTGCAGAAACGTATACAAACCCCCCAGCAACTATTTTGCAATTTTTGTAGATCGATGGGCCATGACGAATGAAATTTTGGAAGTTATGAGTTGTTGATGGATCAAGAATCTGCTTACATGATGCAGATGGAGGTGTGAGGTTAAGATCCCACGCGGTTCACCCGACCCTGTGCACAGGGAGGAGGAGGAATGGGACACGGATGAGGGCACAGACAATTAATCTGCTACAATTGTGGAGGACCTGGGCACTACGCACGTGACTACACGAACCCGACTAGAACATGTTACCCGTACTGTTACCAGTTTGATCATGAAGCAGTAGATTTCCCTACATTAATTACACAAATGCATGAGAAATGGGTGCTTTAGTCTACTTCCACTTAGAACGTCCAAATGATGAAGGTTGAACCACGCGAAGAGGACCCTAACGTGAACATGGTGCTCAGAATTGGTGCAACTATGGGAGAGGATAAGGGGAAGCAACCTGAGGAGGATACATGGGTTCGCAAGGCCCCTACAAAGCAACCTTAGTTTGACCTAGAACGCGTGAAGGAAACATTTATGGAAGCTAAGAAGAGCTTCGCGAAGGCTTCTATTTCTGGTAGCAAGGATCAACCTGAGTCAGAAATGGACCCATTTATGCTAACTACCTTTTTAGAGACGTGCATAAAGCTACTATGGGACATAAAAGCAGTTAAGGGACTGCAAGAGTTAATAACTAGGTGCACAGGGTCGAGTGAACCGCGCATGGTCTGGAAACTAGGCAAGCATGCTTTGCGCACCGGGCGGGATATGCGGTTGACTGCCCAAATTGGAGACTATGAGATGGATTAGGGCATTCTAGATTTGGGGTTAGATGCGAATGTGCTACCTAAACAAACATGGGAGCGCATGGGCAGGCCCACACTACAATGGTCTCCTATTCAATTATGGATGGTGAACCAACATAAGATCTTGCCTATGGGGAGACTACAAGGAGTCACAATAGATATCGAAGGTGTGAGCACACAGACAGATTTTGGGGTAATATAAATTGTGGATGATAGTAACCCGTATCCTGCATTGTTAGGGATATACTAGGCTACAGATATGAATGGAGTCATCAACCTAAAGAGATGAAAAATGATATTCGAGAAAAAGTCTCTTCGCCTAGTGGTTCCATTGGACCTAGCTGAAGGGGCGCGCTACAATGAGCCTGTGCGTGATGAGGGCAGTGACGATGAAATGGACCGTATCTACCAAATCACAATGCAAGATGAGGATCGGGTGAATCCGACAGTGGATGACAGAATCGCATGGGAACGTGATAATTCCCGCACATCAGACTTAGATGAAGAGATTGAATGATGGCAGAACCGATTGCATGAGGTAACAATGTTAAATTGTAATATGATGGTTAGATCACTACGTCGTGTAACAATAGAAGCAAGGGAGCTGCCAACCGATCCAGGTGCAACAAAAGTGGAGGAACCTGTAGACCACTGCGACATGGAAAGTCTGGAACAAAAGTAGCAGGGTACACAACCACGGCTGCTGTGCACAACAACTGCACAAGGGTGGAGCACATGCAAAAAGACTAGGAGAAAGTGGAACGAATATCGAAGGCAGGTGCGCGTATGGTTTGGAGGACAAAGCGGGGTAAGCATCTATGGGTGGCAAAGGGTGTAGGTGTATGTTGTGCAAATGCCTAACCCACTAAGAATAAAAAATCGGAAGTCACCACAGCAATATATTATACCAGCTGTTCACAACAAAGTCAGCAGAAGGAGCGAGGCGAAGGTGATTTTATCAATGGTAAGACAAGAGGGAACCAAGAATGGGTGCGGCAATAGAAAGCTTTGTGAAATCGATGAAGAATGGGCACGACTAAGAAGGAAAAGTGCGATGTTGAAGGAAGGAATCAGCAAAACGAAAATTGGCGTCACATAAGCGGGCTGTGTGAATCTACAGATAAGGGAACCAGGCCTGGCGATCCCAATGGAAAATGGCATCAACCCATGGTACTCATCCACCCATATTATTCATCGACCCATGGAATTTACCCATGGTATTGTAAATGGCATCCACCCATGGTATTGTAAGTGACATCCACTCATGGTATTCATTCACCCATGGTAATGGCCCATGGTATTGTGACATCCACCCATGGTATTCATTCACCCATGGAATTGGCCCGTGGTATTGTGAAATCCACCCATGGTATTCATTCACCCATGGAATTGACCCGTGGTATTGTAGCTAAAAAACACTATAAGTAACAAGTCACATTTTGTAAAAGGACAGGTTGTCCACCATAATGTAGCCTTTACAGTTCAGAGGCATGTAGCCGCCACATCTCTTCTCAAAGATAAGCTACCATCACCCTAGTTGGTTTATTTCCATTACTATTTTAAATAAAAGTTTCTTTGTGCTTTTGTTTATTGGGAATTCTCCTTATTTTTCTTCTGGCAATACAAGTTTTCAGATCTTGGGGGTCTCTTCCCCCAAGATCCATTTCAATCTTTTAGGTCTTGGGGGCCTCCCCCAAAGATCCGGATCACCTGGCCAGGTCTACCTCAGTACTAGAATGAGTTGCGACCCTGCTATTATGGAGGCGACCGCACAAATGGAGAAGTGTACTAGATACTGCAGCGCACGGGGGGATAATGGATACGAAGGCACTCGAAAGGTGCCCGCAACCCGGGCTAGCAGGGAAGCTGAAATCTCGCACCTGGGATGCGACCACCTAACTAACTGTGGAAAGCAAAATCTCAGTGCCCCAAGTAGCTAAAAGAAGGCGCAGGACTATAAAGAAGTATATGGGAGGCCTGCACAGAAAAAAGGTTCTGTGCAAGGCCATTCGGTCAGCAAGATCACGACCGCGTCAAAGGGGTTGCGTTGCCGTGTGGGAAGGGTGGGAGGTGACTGTTAATGCCACTATTCATGACAAGAAGTTCGAGTTACGACAGAGAGGAATAGGCGGCGGGTTATTAAGACAGGAGTTCTGAGCTAGATACGAAAGATCTACTGCCAAGAAGATATTAATGAATTGGAAATGGAGGGAAGGGTTACATTCAAATTCACACGTTCCTATAAACACCCTTGGATGACATTGGGATATTTGAGATTTGAGCCAGTACAAACTAGCAAACACCTAGCTAACTGGCCTACCATGAGTACCATGGCTAGAACCCAAGAACGGTTCGAGGAATATAAGCTGGAAAAGCGAAAGCGCTGGTATGTCATAGCAAGCATCAAAGAACGAGGGGTGCGAGTTGCCACCCAACTACTGGCCAGTAAAATTGTGAGGAAATTCCGCGCAGATGAGGTGCCAACCCCTGTCATTGTGCTTGCAGAGTAGTGTGCAGAAGGGGTTGAGTTCAACTAGGCGTAGTTTCTATGCGACAAAATTTTGACAACTTGTAACGAAGCACATGAGAAAGGTAAGACTTTCCATTATGCATGGTTGCTACTATCAATCCTTCTGGTTGTAGGAGAACTGCCGCAGGGTAGCCAGTTTCCCAACATTGAGAAGAACCTACCTGAAGCAGTATGGTATAACTCGCTCTAGGCTACAAAGGACGCCACGAGGGTTCGTGAGATCAAGGTATTTTGGATATTCATGGAGGCAAGTATCTGGACATGGATCACTCACAAACCACGGTTATTCCTGATAATATACAACAATTTGCAAAGCATGGCTGAGTTCAAAGAAGACATGCATAACCTATATATCCGGGCGTGGAAGGATCCAAAACAAACATGGGTAAAGCTTCCGTTCATTGCAACGAACAATGCAATTTATGAGGTAATGGCAGCATGGCCTCTAGAGTGGCATGCCCCAGATGTGGCCACATTAGAAAGGATGGCAGCACAGCAGCAAAAGAAGGAAATCCAGCTGCGACTCACTAAAATGGTGGAAAGGACACGTCAGTGACAAAAGACAGATTCACAGTAGGAGGCGACCAAAGAAGTAATCATCGAAGAGATCAGAGAAGATCAGGAAATGTACTCAGAGCAGGACCTGTAGAAGGAAACAGAGACATAGGAACGCACGGACCTTACCACAAAATCGACCCAAGCCAAGAGGCCGTGCATCAAGGAGTCACCACATACATGCAAAAAGACAAAGACAACAAAGACTTTGGAGAAAGAGTTTCTTGAGAGTAGTAAGCTGGCGCGTAATGTCACTACAGGTGCATTGGAGGAGCTGATGACAGTGCAGAAAACTGTGTTAGGCGAGCCCAGAGTGCAACTATAGGCATTACAGGTATGACCCCCTGGAGGGATGATACCAAACCTAGCAGATGACACAGCCGCAGCTGAGCTGATGGTGCACACCCACACAATGAACACTTTAATGTTGCCAGCAGGCACTGTCCTAGCAGAAGCCAAATGTGACATGCAAAGTTGGGGGATGAATTTGGTCGCCCTTCCTAGAGAAACCCTATACCAATTGCAGGATGGGGTAACCACTGAGCTCCATGCCAAGGAAGGTCGCGCCCTACAAATAGTAATGGAGCATAAGGCAAATCTAGAACAGGTCAGTCTACAACGCAATCACTTGGTCGCACACAACTAGGAAATGGAACAGGCTGTGGCGGAGGCCTGCAGCAAGGTACCAGAGTTGGTTGTTCTAGCAGAACTTCCAATAGCTGACAAGATTCATCACATGGCCGCAGGATTCCATACAACCCAAGAGGAGGCTGTGAAAGCTCAGTGGGAATTAAATTTACAAATTACCGAGCTAATACTGAAGACACAGCCACCCACACCCCCAGAAGTTCGAGAGTGGCGTCGTGGCGAAATTCAAGCAAGATTGGAAGTGATAAAGCGTGTTGTCCAAGATTGCTCAGGATTGTTGGACCAATCCCTCCTTACGCTCACATCCCTCCAAGAAGACCCAATGCCACAACAGGTAGAGGCAGAAGTGCAGAGTTACAACAGGACTATGACAAAGTCCAGGGGACTATGCAGATGGTCGCCATCACACAGTGATTGGCCAAAATGAGGTTGGCCTAGGTTCTCAAGGCACAAGTTGACGTCGCTCGGCAGAAGGAAGTAGTGCTTAAATAACACATCTAGCCTTGGCTTGATGAGGCATTCGCGGTCTCCACCAACATTGAAGGAAAGTTAGGAGACATGCAAGCAGTATATGAACCTAGAAAAGAAACAGAAACAGACACGGATGCATCAGTGGCTCACGTACAATGGGTACAATAGACAATGGAAGAATTTGTTACGAGTATAAGCGAAGCACAGATCTTGCTGAATGGCCTTCGCGCGAAGATTTTTGCACCAGCCGAGTGACTCGGGCAAGTCACGATGATTGTGTTGGGGGGCTGTTGGGTAGTGGAGGCCCCGCGTAATGATTTTGGGGCTCAAGGCCCACAATTTTGGGCAATAGTATGGTAAAGGCTCTGTGAGGTGCGCGGAGCGCAAATTGTAATGAGTCAAGTCAAAGGGTTGTCTGCTCGAAAATAACGTAAGAAAATAGAAAGTGAGTCGGCCTGCCCATGGTCTGCGGACCATGGGAATGTATAAATAGAGCAAGGCTCTAAGGTTAGAAGTCAATTTTTTGTTTTGATGTTGAATGTTATGGGTGTATGAAGGAAATATTCTCTTTGTGTCTATAAGTCTAAGTCGAGGGGGTTAGTAGATAGATAATGGCTATGCAGCTGTGTGCGTAAAGGCTTAGTAGAGTCCGCAAATATGTGCACGGATCCCTGCAGCTGAGTGTGTAGGGAAGATCTAGTTGTACTAACAGAAGATAAATAAAGATAAGAGTTTCTGAATCAATTCCGTGTTTTATCGTGAATATATCTGTTTGCTTATGTTATGAATTTATGCTTATTCATGATTGTGCGCACTAGTTAGTATTATTAAATTCTTAAAGATTGTAGATTAGACCTATAATAAACTCATTAATAATAAAACACAACAACGTGGATCTACACAAAATCCTAACAACAATGCAGAGTGGTGCAAGGCCGCAGATCAATTCACGACCAATCCAGACCACATCAAGACATCCCTAGGGTACAGAAACCTGGTTCCAGTACCCTCCCCTACTACCTTGGGTGATACTTTAGTCTGCGCTCCACGGATTGTTACCAAAAGCGTCAGTAGTGCGGGATTTGTTTGGCTAAATAACTTCTGAACCTGGGTCAGGCCCCAATAAGCCAACAACACGACGTGAACAGGAAGGGAGATGAGATTGACCGCGCAGATCAGGGAATATGACATGGATCAAGTGATTTTGGATCTAGGATCAGACGTGAACATCTTGCCAAAACAAACATGGGAGCACATGGGAAGGCTTGCGTTACACTGGTCTCCTATCTAACTACAAATGGCAAACCAACAAAAGATCCTTCCTATGGGGAGATTGTTGGGAATCACAGTAGATATTGAAGGAGCAAGCATGCTAGCAGATTTCAAAGTGATAGAGGTTATTGATGACAACAATCCCTACCCTGTGCTACTGGGAATAGATTGGGCCACTGACATGAATGGAGTGATAAATCTAAAGAAGTGCAAGATGATTTTTGAGAAGAAGTCACTGCATGTAGTGGTACCTTTAGACCCTGTGGAAGGATCATGCTACATAGATCCAGTGCATGAGTACAACAATGATGACGATCTAGACTGCATCTACAAGATAATTGTGTGCGAGAAAGACTGGGAAAATCCAACCACGGATGGCCGAATCTCATGGGAGCGTGAAAGATCCTGTACGTCAGATTCTGATAAAGAGATAAAACGATGGCAGAACAGGTTACACGAGGTAACCACACTCAACTGTAACATGATTACGAGATCGCTTTATTGTGAAACAACAGAGATAAGAGATCTGCCTATGTATGATGGGTTAGGTGAAGTGGAGGAGTTCCTGAACAAATTTGAAAGAGAAGTGCCAAAACAACAACGTTTTGATGCTCTGAAATGGGTACTGTGTGCTACACCTGCAAGGTGGTGGGGTATGCACCAGAAGAGTTTTGGGGACTGCCGCGACTATCGAAGGATGATGTGCCTATGATTTGAGAAGCCTTAGATGTGGTTAAAAGAAAATTATGAAGAATGAAATGGTCTACGCGCCCACCTTTCCAAGTGGATACAAGCATATGGTGTGAAACTTGCCGGAGTTCACACAATACTCACGGTAGGAGACACGATCGATAAGCAAGTGAGGGCAAGACAATGGCACGAATAACCCCTCTGGCTTGGACCGCGAAGTATGGAAAGACCAGGTGCGCAGAAGGATATCCACACGGAAGCCTTTAACCAAGTATGCAAAGCAATGAACAAGGTCCACAATACGAAACAGACTGACTAGGACTTGTGCGTACCAGTGGTTCTATGGGCTTATAGAACCACGTACAAGCACCTAAACCTGCAGGAACCCCCAAGGCTCGAGTATCAAGGAACCACTGTAAATCCTATAATACAGGGAAATGTTGGACCGTGTATACTAGCACTGGTAGATACGACAATTTGTGGAACCCTAGAAAAAGAAATCCGACTGGGAAACTCTAGGCTCCAGGAACTTGGAAAAGAAAGGGTACAATAAAAAAAGAAAAGCGCTCTGGTGGACACGGAAGTCAAGAAGCTGGAGGATGAAATAAGGGAAGATTTCCTCAATAAAAAGACCAGGATGATAAGATAGGGTGCGCATGGTCACGCTGAAAATTTTGAGGACTATTGTCACGGACTGATTAGTCTGATGCCTTGGCTTGGACCGCATATTACTAACCAAAGTAACCAAGGTGATGCACTACAGATGATAAGGTACACGATGCCACCAGTAACAGAGAAAGTTGGGTATTTCCCAAGGAGAATGATGGATGACCGGAGGAAACCATACCTGGGTGGCGCGACCACCTCACTAGTCGAGAGAAGTACAATCTTAGTGCTCCAAGTAGTTGAAAGGAAGTGCGGGACTATAAACTACTCTGCCCGGGAGCTGCATGATGTTGGAGCTGCGCACAGAAACAAAAAGTCGCAAGGTCTGCGACCGTGCATGGGGGGAAGCGTTGTCACGCGAGTTGGCCAGAAAGTGACCATTGAAGTCACTATTCATGATGGTATGCTCGACTTGAGGCCAAATGGAGTGGGTGACAGGCATTTAAGACACAATTTATGCACAAGATTTGTAAAAATCTTCCACCAAGGGAGCATTAATAAACCGGATTTGGGAGGAACGGTTGAATTCAAATTCAAAAGGTGCTATAAAATACAAATGGCTCCCCAACAAATAACACTTGGTCATTTGTGAATTGAGCTATTGAGCAGAGCCCTGATTGTTGTGTGTCGAGCGTTGATTGAGTCCCTACGTTCGCGAGTGCTAGATTTCTGGATAGATATGATGGCAACAACTGAGGATGTTATGGAGATAATCGAAATGATCGTCGAGGAGGCCGTGCAAGCCCTGGCTATGGGGGATGCTCTGCAAGGCACCGTGATTGTGGCAGAAATCCTGAAATCACCGCACACGCCAAGACCCAAGAAGGACAAACAAGCAATGGTCCCTGTACGTGTGTCCCTGCGAAACACACTGCACACCAAGATGACAATGGAGGACAAGGGGAAAGTCATCACCATCGAAACCAATGAAGAAGAAGAAAACCTGGAGGACCTGCTCATTGCAGAAGATGAGGATGAAGGCATGGAGGTGGAAGCTAAGCCTGCGCACCCCCCGACAAAGCTGCCTGCCTATGTCCCCTCGCAGAAAGGAAAAGCTAGAGTACCCAAGGACTTTGACGAGACCAAGAGCTTGCTCTATACCCTGCTCCTCCTAGACAACATTATCTTTGAGGGCACACACCTGGGACAGGTGCCGAGCTTAAAATTCGAAGATTGGGATCTTGTTGACCACGCAAAGTTCCCTCACCTTGAGACCCCACACCTCATGAAGCCCAAGCAAAACACCATGGTGAGAGTGATAGAATTAGATATGCGGAAGTGGTTGCGCGGAGTGGAAAAGGCTGGGCTACTGAACCTGCTCTGGGTGCCGCACTTCCACTGCACACCAATAACCATTTTTGTCATTAGGTGTTGGGCATGGAATCACCCCAAAACATGTTTTAGGGCTCAAAGACCAAGTTTTGAGTTGATATTGTTGTAAATCTCCACGAATTGCGGGTGTGAAGTGTATGTTAGAGTCATAGGCTGTCCTCCCTAGTTTTGAATGTAATGTTGGCCTACCCATAATCCGTGGACCATGGGATTGTATAAATAGAGTGAGGCTCTAAGTTGCAAAGAGAGGGAATAGAGAATGGGCATGAAAGGTCTTAGAGATTAAGTCGAAGTGCGAAGGGTGTTTTGAGTCATAGAGTAGGAAAAAGGCGCTGCAGCCGAGCATGCAGAGGCGTAGTAGAGTCTGCAGCTAAGTGTGTGGACCCCTACAGCTGAGTGCGCAGGGAGGAGTCGAGTCTATAATTGGAGAAGAGATTAATAAAGAAAGGTTTTGTTACCAATTTTGTGTATCTGTTCTGAGTTATTACATATTTGATATAATTTGTGAATATACCTTTTCTTTACTATGCCCACTTGTGTGAATTGCGAATATTGTTAAGTATAACTAAAAGCATACATATATGCTAAGTTAATAATCTAATATTAGATTACTAGTAAGGACTTGGGTAATAACACTGTTCGGCCCCTGAGTAGCGTTGCACGAAGGCAACATCACAGGCTGTGAGGAACGAGTAAGTGCGCATAGCAACATGCACGTTGTGGACCACTTGAACTCATCAGACATCTCCAAGGTGTGGAAACCTGGTTCTAGCACCCTCCCATACTACTTTGGGTGAGACCTCAGTTCGCGTTCCGTGGACTGTTGCTGAAAGGGCCGTTAGTACCAGGATTTGTTTGGCTAAATCACCTCCGAGCCTAGGTTAGGCCCCAACAAGCCAACAAATTGTTCCGTTGCCAGGACTGGGATCTGCATAAGGGATGTTTGATGTCGTGTCACTGGAATCCATCGAAGAAAGAAATTGTAGGGTGGTTGGACAAAACGATTCACGAGCTCACGGCGCAAGAAAACAAGAATCCACGAGTATCAAAGGAACATTGGTTAGAGTGCTACTTATATACGAAAATCCATGAAATTTTCTTTTCATCCTTCCCCTATGAGTTGTACGCGTGGATGGTGAAGCTAGTAGACTGTTAAGGGAGGTGTAGGCCTGACAAACCAATTGAGTGGACTCTAGAGCTGGTGAGAATACTAGAAGCATCGGAAGATAAGATTGCATGCATTGTGGACCATTGGCTCAATCGAAATATAGGAGGGTTTATCACCGAGTTCATGGTAGACGTGGAAGTCAGCTACAACGAGGCAGAACGACGCTTCCTCAAAGCACCGCGAGGTAAGTACATTAAATCTTTGAACACTTGGATTAAAATGCTACTGTGCGAAAAGCGGGCTATGTGAATAAATTGATGTTTGGGGCTGCGCAAAGTGGGAGGATATATAGAAATGAAGGTAGCACAGAGATAGACAATAGCCCCTTGATTTCGACTCGGTGAGAAAGCGAGGAAGAGCTCGCGAAAGTTTCACCAAGAAGTGCGATCAGTCTAATAAGGCAGCGAATTCCGCGCATACCACCTCCACCTAAACCACCACCAGTTTCACCATCTTCACCCCCATATCCACCCACACCACCTCCGCCACCACCACAGTTCAATATGGCGAGCACGATAAAATTTTCGGTGTTCAAAAGGGTGGGGAACAAAGATCCGGACCAATTTTGGTTCATGGTAAAGGCTGTATGGGAAGCATAAGGAGTCATGGATGACAATATAAAGAAGGCAACACTGGTAAGCACATTACAGGATCGCACACTGACATGGTACATTAAGCATTATAGTGACCATCCAAACGCACAGATCGCAGATATCCAGGTTGTGCTAAACAAGGAATTTAGCAGGCTAAAATCGGAGACACAGTCAATTATCAGGTTTAAGGAAATCGTGATGCTTCTAGGTGAGACTCCCTTGGAGCTGGATCAGAGACTGAAGAGTATTATTTGTGAAGCCAACATGAACTTGACAGATGGGCAAAACCACGCATGGTTTGTAGCATCACTAACACCGCATCTAAGGACGACGTTGTCACAGCAAAAGTTATCCACCCAGGACGAAGCTTTGGAGATTGCAATGAGACTGCATGAGACCCCAATATAAGATCCTAGCATGGGACTCCAACAAATCCACGCGCAACTAAAAAATTTGTGTACGGAAATACAGAGTTTGAAACAGGACAGGACAACTTGCCCAGAAGTGCACAAGGAGGTGTGGTGCATAAAATTCAAAGGCCAGGGGCATGACAAGGACCATTGTCCAGTGTTTGCGAACTACCTAGCGGTAGGAGGGCCAATGCCATTGAGACCAGAGGTCCAAGCAAGGCCAAGCATGATGCTTGCATTATGGTGCATGATTTGTGAGATAGGAGGAAAGCATGCTACAAATAACTATCACCTATTACAGAAGTATACGTAGACGTCCTAGCAATTGTTCTGTAATTTCTGTAGGTCGGTAGGCCATGATGAGCGCACCTGTAGAAGTTACGAGCTGATGATGGATCGGACCCCTACCTACAAGGTGTAGACTGAAACGTGAGCCCTCAATTAGAATGAAAGGATGGCGCGTGCAAAATTTCAGGGGCACAGACGAGGTCGAGGTGGAATGGGACCACGAAGGGGTCGCGAACAGCTGATTTGTTACAATTGCAGAGGGCCAGGGCATTATGCCCACGATTGTACAAATCTGACGAGAGCATAATTTTTATATTGTACTCAGTTTTATCATGAGACAGAGGACTGCCCTACACTGATAGCGAGGCTGCGCAATAAAGGGATACTCCAGCCTCCCCTAACTCAGAATTTGCAAATGATGAGGTCTGAGCCACACGAAGAGGACCTGAATGTAAACGTCGTGCTCCGAAGTAGTATCATGACACGAGATGACAAGGGAAAGCAACCCGAAGAAAGTGATTTGGTTTGCAAGGCTCCTACAAAGGAACCAAAGTTTTATTTGGAGCACGCGAAGGAGACATTCATGGAAGCTAAGAAGAGCTTCATGGAGGCCTCCACTTCAGGTAGTAAGGATCAACTAGAACTCGAGATGGATCCTTCAATGCTCACTACCTTTCTGGAGACATGCATGAAGTTGCTACATGGCAGGAAGGCTGTGAAGGGACTGCAGGAGCTCATCACTAGGTGCACTAGGTCAGGAGAACCGCACGCAGTTCAGAAGCTCGGGAAGCACACATCGCGAACAGGGGAAATGAGATTGACTATGCAAATCATAGAATATGAAATGGATAAAGTGATTCTAGATTTAGGATCAGACATGAATGTACTACCAAAATAGACATGGGAGCGCATGGGTAGGCTCGCGTTGCAATGGGCCCCTATTCATTTGCGAAGGGTGAACCAGCAGAAGATCCTATCGATGGGAAGATTGCAGGGAATAATGGTAGACATCGAGGGTGCGAGCGTGCTTGCAGATTTCGAAGTGATAGAGATTGCTGATGATAGCAATCCCTATCCCGTGCTACTGAGAATAGATTGGGCCACTGATATGAATAGAGTGATAAATCTAAAGAAGCGCAAAATGATTTTTGAGAAAAATTCACTGCACATAGTGGTACCTTTAGACCCTGTAGAAGGATCGTGCTACACAGAGCCAGTGCGACGACAAGAGCAATGATGAGCTAGATTGTATCTACAAGATAACCTCTCGAAAACAGGATTAGGTAAATCCTATAGTGGATGGTAGGATTTTGTAGGAATGTGAAAGCTCCTACACATCAGATTCAGATGAGGAAATAGAATGATGGCAAAACCAGTTACCCGAGGTAACCATGCTCAATTGCAACATGATGGTAAGATCACTGTGCTCCTGTGAAAAAATAGGTAAGGGATCTACCTATGTATGACAGGTTGACAAATGTGGATGAATTCGTGAAAAAATTTGAAAGCGAAGTGCCAGAACAGCAGCATTTTGATGCTCTGAAATGGGCACTGTATGCTACGCCCGCAATGTGGTGGGGTATGCATCAGAGAAGTATTGAGAGCTTGCGTGAATGCATAAGGGTGATGCTTATATGGTTTTGGAAGCCTCAACTATGGATGGAAGCCGAGCATGATGGACGAAAAAACCTACGCGCCCACCTTTCCAAAGGGGTACAGGCGTATGGTACGCAACCTACACGAATGCACACCGTCCTCGCGGTAGAAAATAAGACTGATAAGCAGGAGTTGGAAAGACAAGCACACCAAAGATTAGTTGTGGGGAAGCCTTTGAAAAGGTGTGCAAAATGCTGAACAGGGTCCACCATGCGCGACGCACTAACTGGCACCTGCGCATACCAGGTTCGATGGGCTTATAGGACCATGTGCAAAACCCTGACCACGAGAGCACTTCCAAAGCTGAAGTATGAAGCAGGGGTTGTAATCCCCATGGAGCATGCAAAGCCAAGTCCACGCATAACAACACCCTTAGATATGATGGCCCATGAAGCACGGAACGAAGAAATCACACATCTGCGAGAAACAAAACATATAATACTAGAACAAGAAATCCGATGGGGAAACCTTAGACTTTGCAAACTTGAAAAAGATCAGGTATGACTAAGGGAGAAAAGCGCTTTGATGGATGTGGAGGTCAAGAAGCTGGAAAAAAAATAAAGGAAGCATTTATCATTGAAAAACCAGGAATGGTAAGGCAAGGTGCGTATGATCGTACTAACAAGTTGGAGGACTATCACCGTGAACTGGTTAGCCTGTTGCCATGGCTGGGACTGCATATCACCAAACGAAGTGACCAGGGTAGCATGTTGCAAGTAGTAAAGTGCGTGGTGCCGATCACCACAATGGAAGATGGGGATTCTCCATGAACCATGGTGGAGGATAGGATCGAGCCTCGCATGGGTGGTGCGACCACCTGACTAGCCGTAGGAAGAACAGTCTTAGCGTTCCAGGCAGTTGAAAGGGAGTGTGGGACTATAAAATATTCTTCCTAGGAGCAGCACGATATTGGAGATACGTGATGAATCAGAACATCACAACGTTCACAACCGCGCATGTATGGTTGCGCTGCCACGTGGGTTGGCTGGGAAGTGACTGTTGAGGTCACTATTCACAATGGGATGTGGCGTTTGAGGCCAAATGGAGCAGGTGATGGGCATTTAAGACTCGAGTTATGGGCAAGATTTGGTAAAATTTTCCACCAAGAAAGCATTAATGACCCAAAATTGGGGGGAACAGTTGAATTCAAATTCAAAAGGCACTATAAAACACAAAGGGATAGCCAGTGAAAAACACTTGGTCATTTGAGAGTTGAGCATCTGAGCAGAGCACTGAGCATTGAAAGCAAAGAGATAATTGAGCCCCTATGTTTGCGAGCGATAGAGTACAGCCTAGATATGATGACGACAACTAAGGATAGTTTGGGAATTGAAGAAGGAACCACTGGTGAGGTCGTGCAGACTCAAATGGTGGAGGATGTTCTAGAAGGTGTTAGGGTTGTGACAGAAATCCTCAAATCACCATGAACACGAAGGCCCAAGAAGGATAAATAGGCAATGGGTCCAGTATGCGTGTCCCCGAGGAATCCACGGCACAACAAACTATCCATGGCAGAGAAGGGGAAAGCAATCACAATAGAAACAGATGAGGAAGAAGAAGACTTGCAGGCCTTGATCACCGCAGAAGAAAAAGAAGAAGACATGGAGGAGGATATCCAACCATTACGCTCTACAACAAAACTGTCCACATATATCCCTCCGCGGAAAGAGAAGACTAAAGTATCGAAGGATCTGGATGAAACCAAGAGTTCGCTCCAGACCCCACTCCTCCCAGATGGCATTGTGATTGAAGGCACACACCTGGGCCACGTGCAAACATGAATTTCGAAGACTGGGACCTCACTGATCGCGAGAAGTTCTCTCATCTGGAGATCACGAATTTGATGAAGCAGAACACTGCGGGGGTGGTGACAGCGCTTGAGCCGCGGAAGTGGTTGCGTGGTGTGGAAAAGGCCAGATTACTGAATTTACTTTGGGTACCACATTTCTACCGCGCAATAATCACCATTTTCATCATTAGGCAGCTGCTCTGCCTAGTGCATGATGGGTATCTATGGCTATATGAGCCTATCCCATCACGACCGACCTAATTCACCACATCTCTCAGCTCCCCTGCAAAGGAAAGGACCCTGCGACCATAGTGGAGGGAAAATGTAGTGATTTGGCCCTTAAAGAAGCCATGAAGACAAAATATAAGTTGGAGAAGAAGAAAAGGGGCTACGCTATCTCCAGCATCAAAGATAAAGGTCTCTACGTAGCAACTCAAATCCTGTTTGGCAAAGTCATTAGGAAGTGTTGCACTAATGAGGTACCCGCGTCGGTGATCGCACTGGCCAAGTAATGTGTGGAGGGGGTCCAGTTCAACTGGTCTAAATTTCTCTGCAAAGAATTTTTTATGAACTGTCACGAAGCCCAGATGTAGAGTAAAACCTTCCACTACGCGTGGTTGTTGTTATCCATAATGCTTGTAGCAGGCGAACTACTAGAAGATAGTCAATTCCCCAACATCGACAAAGACTTACCAGAGGCCGCGAAGTATGCTTTGCTCTGGGCCATAAAGGATGCGAAATGGATCCGCGACACCAAAAAATTCTAGGTACTTGTGGACATGAACATTTGGATGTGGTTCAACCAAAAGCTTCTCCTGTCACCCAGGATGTATAATAGTTTGCAGAGTTCTGAAAACTTCAAAGCTAATATGCACAACATTTATATCAAGGTACGAAAGGATCCGGCAAAGCAGTGGACGAAGCTACCATTTGTAGCCACTAATGATGCAATTTTTACTATCTTGGAAACATGGCCTTCTGAATGGCACGCCCCAGATCTGGTAGAACTGGAGAAGGTGGCAGCATAGAAGAAAAAGAAAGATGCCAAGCTGGGTGTCACTCATTTGGCAAAGAAAAGGTGGAAGGAAACCACAACAGCTAAGGAAAGGGCAGCATGGGAAGTGACATAGAAAGTCATGAAGAAGAAGAAGGCCACAGAAGTAGTAGCATCAGCATAGGCAACAGAGGCAACAATAGCACTAGAAGACGAGGGCCAAGCAATGTCCTCGCAAGGGCAGGAGGCAAAGGAAACAGAAACAACAGAAGGGAGTACAGACCTAGGGGCTATGTCCACACAGTTAAAGCGCCCATGCATTACAAAGAGAGCAGGACCAAGGAAAAAGGTTAAGGCCTCAAAGTTGGCCATTGACCTGATCACCTTAATTGAAGGTGATCTCCATGACATTGGCGAGATGGTCTGCGATGTCACCAATGAAGCACTTAAGGATTTTATGTAGGAGCACCAGACTGTGTTGGGGGCCCTCAGGGCATAGCTGTAGGAGTTACAGGTGCGGCCCCCTTAGGTGGGTACCATTTCTACCCACCTCGCAAAAGGATCCTTGGCAGTAGAGCAAATGTTGTGCACATGGGTGGACAATACAATAGTATTGCCGGAAGGGTCCATAATTGCAGCGAATGTGACCGATTTATTTTTGGTTAGCATGTTGAAAGGACTTGGCCTTAATTTGGCTACCCTTCCGCGAGAGATGTTGTATCAGCTACAGGATGGGATAATGATAGAGCTGCGTACCAGGGAGAGCCGCGTGATCCAAGTTCTTGGCGAGAAAAAGATAAACATAGAACATCTCAGCTTTCAGGGCGATGAATTGGTGTCACAAAATCAACATTTGGTGCAGACGGTAGATGATGCTTACCAACACGTCCCAGAGCCGGCCATCACAACAGATCTACTTGTAGAAGTGTGGATCCATACTTTGGCAACTGGAGTCCACGAGGCTAGGGAAGAGACGACAAAGGTACAGCTAGAGCTAAATCTCTAGATCGATGAGATGTGGTTGAAGGCACAGCCTTCCACTCCCCTGGAAATCAGAGAACAACGCGCTAGCGCTATCACATCAGGGTTGGAAGAAATTGGAGGTGCAATGCGCAACTGTACCGGCATGTTGAAATAGGCACTTGAGGTCCTTGTGACTTTGTAGGAGGACCCCAACATCTAATGCCTGGAGACAGAGGCGTGCGAACTCCAGTAGCAGTACGACAATGTCAGAGGAACTGCGTAGAAAGTAGTCCTCACTCAGCGGCTTGCGAGAATGCAGCAAGATAAAGGAGCAGGTGAACACAGCATGCCATAAGGAAGTAGTTCTCAAAGCACGCGTTTAGCAATGGATTGACAAGGCCTTCACGATCATGGCGAATATCGAAGGAAAGCTCACACACATACAGGGGATGCATGCACAGATACAGGGAAGCACCCGGGACACAAAGGTCTCAGAAGAATGGATGCAACAGGTTTAGCAAGCAGTAGCTTAGTGTGATATAGACATTAGTACCATTCAAGAATAGTTGGAGGGACTGTCATGCGGAAAGAGTCAATTTTGCGGACAAAACCGACTTCCCTAGAAGCTAAGGCTTTCTAGTGACAAACAAAACAATCAAGCACTATCTTTCCCTAAATATGCATTTAAAATGCAAGCAACTAGGTGTTTAAAGCATACCTTTAGTCCAACGCTGTTTGTAGCAGCCAAGCCTCTCCGATCCAGATGAGCTCCTCATTCTCTTTGAAACCTGCATTCACTAACAAGCAAACGATTAGATAGCACCTGAATAACTCATATAATAAAACATATTCATCATAAAGACCAAGGAGTATATGAAACAAATTATATATAACAACTTGTTGAGAAAAATGAACTTAATTGTATTAATCGGAAACAAAAGAAACCATTACAACCAGTGCCTTGGTGTTGTGCAAGTCCCTCCCAGGGTCCAGCAAGAGTTCTCCTTTACTTTGATCAGCTCACCCACTTCCAAATGAAGCTAAGAAAGGAATGGAATCTATCCTCTCAAGCTCTATAAGGGAGTCCTAATTTCAGCAGCATCTACCCTTAGGAATGTTCAGCTTTCAACCTCCTCTCCCTCTGGCCCAATGCCTATATTTATAATGCTTTGGAGGAAGTTAATCAGGTCCACCATCAATGGGATAAGCCCCTCTTTCAATGGAATAGCTCCCCTCTTGATGGGATAAGTTCCTCTTTCATAGGGATGCATGAACCATCTGGAGGCGCTCAATACACATCAAACCATCTTCTAGAATGCTCTAGATTCGACCACAAGTAACTTTTTTGAAGTAAAACTCGCGCCTTTTGACCTTTACAGGAGTACGCACCCACCCCTTTACAGACAGAGCGTACAAGTACGCAGGTATTGTGAACTTGAGTTGCGTACACGCAGGTAAGGTTAAGAGAAACTGTGTAACTAGAGTTAATTGACTTTTTAAGGACTTTCTCTCTTTCTTGGAGTTTGACATGAGGAGCAGAGGTATAAGACTTGCCAAGGAGGACAGTATGACAGTTGATGGAGCCATACTAACTGCAAATAGTCATGGTGACAAATTTTAGTGTAACAGATTTCCCCCTAAAGTGCGAAGCCTGTAGTAGATTAGGGTTTCATATCATCTAGGAAGGGTGAAGTACTTTATCATTTCAAGGATTATCTTGTCGAGAGCCCAGTTGGAACCTGCAAATATTCAACACAAAATACATATATAAGATCACTGAGGTAGGCATTCCCATACTCAGATTGAAAAATTTAACTAACAAACTAACTACTGCTCTGATATAGGAATGATTTCACAGTACATCATAATCATAGACTCATGTAGACACAGTATGGATGCAGCCATCTGTTTTTGATTAGTCTACTATATAATAATACAAAACTCCTCGCAGCCTGGATGGTGGAAACTAGATCTAGGGTCTTCATTTCTACTTCCCGAAATAGTACGATTCTATCCATGCGAATAAATGAGTTGATGTCGAACATGGTAGAAACCACTTGATTACCAGTCGATGATGTAAACTGTTAACAAGTGTGAGAGAGACCACCAGTGATGTAAATGGTTCTCAAAGTACCCAGTACATTCCATGAGATGTGAATGAATGTGTTGATGTCGAACATATCACGGAATCCTTCGATCGAAAGTCAATGATGTAAACTGTCGTCAAAGGCGAGAAACCTGCCATTGATGCATCCAGATTTCAAGATACTGACGATTTCTAGGTCATCTTTCTAGATAATGTGCTGATGTCGATAGAAAGCGACCCGTTGCAGGCAAGCCCACAACACGAAATCATAAATCAAGTTGAAGAAATGTAGCTGTAAGGACTGACTCAAGGATGGTCAAGATGGATGACAGGTATTTTGCAGATGAATGGTTTATTTGCAGTGACCTCTTGAACACATAACGACACGATAGATGGCTTGGTGACAATTGACCCAAAGTTAATACCCGGAACTGGCTGAAGATTTTCAATGTGGTTTGATCAACTGTTAGGCAAAGGATTTCCCAACCTAGGTGAATGAAAAGTGTCATGTTCAAGAGTGGTGATAAGGTTTCTTCTGAGACAAAGGATAACAAATAGGCTCATTTTCCTCTCTTTTCCCCCACCATTTCTGGCAAGCACCTCTTTTTTTTTACAAGCTTGAGGAGGATAACATATGCTTGATTATAAGCTCATCCTTCGGATGAGTCCAACTTAGTTTAGATTTGAACCCTAATAAGGAGTGGTCCGTTCCTGTTTGTAATCGAACAAGTCCTTTACTGTGAAATTTTAACGAGTCCAGTATAGGAGAAACTCGGCGTTTTTCAATTTTAGAGAGTCTGAAAAAACTTAAGAAGACTCCAGGGTTGACCTTTTTCGTAAATTTGTGTCTCCCAAGCCCGAAAAAGTATAAAATAATACTTGAGAGAACCGCTTGATCTTTACGACCAAGGAGTACTTTCATGATTAGTGTCTTTGACCTGAAAAGTAAAAAGCAATCAAGGACACGTCGTTTTATTTCCAGTATCGAATTTGAAACAACAAAAATCCGGCAATCTTTTCCTGTTTTTACGGTCAGAAAAGGGCTATAAGGGGACCATCTTTTAATTCCGTTTTAATGAGTGTAAAAGAAACGCTCGGCAATCTTTTCATGTTTTAGGAGTCAGAAAAGGGCTTAAAGATGACTGTGATGTTTTTGTTTGTAAAAAATGACAATCTTCCCTGAAAATCCTTTTATCCTGCACAAAAACCAACACATTACTCATACCTGTTTAAGATAGATAAAAATACTTTGAAAAATACCTTTTCATGGTGAAAAATAAACAAATTTACCATTTATTTACCCAAAAAACCTATAAAAAGGGCTTTTACCAATTCATTTTTACCATTTTACTGTTGAGGAGAGAAAAAGGGCTTTTGGCAAGAAACTTCCCGTGGACATTGCAGAGAATCCGACCGTCGAAATCGAACGCCGTTTCTTTTAGGTATTCTACAACATCCTCCTCTTCATTTTCATCCGTTTAGAATTTGTTTTTAGGCCCTAGATGTCATTTTTTGGAGGCTTTGGGGTTTCAAGATCCGCCTTTCGGGGTACGCAGGTGCCACACTAGGGACCTGCGTACCCCGACATTTTCTCAGTTGGGAAAATGGCGGGCATACGCAGCTTGCCTTAAAGGAACCCGCGTACCCACGCTCTGTTCCTAAAGGCAGGGTGCGTACTCCACGCAAAGGGTTTACAAACCCCAAATTCTCCAAATTGGACCAACAATTTTTGATTTTATGGATTCTAATGGATGTTTTCTGGTGTGTAGATTGCCCACCATGATTGATTGGCACAAGAGAGAGCACGAAGATGTTGATTTGGCCGCCATTAATCATCAACCGTCCATTGATGCTTTGAAGGCATGCGGCCTTTACAAATATTGGGCCATACCTGGCATGAGGGCCCATTTCTAGAGTGGCTGGTAGAGAGATGGAAAGTTCAGGACCAGTGTTTTTACATTGGAGGGCACCAGCTCAAGATAGAGCCCTCGGATATCTACTTCCTTACTGGTTTGCCCAAGAGAGGCGAACACTTGACTCTGTTCGAGACTAGGCCGGGTGGCCAGTCCATCGCTAGTCTCCGACTAGAGTGGTGTAACACTCAGTCTCAGGAGAAGGGGATAGAGATCAAAACTATATCACGCCCTGAACTTATGGTGATTGCTTTTACAGTTACCAGACTTTGCAGGGCTGCCGCTATACACATTGCCACTGGATCTCAGATGCCGATGGCGATTGATTGCTATCGAGGCACCATTTTCAACTGGTGCGATGCTGTGTTGGCCAATTTAAAGGGCCAACTGACTAGAACAAAAAACGGACAGCTAAAGACTTTTGGTTATGGGCCTTTAGTTGTGAGTTTTTCCTTAGAGAGGGTTCCGATGTTGATCCCACAGCAGCTCACTATTGAGGCTGGGCCTCCCCGAGAGCCTAAATTGATGCGATGGGTTGCGGTTATGGCCCGTCATCCTGATGAGGGCACGGAGGTTGTCCGATTTACTCCGGAGTACTTTCACTGGTTGGAGGACCAGGTCTTTTCTATACAGGATTTTCCTTATGCCGGAGTTGATTTTCATGGAGATCCGGACATGGTTCTTCCATCGGGAGAACAATGGGATGACACAGGTAATTCATTTTTCACAAGTTTTTAAATTATCTATTTTTTTTGTTTTTTATATCGTCTCAAAACTGACAGTAATAATTTTCAAAATGCAGATGTAGGCCCACGTCGTCCAGCCAATCTCCGACCTTTCAAGAGGAGACTACCAGTTGCAGCAGCACCGGCCCCACGGGATGAGGCCACAGAGACCCTAGCTGAGTTGGAACAAGACCTAGAGCGTCTTACAACAGACATTCCAGAGACTACTATAGATGATATTCCTATCAGGCTTCAGCACTATGTAGTCGCAGTCCCAGGACCTTTTAGGAGGTTCTTGTGTAGGGTGGCTCGTGCAGTGGTGTCGTATAAAGAGCATCACCAGTGATTGGATGGTCGTTTTTGTAGACACATGTGACATTTTGGTTTTTTGTACTTATCATTTTTGCCGATCATAAGGTGTTTTTCAACCTATGATCGAAGACGATGTATTTTTTGACACACTCCTATCTATATATATCATTATTACCGGCTTATCTTGTTAAACATGTGTGATGAAATGTTTTTAAATTTACATGTATGATTATTGCAAATGTCTATTTAACATTCGAGAAGCAATTGCATCTGCTAATGTATTTAAAGACCTTGGAATATGCTGATATTCAATGTAATCAAATTCACGTTCCAAGAGACGCACTCTCAAAAATAACCTTAATAACATTGGATTTCTAATGGCATACACTCTATTAAGCTGTAATACAACGAGTTCAGAATATAACCTCACTATCAAACTCCGAATCCCAAATGAAATAGATTCAGACAATAACTCAATCACTGCACTGTATTCTGCAATGTTGTTTGTTGTTTGACCGAGGCTCACCCCATGCATAGAAACTAACTCGTTAGAGGGTGAATAGATAACCCAAGCTGCGGAAGACATATTCCATGTACTACGACAAGCACCATCAGCGAATCCAATGTATGTTTGGAGAGGCATCGACATCTGCAAACATCAAGGGTAAAACCAAGATAAGCAGAATAACGACGAAAAACACACTCTCCAAGCTAAGCACACTGTCTAAACTAACAAACACACCAGCTCGAAAGAAAAATCTATCCTAACTAAAATCTCCATACCCATCATTTAAGCATAATACCTCTTTAGGTAAAGTCCATTTCTGGGTTTACCCAAAGAGTCCCCGTCAATGTCTACCAGCTCATAGGCCCCTTTTGTTAGCTTTCGCTTGACAATATAGGGCCCATGCCACATAGGAACGAATTTTCCAGCACCTAATTTATCGTTAGCTTGATCATATAATAGCACTAGGTCTCCTTCCGAAAAATTTCGAGGGGTCACATTTCGATCATACTGAGCTTTCATACGTTTTGCGTGAGTCTCGATTGCCAATGCAGCATCACGTCGAGTCTCATCTAATTGAGCTAAGTATAATAAACGCTTCTCCTCTTCGGAAGTACCTGGAAGTAATTCGATGGCCATTTGCAGTGACGGGATTTCACATTCAATGGGCAGCACAGCTTCCAAACCATAAACTAGTTGGAAAGGAGTGAACCCTGTTGATGTTTTCACTGAGGTTCGGTATGCCCAAAGCGCTGAAAAATAACATGTTGTGCCAATTCGACCAATGAATACCAATGATTCATCGGATCATGATAACTAAAACTTTGTTGATGGACTCAACCAGACCATTTGCTTGTGGATAATAAGGAGTTGAGCTATCGTGACGCAAACCAAGCTGGCCTATAAGTTCTGTCATCATAACGTTTCGAAAATGGCGCCCATGGTCAGTGATTATCGCTTGTGGGACACCAAACCTATCAATAATGTGATTGAATACGAAAATTGCAGCTGTCTTGCCGTCTGCCTCGAATGTAGGCATCGCCTCGGCCCACTTAGTAAAATAATCTACCGCAAGGATGATATACCCATGCCCCCCGGCCGAGTGAGGGTTACATGTAATAAAATCGATACCCCATTTGGCAAAAGGACCAACGACAATTATAGGGTGGAGAGGAGCAGGTGGAGCGCGCATCTTGCGATCAAACACTTGACAGTTGTGGCATTTCCGGACCGCAGTAAGACAATCTTTAAACAAGGACGGCCATAAGTAGCCAGCGCGCAATATCTTTTGGGCTGTGGCATACCCAGACATATGACCGCCACACGCTCCAGAGTGACAGTCATTCAGAACCCTTTCAGCTTCCTCGTGAGTTAAACAACGTCAAAAAACCAAGTCCGCCCCACGGTGATAAAGAGTATCTCCAATAATTTTGTACTGTTGGGACTGGAATCGAATCTTCCGACGTTCTGACTTTGAAACTTCGGGCCGAAAGGATTGGTTCTGGAGATAGACGATGATATCCCCATACCACGGATCTAAAGTGCTGATGAGAAACAAGGATTCGTCCGCAATGGGTTCCTCTACCACAGTTTCCGTGTCAGCACGCGGGAAGTCACACATTAACTCTGCAAAAACTAAAGATTTCTTAGACTTAGATTTTTCAAACTCCAAGTCAAACTCCTGTAGGATAACAATCCATTTAGAGTACTTGCCCCCTAGCAATTGTTTAGTCAAAATGTAGATCATAGGGTTGCAATCCGAAATGACTGTAGTTTTACGGAGCAGAATGTAATGACGAAAATGTTGGACAGCTTGAACGGCTGCCAATGCCAATTTCTCCAGAGGTGAATATTTGAGCTAAGTTGGATTTAACGTCCGACTAAGGTAATATATCACATGTTCCGTTCCAAATTCATCTTCCTATACTAAGACCATTCCAATGGTGGAATGAGCGGCGGCAAGGTACAAAAAGTAATCCTGGTTGTAGTTGGGAGGATGCAGCAACGGTGCATGGGTCAACGCGTGCTTGAGTGCATCAAAATATTTCTGAGCTATCTCATCCCAAGAGAATTGAGCGTTCTGTTTCAACAACCGGGTAAAACCCTTTGTAACCTTGGCGTAGTTAGGAATGAATCGTCGTAAAATTTTTGCTTTCCCCTGCAAACTTTGGGGTTGGCGAAGACTCGAAGGAGGAGGCAATTTGATGATAGCTTCTACCTTCGAGGGATCGACGCGAATGCCGGCTTTTGAAACTACAAATCCCAGCAATCGTCCCACTTCTATATAGAAGACACATTTGTGTGGGTTCAACCAAATACGATAATGCCTACACCTCATGAAGATTGCTCGTAAATGGACAAGGTGATCAGCTCGATGTAATGAATGAGCGGGCAAATTATCGAGATACGGTTGCACAATGTGTTTGATGTCATGGAACGCATAAGACATCGCCCTTTGAAAATTTGCTCCGGCATTCTTAAGCCAAAAAGGTAATTTGCAATAAGCAAATGTCCCCCATGGACAAATGAAAGCCGTTTTTGGTTGATCGGCAGGTAGAATATTGATTTGATTGTAACCAGAAAAACCGTCCATAAAGGCACAATCGTCAATTATTTGATCGATATAGGGTGTTGGGTAGTTGTCCTTTGGACAAGCTCGATTGATATCCCTATAGTCGATGCATATTCTTATTGTTCACTGTTTTTTGTTAACCGGAACAATATTCGATACCCAATCCGTTAACGGGATCGGATAAATGAAACCTGCTTTCAACAGCTTTTCAGCTTCTGCTTTAATTGCAGCCGCTTTTCGTGGGTGAATCTGACGCAAACGTTGCCGGACGGGTTTAGCGTCCGGGTAAGTCTTGATCTCATGGACAACAATCGCAGGATCAATTCCTGGCATTTCCTCATAGGACCAGGCAAACACGTCACGGAATTCTTGAAATAGGGCCTTCTATGTCTGAATTTCGTCATCTGAACACGAGGCACCTATATGAATGTTCTCAACAATTCCAGGCTTGACTTAAATGTCAATGGGAATAGTTCGAGAGATGTTTCCCAAATTCAGCTCTGAATCAGGATGTTTCATTGGATTCTGAGCTTCTTTGACATATTTAGCCGTAAAGATTGATGAGAAATCATTTTCAAAATGATCATCCTCAGGTAAAAACGAAGATCTGTGATGAAGATCTTCCCATGGTAAATCGTCTACACACAGGACTTCACGAAGTTGCTCGTCAGATGACACAACTTCAGGAAACACTATTAACTCCAAGGTTGACCTGAAAAGTGATTCCTCACGGACCACATTCATTTGGTCGATTTTGGTTGAATGCAGGTCGGTAAAAGACTGCACGGCTTCATAGGCAATTTCATATGGACTCAAAGGCCTAGCATCACCAAATTAGTCTATATCAGATTCAGAAGGAACGATCCAAGGATCGTCATATACAATGGTGTCTGATGCAATCATATGAATAGATGCAAATGAAGACAATGTGTTGATTGGAGGAAAAGGAAAAGTTCCCAGTAAACCGGCATCTTTAACTAATCCTACTCCAACATCCTTATAAGGGATAGTCGTTTTACTGACATGCTGGATACTCTCTGAGGAGGCTGGGTCAGATGAAAAGTAAGCCAGCTGGTCTATTGTTACGATCTTGCCATTATATGGAAACTTTATTACTCGGAAGACCGATGAAACGACCGCTGTCATAGCGTAAGACCAACTGCGACCCAAGAGAAGGTTGTAGTCTAGCGGGGCATCAACCACCTCCACATCTAGACTAACGGTTTTTCCTTCAACCCCTATAGGCAAATCCTGTAGAATTCCAAACAGATGAAACCCACGGCCATCAAAGGCCTTAAGAATTGTCGGGGATTGATTTAGTGAAGGAGAACCAAGCGATCTCCAACACTGTATCGACATAAAACACGTGGAAGCTCCCTCATCAATTACAGTCCGATGAATAGGCCTATTTTTCACTATCACTGGGATCTGGAAAGCCATTTGATGAGGTAAACGCGGTGTACTATTTTCTAGATCAAAGATTATTAGGTTCGGGTCCTGAACATCAACAACTCCTATAGCCGACAAAAGTAATTTGCGTTGTGCTGGGCATGATTGCAGCACTTCCAAAGTCGACATTGCTGAGGGTGAAACAGCTAAATCCTCAACAATGTTCTAATTCTGGGCCACTCTCGCATGTGGATTGAAAGCAGACCTTCGAAGTACACCCTTGGCGGGCGGTTTGATTACTAAGTCTGGGTTAGGTTTCTCGATCTGTAGTGGATCAGAACCGGGAGCTGAGGTTGATGGATTAGAATGAGAAGATTTTGCTTCTTTTCCATCAACAGGACTTTTACTACCATAATCTTACGATCGAGTCGCAATCCTTACATGAGACATCATCAATATGGGTTCTTCACTGGCACTCGAGGAAGAACCTATCATCTTACTCTACTGCTTTGGAAATGGATCTTTCAAAACAGCAGGAGTTGGGGAACCTTTAACGATTTTCACAACCTCTGCCCGATGAGGGCAATCTCTCGTAAAATGATCCTCTTCACAAATAAGACAAGGATATCGAGGTTTGCGTTTTTGTCATTGGTTTCCGACTTTTCAGTTTTCTCCTTTGGAGTTTTGTCTGCTTTATTCTTCTTCTTACCTTTCTTTTTCCCACCGGATTTTGATTTAGTTGTAGATGACTCTACAGCGTGAATATCGGTGGAAACTTCAGCAGAAGATTCTCCTGTCGGGGAGTCTGGTAAGGTTATAATAGGAGAAGAATTCTTTGAGGATTTCTTCTTGCTTTTAGTATTCACCGTACCAATCATGCCATCAGCGGCATGAGACCCCGAAGGAGCAGCAGCGATTTGATTTGACTTAGGAAGATCTGGGATCTTTTCGTGCAACGTAACTGACTGAGTGTAAACTAAGTCAAGGTACTGCGCTTGAGCAATCACTTGCTCCTCAGTAACTACTCCAGCCTTAGCTATGTCTTCAGTAATCTTCGGTAACAATGATTTAACAAACCATTCAGCTAAGATTTGGTCCGGGATAAAAACTTTCACTAACCGCCTTCGATGTCTCCATTCATGAATATGATCGGAAATATAAGTGGACGTTGATTGTTTTAATGAAGTTAGTAACTCCGTGCCATTATCATATCTGACTGGCAACTGAAAATGAGTTAAGAACGAGGTAGCTAACTGGCTAAAATTATAAAACGAGGCCCGTGGTAACTCAATGTACCACTTGGCCGCGAGACCAATGAGAGTACACTGGAAAAGACGTAAGCGGATCGAATCATCCGAGATGGAATTAGAGGCACACCAGAGGTGGTAAGTCATCACATGATTCGACGGGTCCTCTCCAGACTTACCTTTGAACTTGGGAATGTCACTGGGCAACTTATTTGGCATTGGCGGCCAAAACGGAAGATAATTTATTGGATCGTTCGTTAGGCGCGACAAGTCTGGTAAATCCAAAGTTGCGATAAACAGTAATTGTCACGAGACCAGTCCCAGGAGGAGGATATCCAAGATAACTAGGAATAGGAATCACGTTCGGGATATTGTATCCTCCCGGAAAACCAGGATTAACCGAACCGTACTGGGGTTGTTGTGGTTGTTGATAAGTGTACCCAGGATATGGTTGATACTGGTAAGCTGGCTGCTGGACAGCAGGACCGTATTGGTATTGTCCCTGGTACGATTGATAAGTGAATTGTGGTTGACTTGTGACAACCGTACTTAAACCAGGTTGTCCTACCGGCATCTGAACCGTAGTTTGAATTGTAGATCCAGACGATGGTAAAGATGTCTGAGGAGTAGATACAGAGACATTAGAAACCGGAGCTGTCGATACTCCAGAAGTAAGTGGGGTAGATTGAACAGATGTTGCGTTAGTTGCAGCAGTTGTTTGAGATGGAGTACTAGGTGCAATAGGCCCAGACTGAGAAACTACCGAAGGTACAGAAGTTTGAGCATTAGATTGGACTGGTTGCTGGGGTGAACCAGAAACTAAGGGTTGTCCAGTTTGAGATGATAACTGTACATTTGGCTGCAATACCTGTTGAATTTGCGATGGATCCCACACTATGTTCATTCCGGGGTATTGACCCATAACAGGTTGAGGATATTGAGATCCATAACCAGATTGAGGGTAGGATTGATAATTGAAAGGTACATTTCCCGTACCTTGAACATAAGATTGACCTTGGGGTGGTTGGTAACCTTGACTCAAGTACTGACCTTGGGGTAGATACCCTTGAGGTAAGTATTGATACTGGGGTTGACCTTGAGGTATAAATTGATACTGAGGTTGACCTTGGGGTACATATTGAGGCTGGGGTTGACCTTGAGGAATGTACTACACCACGGGTACATACTATCCTTGAGGTTTCCCCCCAGACGCAATTTGTGTACCTTGAGGTTGCCCCCCAGGCGTTAATTGAGGTTGCCCCCCAGGCGGTAACTGGCCACCTTGAGGTTGAGAACTGGGAATTGAACCTGACATCATATAAATGTCTCCTACGCTCAACGGTTTATTACCATTGTTTCCAGTTAATAACCCATGTTCAATGGGTTGAGGAGAAGTTCCCGCAAAAGTACCAGAAAGTGACTGATACCCAGAGGGAACAGAAGGACCACCGTACAAAAAAGATTCAGGCGATTGAGTAAACATGGATGACTGACCTGACATATTTACAGGAGTATAAATACCTCCAGGTGGATAAGGAGCACGAGGTGGAGAAAAACTTAACCCTGAGTTGTCCAAATAATTAGTTAAAGAAAGATACCAAGTAGTACTTCTTGGTGGACTGTAAAAAATGGACTCACGCTCCCTTAGATCAATAGTAGGTTGATTTTCAGGGATAGGGACGCCTATTTCTTCTTCTGGAGCAAGTTCTTCAATAGTTATCAAACCAGAAGGAAGATTTTCGGTGATGACTCTTTCTACCCTAGGTGAATTAGGAGCACTAGAAGTTGGAGTAACAGGTTCAGATATCTCAGGTTCTTCTCCTATGTCACTAGTAGATGAAAAACTACCAGCAATCTCAGAAACTGCAATAGCTTCAGGATTATAACCTATTTCTAGACTTTGGTAATCAGGATGAACTACCAACGAAGACTCTCCTTCTTTAGGTGAACCTACTTTACTGCCACTGGGAGTTACAAGGACTTTCAAACCTTCGTAATGACCCGGGACGTCTTCAGGAGGTTGGCCCCGAAGTCTACGGGACTTCCTCAACAAATCGGCCACGGTTACAATCTCAGGAGACTGGCCCCGAAGTCTACGGGATTGTCTCGGTAATTCAGCCACAGTTAAAAACTTTTAACTACTGCACACGCAAACAAAGTAAAATCTCAAAGCAAACCGCCTAAAGTCTCTAAAGAACCAAACAAATTCGAATCACACGCCTAAAGAATCTAGGGCATCAAACCATACACAAACAATAGCCTTCTGGACCGAAAACACTAGTTGGTGATGAAATCCAACATCGCAGAATCCAGTACAGAAGTGGCGGGTGGAACAGTTACCCCGGCAACCTGCTTAATGAATAGACCGGCACAAGTTCCTCCACTTTAACCGTCTCGAGTGAAGTGAACCCCCCGGAAAATCCAAGTGAGTCTAGCCGACGTCTGTTCCAGGTACAGTGGGATCTTCCCTCCAGCATCACCTTGGGTAGAACCCTAAAGATAATGGTCACTAAGGTCACCAACAACAACAAATGTACCTGGGGGAACAGTCTACGATCCGATAGCATGCAAGGGCAGAGTATCAAGCTCAATCCCCTTGTCGGCTCCTTGACAATAATCCAAGGTTTACCGACAAGTGACCCCATGCTCCTCGACAATGGTTAATACGAGGTTTACCATTTGTAGTACGTGCGTATCTGGCATCGTTCCCAATGAAGGAGGATTGATCCCCTCACTGGTTCGGACACGATCTCGTGCTTCTCCTTTAAGAGGAGCTTTCTTGGAGCATAAGTGTAACTATTGGATTTATCCTACCACAAGATGAGCTACTTGTTTGGTTTTGCTGTCTTGGAGAGTTAATTACTCTCCTACTCCAAGACACTAGCCTGATTTATATTGGTGTTTCAAAGCCCTAGTAAATAAAAAGTTACTAAGTAAATTTTACTTTAAGCGTTAATTTTTATGGCTTTTCTTTAGGACAAAAGGTAGTGGAGATGAAACTGATGGTGTGTAGACTCGACTCAAATCCACTAAAAAGATGCACCTAAGGTGATTTATATTATCTTTCCTTTTCAATGAATTCCCTAGCTAAGAGAGTTGGAGAATGCAAAATTTATAAAGACAACTTTCTTGGCAATGAAAATCAAAGAAACAATCTCTTTATCTTTTCCAAAGCACACAACACATGACCACTAATTATTTCACGAAAACTTCCTTTCTCTTTTCAAAGACTTCAAACGCTACTAAAACAAACTTTTCTTCAAAAGAGATTTTTGTATTTTTTCCTATATTAACAAAGCATGTAAACTACTTAACAAAAATCAATTTTAAAAAATCTATGACAATCAAATCAATTTTACCTAAAAGCAAATCTAAGAGAAATTCACCTAAAAGCAAATCTAATGAGGTAAAATCCTACAAAGTATAATTCCAGGATGTTTTACTCAGTTACAATTCAACCAAGGACTAGTTCATGTAGAATCATAAACTAGTCAAAAACAAAAATCAAAATCTTTTGTTCTTTTTCTTAAGAATGAAATTCACAGCTTAACCAACAAGCTTTCTCGAAATTCCGCAAAGAGACAACACAAAGGTAGGTTTCTCACAAAGGTGGATTTTACGAAAGGTCCAACTCCTAAGAAGACTGAAAAGACCAGGGATATCCAAGGTTTTTACAACTTCTAAAGCCAAAGTCACTACAAGACCAATGCAAAAATCAAACCTAGGGCTAGAACTTCTATGAACTTCACTAAAACCCTTGATGCTAACGAAACAAGCTTAGATGAAAACTTTTGACAGGTAACCAGTGGATCTGGGCAGCAAAAAACAAATTAGAAACAAAATCTAAGAGGCAAAAAGGAAAAAATGGAAGTTTCTCAACTTTTGACAGGGTACGCAGGCAGCCTGTTTGCACAGGTGCGGCCACGCTCTGTGTACAAAGCTGCAGTGCGTACAGGTATGCACTGTGCTTAACGCAAAGGGTGCGTACTGCTAACAAAACCAAGAAAAATAAAAACTAACTTAACCCTAAGCTATTCCACCCAAATTCACAGTCAATCAGTCAAAAACCAGAAAGAAATCGACTTTTCTCAAATCAAAGTATCAATCAAAAGAGAAATCAATCAAATCCATGGATTCCCCAGTAGAGTCGCCATTTTTTCATGCGGAAAGAGTCAATTTTGCAGACAAAACCGACCTCCCTAGAAGCTAAGGCTTTCTAGTGACAAACAAAACAATCAAGCACTATATTTCCCTAAATATGCATTTAAAATACAAGCAACCAGGTGTTTAAAGCATACCTTTAGTCCAACGTTGTTTGTAGCAGCCAAGCCTCTCCGATCCAGATGAGCTCCTCCTTCTCTTTGAAACCTGCATTCACTAACAAGCAAACGATTACATAGCACCTGAATAACTCATATAATAAAACATATTCATCATAAAGACCAAGGAGTATATGAAACAAATTATATATAACAACTTGTTGAGAAAAATGAACTTAATTGTATTAATTGGAAACAAAAGAAACCATTACAACCAATGCCTTGGTGTTGTGCAGGTCCCTCCCAGGGTCCAGCAAGAGTTCTCCTTTACTTTGATCAGCTCACCCACTTCTAAATGAAGCTAAGAAAGGAATGGAATCTATCCTCTCAAGCTCTATAAGGGAGTCCTAATTTCAGCAGCATCTACCCTTAGGAATGTTCAGCTTTCAACCTCCTCTCCCTCTGGCCCAATGCCTGTATTTATAATGCTTTGGAGGAAGTTAATCAGGTCCACCATCAATGGGATAAGCCCCTCTTTCAATGGGATAGCTCCCCTCTTGATGGGATAAGTTCCTCTTTCATAGGGATGCATGAACCATCTGGAGGCGCTCAATACACATCAAACCATCTTCTAGAATGCTCTAGATTCGACCACAAGTAAAACTCACAAATAACAAAGGGCTCATACCTTAGATGATATCAAATACTCTGGGCATCATGGATTTGGATAGGCTGTCACCGTGCACGTACCATAGTCTGCCCTTTCAAGCAAGCCTTAATATGATCTTAGTCCCTTTAACTATGACCTCAACTTCCTCCTTTTCTGCTGCCAAAATCGGACCTGATATGCCTCTCAGGATCATTGTGATCTGAGATGAGATAATCCTCAAACTCAGTTGCTAATCAGTAACTTATACTACAGCCTAATATGAAAATAATGTGGCCTTTTTCTCAGGATTAGGATGACCTTTAGACAGTAAAAATTACACTTAAAATATGCCCTCAGATCTATCATAGACAATCAATTGCATGTCTTTTCCTCTGCCTCAGATATGTCCTAAAATAGGTTTCAAAGCAGGCTGAGAAGAGGTCCAAAATCATGCTTCAAATCAGGCCAAAGATAGGCCTCAGAACCAGCCGAAGTGTGGCCCAGAACTAGCCTCAACTCGCGCCTTTTGACCTTTACAGGAGTACACACCCACCCCTCTACAGACAGAGGGTACAAGTACGCAGGTATTGTGAACTTGAGGTGCGTACACGCAGGTAAGGTTAAGAGAAACTGCGTAACCAGAGTTAATTGACTTTTTAAGGACTTTCTCTCTTTCTTGGAGTTTGACATGAGGAGCAGAGGTATAAGACTTGCCAAGGAGGACAGTATGACAGTTGATGGAGCCATACTGACTGCAAATATTCATGGTGACAAATTTTAGTGTAATAGGGACTCCACACCAAAATCACCGCACTGATAGAGTGACTTGAGGGCGAGTCACATTGTTTGTGTTGGGGGCCTGTTGGGCATGGAATCCCCCCACGACATGTTTTGGGGCTCAAAGCCCAAGTTTTGAGTTGATATTGTTGTAAAGCTCTGCAAATTGTGGGCGTGAAGTGTATGTTAGATTCATAGGGCTGTCCTCCCTAGTTTTGAATGTAATGTCGACCTACCCATGGTCTGCGGACCATGGGATTGTAGAAATAGAGCGTGGCTCTAAGTTGTAATGAGAGGGAATAGAGAATGGGCATGAAAGGTCTTAGAGATTAAGTTGAAGTGTGAAGGGTATCTTGAGTCATAGAGTAGGAAAAAGGCTATGCAGTTGAGTGCACAGAGGCCTAGTAGAGTCCACAACTAAGTGCACGGACCCCTGCAGCTGAGTGCGCAGGATGAAGTCGAGCCTGCAATTAGAGAAGAGATTAATAAAGAAAGGTTTTGTTGCCAATTTTGTGTGTATGTTCTGAGTTATTACATGTTTGATATCATTTGTGAATATACTGTTTCTTTACTGTGCGCACTTGTATGAATTGCGAATATTGTTAAGTATAACTAAAAGCATACATATAAGCTAAGTTAATCATCTAATATTAGATTACTAGTAAGGACTTGGGTAATAACATTGTTCGGCCCCCGAGTAGGGTTGCACAAAGGCAGCATTGTAGGCTGCGAGGAACGGGTAACTGCACGTAGTGACGTGCCTGCCACGGACCACTTGAACTCATCAGACATCTCCAAGGTGTAGAACCTGGTTCTAGCACCCTCCCATACTACTTTGGGTGAGACCTCAGTCCGTGCTCTGCGTACTGTTGCCAAAAGGGCCAATAGTACTGGGATTTATTTGGCTAAATCACCTTCGAACCTTGGTCAGGCCCCACAAGCCAACATCAAGCATCTGCTCTGCCTGATTCATGATGGGTGTTTGTGGCTAGAGGAGCCCATCCCCATCACGACAGACTTAATTCACCACATTTCCCAGCTTCCATGCAAAGGAGAAGACCTTGCAGTCATATCGAAAGGGAAGAGTAGTGACTTGGCCATCATGGAGGCCATGAAGAAAAAGTACAAGATGGAAAAGAAGAAGAGAGGCTATGAAAGGTTATGTGCAAGTGCCGCGCGGACATAGTACCAGCACCGATGGTAGCATTGGTTGAGTAGTGCGCAGAGGGAGTCTAGTTTAATTGGTCCACATTCCTCTACTGGGAATTCTTGGAGAATCGCTGCGAAGCCCAGGAACAAGGCAAAACCTTCCACTATGCATGGCTTCTGCAATCCATAGTGCTCGAGGCTGGGGAATTGCCGAAGGATAGTCAATTCCCCATAATTGACAGGGATGCCACGAAGTACGCTTCACTCTGGGCCACAAAGGATGCCACTAGGATCCGCTACAGCAAAATATTCTGGGTGTTCATGGTAATGAACCTCAGAATTGGAATAAACTGTAAGCCACAGCTGTCACCCACAATCTACAACAGTTTGCAGAGTTTTGCGAAATTCAAAGCTGACATGCATAACATTTATATGAGAGCGCGCAAGGACCAAACTAAACAATGGAGGAAGTTACCCTTTGTAGCCACAAACATGTCATATTTAACATCCTGGAGACATGGTTGCTAGAGTGGCATGCCCCAGACATCCCGGAGATAGACAAGTTAGTTGCATAGAGGAAGAAAGAGGAGGCCAAGTTGTGCATCACACAGTTGGTAGAAAAGCGAAGGGAGGTAGCAGTGGCAGCAAAAGTGCGGGCAGTGTGGGACACTACACAGAAAGAAACTGAGAAGAAAAAGGTTGTAGCAGTAGTAGCAGCATAAGAGGCAGCCGCGAAGGTGGGTGAGGGCCAAACGATGCCTTCGTAGGGGTAGGAAGCAGAGGAAGTAGAGACAGAAGAGGGAAGCGCAGACCCACAAACCGCATCAACATAGTTGAAGTGCCAACACCCAACAGAGTGGGCAGGGTCATGTAAGAAGGTCAAGGCATCAAAATTTTCTATTGACCCGATCACCCTAACCGAGGGTGATCTGCATGACATCAGCAAGACAGTGCGCAATGTCACCTCTGAGGCTCTCCAAGATTTCATGCAGGAGAACTAGATTGTGTTGGGGGACCTCATAGTGCAGTTGCAGGAATTACAGGCATTCCCTCCTCAGGTTGGTACCCTTTTAATCAACCTCGCAGTTGGAACAACGCCAGTAGAACAAATGTTGCATGCGTGGATGACAAATACCATAGTGCTGCTAGAAGGGGCACTCATGACAACAAATGGGTCCATCAGGCCTACAGTGAGTGCGTTGAAGGGTCTCGGTATCAATATGGTTGCACTCCTGCGATAAACCTTATATGTTTTGAAGGATGGGATAATTGCAGAGCTGCGAGCTAGGGAGAGCCATGCATTGCAAGTTCTCAGCGAGCAGAAGATCAATATAGAACGATTGAGCTTGCAACGCGATGAATTGGTATCATAGAATAAATAGTTGGTAAAAGTAATAGATGAACCCTGCCAAAGCGTCCCAGAGCTGGCCATCCCAATAGACATAACAGTAGAGGCATGCATCAACAGGTTAGCAGCAGGGGTGCATGATGCGCAAGAGGAAATGACAAAGGTTCAGCTGGAGCTAAACCTTCAAATCACTGAGTTGTAGTTAAAGGTGCATCTGTCCACCCCTCTAGAAGTCATAGAACACCGCGCTAGCACTATCACAGCGAGACTAGATGAGATTGGAAGTGCAGTGAGAGAGTGCACCAATATGTTGGAAGAATTACTTGAGGTCCTCAAAAATTTGCAGGACATCTAGCATTTGGAGACAAAGGCGTGAGAACTCCAACAGCAGTATGACACTGTCCGAGTAACTCCACAGATGGTGGTCCTCACTCAGAGGCTCATGGGGAAGCTGTTAGCCTCCTGTTGCAATAGGTGTTCATTTTTCATGACTGACATTTTTACATGCCAAATATGTCATACTTTGCAGGCTGCAGTGTTCCATATTTCCACAAGATGCCATGAAAGTGTGCTAGTCTAAGTGCCACTGCTGCATTCCATTTTTGAAGATTTCGTTCAGTTAAGGGAAGGCCAAATAGTTTAATCTTGGCCTCCCTAGGTTTCAATTTCCTGTTTTAGAATATAGAGAATGATATCTGTCCAAACAGTTTAATCTTGGCAGATTTGTAGATAGGTAGAGAATCAAAGGAGCCCAACTGCTTAATCTGGGCCCTTGGCAGAAATAAGTGTAGACTTAGATAGGAGAATAGATAAAAGAAAAATTGTAAAGCTGGGTCTCCAAGTTCAAGTGCACCCAAACCAAAAAGAAGAAAAAATGTTAGGAAAAGTAGACTGGGTAGGTAGTTTTTGAGGTTGCAGAATGATGATTCATGATCAATTATATGTTTTAAAGTGGTATACCTTTTAAGATCACAGTCATGATGCAGTTTTTCACCTGGAGGAAATCAAGCCGGACATTACTAACTCCCGTTCTTCTTTCCACAAATCACTTACTGACTCCCTATTGAAGCCTCGAAAATCGGGTCGACAACATGGGGGATACCCACCCGGTCCGGACCTTGGTTGGCAGCTCCTTATCCGTTTGGTATAGCGGGTCTGACTGGGGATAATGGGACCAGTTTCGCAATCTAAGGGTGTGTGTGTGCAGAATTGGATGTTGCTGATCTAAGGATACTTAAAGCTAATCTAATTCAAACTTTTAAACTAAATCTATACTACTGTAATCTAATGAAAAACAACACATCTAATCTATGCTAACCCAAGGTGTATTTCTTCTATTATGCGATCTAAACATATTTTGAATAATAACTGGTAATAAAGATCATTCAGTTATCACAAGAATAGAAATCAATTAAGATGAACTACTTTGCATAAAAACTTAGGCAAAACAGTTGTGAACAGCATATCGCATAATAATTTATTCATATATCAGACATAAATAAATGGCTCCACCGTACAAAAGTGGCAAATGGTAACTCACACATTCATGCAATAACATATAAACAACTAAAACTGTATATCACTTTAAGAATATAAGCAGAAATGACCAAGAGATAAAAGTACCATTTGTGACTGATTCTACTCATAAGCTTCAAGTAACAATGATTTATCTCTCCTTGCTCTAACATCTACTAAGAGTACAGAAGTGCAACATCAGTAGCAGATATCAAATGCAAACATTAATAAACCTTGATCCATCCATTCATCAAAACCCCCTCCGAGGGTGCAAAAGTGCATGTTCTGAGGACAAGTTTTTTGACAAATTTCTGGACCCTTCTCCAAATGCATGAGAAGGGTTTAAATACTGCTAACTAATTAACTTAATTACATAAATTTAGGATACGGTTTAAATGACCGCCCTTCTTCTAAAGCAAAACTATTTCTAAAAACTAAATCTAATTCCTAACTATTTCTGCATTTGCTCCTTAAATGTTGCGAGCATTCAACATTCGCCTGGGAAGAGTCGGCTAGTTGCCTTTTGCTTTTGTTTGAGTTATGCAAATAGAAATGGCAAGCGCTGGCACCATTTTTTAGTACACTAGAAGATATTTTTTTGAGAATTATCTTCTGGTTGGGCGAATTTACTGCGTATATACTTGGCAACAACCCAAATTTCCCTCAAACTGCTTCTACTTTTGCTATTTCAGTTTCCGAACTTGCGAATGACTAAGCAAGTTAGGGACTTTGCTTTCTGAACAATTTTCTTAGCGATGCGCGATTAGCGCTAGGCGCTAATCGCGCATCGAAAACTGCCTTTGTTCTTTGATCCGGGCGTTTCTGGTGCGTTTTCTGCCTTTAGCGCTTTTTTCCTTTACCGGGTAGAAGTTTCAGGATTTTTTTGTAAACATGCTGCTTTTGTGAGCTTTCTGACCCTGAATGCTGAATCACCTATTGACCTCAGCATCTGTTGAGTGACACTCTGGAATCTGTGGTTCTGTTGCATGCGGCATCCGTTTATGAAGGCATCTCTTCTCTGTTCTCCGAGCATTGACGCTTTCCCCTTTTCCTTAGATGTTTCCTGCTTTTCATTCCTACAGTTCACGAAAAGAAAAAGAGTAATGATAATAAATACTGATACGAAAGCTCTAACCTACATGAATGTATAAAATCATGACATCCATCATGAACTGACTCTTCGAAAAACACACAACTGTCCTTCACTGACACTTTGGCATATGTTCATTAATTTTCTTTAAGGCACGCGCCTAATTTTGGTTTATAGACATCTTTTCTTGAATGCTGAGCCGAGGAAATTTGCGATGGGTGATAGCAGCATCGCGTCATCGCATTACCTAGATGTGTCATCGCAAATTTTTTCAGATCGGATTATCGCAGATCGCGTTTATCGCAGATTGCAGATATCGCAAGATCGCAGCATCACGGATCACATGAGTCATTAAATCATTGTGTGCTGCTTATGCGATATTGCGATATGCGATGTCGCATATTGGTCGTCGGAGATTTCTTAAGATTTTAATTTAAGAGCGCTTCTTAATGTGTGCGATGCGATGAATTTCGCGTCGCTTCTTCGCAGTTTTTATTATGCTCATAAGGGGATGTTTTATCTTCTCCACGCGATGCGACATAATTTCAAGGAGTAGAATACAGAAAGTTTTATAAAATGTTTTTTGAATTTTTTATTAAGGGTCCCCATTTGCTTAGTGTTATTGCTAATACTAAACAAAGAGGGGGGTTGTTGGTGGCCACAACAATGGCGATTCACTGGGAAGAACCAGTTATCTCTGCTTTTCTATTGAATCTTAACTTCCAAAACAGAAAAATTTTCATAAGTCTAAATTTTGTTATGGACAGATAGAGTACATTATGCCTTATCCTATCAATGATATTTTGTTTCAACCTCTTTCTATTCTAATTGTTTGCTTCCTCAGGCTTGTTCTTGTACTTATATCAGCCACTACTTGGTCTTTTTAAAGATAAAATAAAGTCTTCTCTGTGTGCTGGCTTTAAAATATGCTCATTTGTCGTAGGTAGAGCCTCTACTGCCAGCAGGCGTCCATAGCCTCGACAGGGTTACCTGTTACCCAGCAATGATCATTTATCCTGCTTAAGGTTATCTACAACTTTTCAAAGAAAAACCCATTTCGACACTTTTTCCCTTTTTTATTCTCAAAGAACAATGTCTTGGTTTGGTAGCCAAAAATTATGACACAGTCATTCACTTGATTTACACTTTTGCTGAACAAGCTGGCTCGTGATGAGACGCCTTGTGATCCAGGTGGATATTGGTGGCCACCTGCCAGGTCCACCTGGACCCCCACCATTGTCTTTCTCAGCATTTTCAGTTTCCTTAATTGTAGCACAGTTTACTATTTTTAGCAGTTTTTCGGGTCCTAAACTTCCGGAGCCGTTTTGAGGCCCTAAACGACGTTTTTTTGGAATTCTGGGGCGATCAAGCCCTATGTTGCCTCCCAAAGTGGTAGTACTCGGATAGATCTTTCTAACGAGCTATCGTACGCGTCAAACGGAGATCGTATGCCAAAGTTACGACCCCGGGAAATTGATGTACCAATTTACCCAAACGGGGCCCACAATTTGGCGTTTCATCTTCTAGGGTTAGGTTTCGGTATGTGAAGGGTTTTCCATTGTTTCTCAACAATAAATAGGCCTTCGAGCCTCATTGTAATACGGTTCAGAACAGTTCAGAGGCATGTAGCCATCACATCTCTTCTCAGAGATAAGCTACCATCGCCCTAGCTAGTTTATTGCCATTTCTGTTTGTAAGCATATGTCAGTATTTTCCATTAATGAAATGAAGTATTATTTCCGCTGCATCTTTGTGTATATGGTTATCTCTGTAATTTGTTGCGTTCCTGTTTAAATCTGGATCAGTGGTATCAGAGCGGTCTTCTTTTTCTCTGTTTTTCTTTGCATGTCCCCAACAAGGTCAGGATATAAGGAGTTAGGGCTTGAACTGGTTAAACCTTTGCAAGACCAGCCTCGCAAATCCCGACGGCCTCCCATGGCGGACGAGAAGAAAGACGAGGGGGCAGGAGATCCCATCAAAATCTTGCTCGAAGAAGCGCTCGAGCGACAACGGAACGCGATGATGGACAGCTTTGCGCAGATCCTTCAGCGGCTACCCAGAAGCGGCGCATCGGCTTCCAGCAGCTCCTCTGGAAACGCCACACCCTTTAAGGTACAAGTTAATTTTGAAATCCCCATATTCGAGGGTCAGATAGACGCCGATGCCGTAGATAAATGGTTAAATCTGCTAGAGGGTTATTTTTCTGTTCATGAATTTTCGAGTCGGGAAAAGATTGTTTTTGCTCTTCTCAAAGCAGCCCCCCACGTCAAGGACTGGTGGGAAACCTACTGCGAGCAGAAGGATGAAAGTACTGGCTCACTATTTTCAGCCGCACCCACCTGGGATTCGTTCCGGGATGCCATCAAGGAGCAGTACTACCCTGTCGGAAGCTATGAGGATGAATACATAAAGTGGACCACGCTGCGGCAGGGAAGGGACGAAGATGTGCCGGAGTTCACCAATCTTTTCCATACCCTTCGCACAAAGTTGGGTATCAAGGATTCGGAGCAACATTTGATACTCAAATACTGTGGCTGCCTGCACAAGTACATCCAGGAAGAAATACAGTTCCTAAACATCCCCTCGCTCGGCGCAGCATACCGGTATGCCGTCAAAGTCGAGCAGAAGTTTAAACAAAAGAAGCGAGACTTTGGATCTGCGAATCCAAAGCAGGGGAAAGGTGCCCCTAAACCACAGAACAAAGGACAAAGCCAAGGCGGGACAGCCCAAGACAACCAGCTGAAGCTGCAAGCAAAGAGCAACGCCGCGAAGCCGAGAAAGGACACTGGAAAATGGTGCGAGTTCCATAAGAGCTCCACTCACAACACAAGTGAGTGTCGGGCCAAACAGTCACTGGTGGCTGAGCTAAAGGTTTCAGAATCAGATGCATGTTCCGACTCTGAGTCAGAACCCGATAAGGGGTATGAAAAAGGGAAGCAGATCATTGATGCGGATCCCAGCGCCACTGTTGCTACCGCAAAGATCCAGAAAAATGAACCCGAAGATCCAGAGGAGGAGGAGCGTCTCTTCCACTCCCAGATGTGGGTCAAGGGCTCCCCGATACAGTTCATTGTTGATAGCGGGAGTCAAAAGAACCTCATTTTGGCAGAGGTCGTGAAGCAGTTGGGCTTACCGACCACAGCACATCCACAACCATACACCATTGGGTGGCTTTACCAAGGGCGAGATCTTCGCGTGAGCCAGCAGTGTCGCCTTCCATACAACATCAAGCCCTTCACGGATGAGGTATTGTGTGACATTGCTCCCCTTGAAGTTTGTGATGTATTACTAGGACAACCATACTTGTGGAAGCGACATGTTGTGTATGAATCAAGGCCCCGTGCTGTTATTATTACATTGGGAAATAAGTTGTTCAGGATACCAGAGGTACCACCACCTACCGCCATCTCTTTGATTACTGCAAAACAATGCAGTAAGATCATTTCCAAAACCAGGAAATTTGTTTTCCTGATGATACGCCCTCAAGGGAAGAAGAAGACAGTGGCCGCGGCCTCCAAACGAGGTCCCTCTGCACGGCAGCTACAAATGGACAAGATTGTGGAGGAGTACAAAGACATCTTCACCTCCCCGGCAGGGGTTCCTCTGCACTGTCAAGTCAAGCACTCCATTGATCTGACCCCAGGTGCGCCGCTACCCAATGGACCAATTTATCGGCGCTCCGTTCTGGAGAACAATGAAATCAAGAGGCAGATTCAGGAGCTCCTACAGAAAGGTCACATCCGTCCGAGTTCTTCGCCCTGTGGGAGCCCGATAGTGTTGGTACAGAAGAAGGATGGGACGTGGAGACTCTGTATTGACTATCGGGCGCTGAACAAGATCACTGTTCGTAATAGGTACCCGATCCCGCGGATTGATGACCTCCTAGACCAACTAAAGGGGGCGAAATATTTCAGCAAGATCGATCTGAAGTCAGGATATCACCAGGTACCAATTGAACCCTCAGATGTGTGGAAGACTGCCTTCAAATCCAAGGAGGGCCTCTTCGAATGGTTGGTCATGCCTTTCGGATTGACGAATGCTCCTGCAACCTTTATGAGGCTAATGGATGACATCTTGCGGCCATTCACCAACTCCTTTGTAGTAGTATACTTGGATGACATTCTGATCTTCAGCCAGAGTTGGGAAGAGCACCTCCACCACATCCGACAGGTTCTCCAAACACTGCGGCAACACAAGCTATGTGCCAATTTGGAGAAATGCACTTTTGGCATGACCGAGGTCCAGTATCTGGGATACATCATTGATGAACAGGGGGTGCATGTCGATCCAGCCAAGGTCCAAGTCATTCGGGATTGGCCCTCTCCAACCACTCTAACAGAGCTCCGCAGCTTTCTAGGTCTTGCCAACTTCTACCGCAGGTTTGTGTTGGGATTTTCTCATATTTCTTGGCCCTTGAGTCAAGTCACCAAGGGTGGGGCGAAAGCAAAATTCTTTTGGTCTGAATCTCAACAGAAGGCATTCAGGGAGTTGAAGGATCGCCTCTGCGCGGCACCAGTGCTCGCGTTACCAGATTTACAACAACCATTTGAGGTCGAGACAGATGCCTCTGACTATGCTATTGGGGCAGTCCTTACTCAACATGGACATCCAGTGGCATATCACAGTGAAACACTTTCAGACACAGTCCGGAAGTACCCCACTTATGATAAAGAGATGTATTCCATTGTACAGGCCTGCCGACAATGGAAGCATTACATTTTGGGGAAGGAAACGGTCATCCACACAGACCACCGACCTCTGCAATTCATACAGACCCAAGGGAAATTGCAGAATGATCGCCATCAGAAGTGGTCTACATACCTGCAACAGTTTCACTTGAATATCAAGTATAAAAAGGGCAGCACCAATAATGTTGCAGATTGCCTCAGTCGACCACCGATCATGGCGCTAACCACCGTGCTCAACTCTTGCGGGCACGAGACTTCTGATTGGCCACTTCTCTACAAAAGCGACCCAGAATTCGGCCACACATACCAGACACTCTTGGAGGGTCGGCAGGTTGCAGATTTTCACCTCCAGGATGCCCTATTATGCCACCTCGGTCACCTTTGTGTTCCTTCAAGCGAGCGTGCCAAGATGATTTGGGAAGCACACTACAGTCGGGCTACTGGGCATTTCGGGGTCGAGAAAACAGTGGCAGTACTGCAAAACTATTTCTATTGGCCGAATCTTCGACAGGATGTTGGGAAGTACATCCGATCATGTACTGCCTGTGCCATTGCCAAACCGACCATTAAGAAGCAAGGCCTCTATACCCCGTTGCCTACCCCTAGTCGACCTTGGGAATCCATCTCCATGGATTACATGTCAGGCCTTCCTTCCACTAAGCATGGAAATGACTGTGTTTTTGTGGTCGTCGACAGGTTCTCAAAGATGGCCATTATGATGGCCTGCAAGAAGAATATCACAGCAGAAGCCACTGCTAAACTCTTCTTTGAACGAGTGTGGGTGCACTTTGGGATCCCACAGTCTATCATCTCAGATCGGGACAGTCGGTTTCTCAGCACATTTTGGTCCAGTCTCTGGTCAATGCTGGACACCAAACTCACGAAGTCCACAGCCTTCCATCCTCAAACTGATGGCCAGACAGAGGTTGTCAACAGGATGATTGTGCACATTCTGCGCATGTATAACTCAAAGCATCCACGCACATGGGACGAGAGCCTCCCCTATGTTCAGCACAGCTACAACCGAGCTCTTCACAGCTCCACTGGCCATAGCCCTTTTCAGGTGGGTTTAGGATTCCAGCCACTATGCCCCATTGATGTGGCCATGCCACTTGCAGCTACTCACATGAATTCAGCTCATGTCCAGTCCGAAACAGATAAGGCCACCAGCTTCATTGAGCGCATCCAACATATTCGCCAGCAGGTCCATGACATTCTTGAGAAATCAAATGCCAAGTACAAGCAGCGACATGATCAACACCGGGTGCCACACAAGTTTCAGGTGGGCGACAAAGTCTGGTTGCATTTGCAAAAGGAATGCCTTACTGGAGCCTATCGGAAATTGAGACCACTTCGATATGGTCCTTACACCATTACTAAGGCTATGGGAGACAATTCATTTGAGCTCAGCATTCCCCCATTCCTTGGCCTGCACCCAGTGTTCAATGTGGACCGCCTTCGGCCATACTTTCCACCATTGCTAGACACATCCGACATTGCAGAACAGCTCAAACCCACAGAATTAAATCCAGATTGCATGGAACAAGCTGCAACTGATCGGATCATGGACACACAGATCAAGAACACTCGCCAACAGCATATCCAACTGTATTGAGTTGTCAAAGCAGGCCAACTCCTTCAGCAGGGCAAGTGGCTCACCAGGGAACAAGTTCAGCAGAGGTTTCCTCATCTCATGGAGGAGCTCAACGCAATGGGGACCATTGCTTCCTAAGGGGGGAGGAATGATCCAGGTGGATATTGGTGGCCACCTGCCAGGTCCACCTGGACCCCCACCATTGTCTTTCTCAGCATTTTCAGTTTCCTTAATTGTAGCACAGTTTACTATTTTTAGCAGTTTTTCGGGTCCTGAACTTCCGGAGCCGTTTTGAGGCCCTAAACGACGTTTTTTTGGAATTCTGGGGCGACCGAGCCCTATGTTGCCTCCCAAAGTGGTAGTACTTGGATATATCTTTCTAACGAGCTATCGTACGCATCAAACGGAGATCGTATGCCAAAGTTACGACCCCGGGAAATTGATGTACCAATTTACCCAAACGGGGCCCACAATTTGGCGTTTCATCTTCTAGGGTTAGGTTTCGGTATGTGAAGGGTTTTCCATTGTTTCTCAACAATAAATAGGCCTTCGAGCCTCATTGTAATACGGTTCAGAACAGTTCAGAGGCATGTAGCCATCACATCTCTTCTCAGAGATAAGCTACCATCGCCCTAGCTAGTTTATTGCCATTTCTGTTTGTAAGCATATGTCAGTATTTTCCATTAATGAAATGAAGTATTATTTCCGCTGCATCTTTGTGTATATGGTTATCTCTGTAATTTGTTGCGTTCCTGTTTAAATCTGGATCACCTTGTCTTTTGATTGCAACAATCTTGAGTCATTGCCCTGTTTTGGTGGACAGTATTGGCAAAGTCAGCAAGTTATGATATCTGTGGTCATGATAAGCCAGCTCGTGATGAGACCTCTTATTCTTTGAGATATAGTGTTTCTTGGATTGTTCCTCTGAATGCTGCGATTTTCTTTAGCGGGGAGGAAGTCATTGTTTTTCCTTAAGAAAGCTCTAGATGACAATAATAGAGTTTGAAAACAGTAGTCTTACAGAGAAGCCTTATTTTGCTATTGATACCTTTCATTGTGCTGATATAAAACAATTCCTTCGCTAAAGGTTGCTTTCATCAAATTTTGAAGTTGAAACTAGTATCATATCTAGGCTAAAGTTTTTAACTGTATCTGTCAATAATAAAAATCAGATTTTCAAAAAAAATTGCTACTTATACAAGCGAAAGCTCAAAATCTGAAAGAGAATTGGTGTCTTTTCCGCGAATACCTGTAGTAACCACTCACAACTGGTTTTATTATGAAAAAGAAAAGAAAAACTATTCTACAAAATAGAAGAATAATCTTCTATGGAAAATATATTTTAAGGATTTGTCCATTAACAGGCAAAGAATCCTTTCTACCTACTAAATCCTGCAACACAAACGTTGATGGACCTATGACTTCAACAATCTGAAAAGGACCAAGCCACATCTTTTGAAATTTCGTATGTTTGCCCTTTTCTTCATGAGCCTTATCCCATTTCAAAACTAAATCTCCCATCTGAAAAATTTTTCTGGTCATTATGCTTGAATCGAAAGAGGATTTTATTAGTGCTTGGTGATGAGCATGGGTTTTCTTAGCTTGTTCTCGTTGTTCTTCTAATTTAATTATTTCCATTTGTCTTAGTTGTATGGAGGAAGTAAATACTTCATCGATGTATTGTACTAAAGACAAAGAGGGGATGACTAAGTGAGTTGGAAGAACCACTTCTTTCCCATAAACTAAATTAAAGGGAGAAGTGCCGATTGAAGCTTTCTTCATTATTCTATCTGCCCATAAAGCATTTACCAAAGCTTTGTGCCAATTCTTTTGGTTCTGGTCAACTGTTCTTTTAATAATCCTGATTAGGTTTTTATTTGTTGACTCAGCTAACCCATTACCTTGCGGATAGTAGTTGGCTGAATATTTCAGTTTGAACCCTCTTTTAAGTGCAAAATCAGTCATTGCATTTCCAGAAAAGTATGATGCATTATCAAACATTAACGCCGTTGGCAATCCAAACCTAGTGATTATAAATTGATCTATGAATTCAATAATATTTTCAGAATTAGTTGTCTTGAGAGGAACTGCTTCTACCCATTTAGTAAAATAATCTGTTGCCATGAGGATGTATCTATGCTGCTTAGAAGAGTGAGAAACAATCTCACCTATTATGTCCAAGACCCACTGACTGAATGGTTGCTCGATGTTTGCCGGCTGTAGTGGCATGGATGGCTTCTTTTGTCTTCCAGCAGTTGTTTGGCAGACTTGACATTTCCTTACGTAACTGTGTGAGTCTTTGAACAGCGTAGGCCAGTAATATCCTGCACGTAAGATCTTATGTGCAGTAGCATCTCCAGCATAGTGTCCGCCTGCTGGTCCGTCGTGGAGTTCCTGCAAAACTTTTTCAGCTTCAGTTTTCTCAAGACATCTAAGAAGAACAGAATCATAATTCTTTCTAAAAAGAACATCATTTATGAGCTAATATTGTTTAGCTTTCAATCTCAGATCTCTTTTCTTAGTGTGATCTAGGTGTGATGGAGCATATCTGTTCTTAAGATAATAAATGATGTCAGCATATAATGATTCTGCATCGTTTAGGCTTACCTCATACAGTTGTACCTGTTCAGATGAATTTTCAGAAATCTGCGATGCTCCGGCCAACATTTTGCAGAAGCCTTGACCTCTTACAATGTTTGCTGGCTTGATCTCAAGGTCGTATTCCTGTAAAGCAGTGATCCAATTTGCTCTTTTCTCACCCACATCCTTCTGTACTAGAAGATTTCTTACCGCTGGAAACGGTACTATGACCTTAGTATGGGTTTTAAGTAAGAAAGGTCTAAAATATTTGACTGCTTTGAAAACAGCATATGCATGTTTCTCCACGTCTGAATAATTGAGTTCAGCACCTTGTAAATTCGAGCTAAAAATTGCGATTGGAGCTTCCGCTTTTTCTTGATTTGCTTGAGTTAGAATCGCAACGTATGATTTCTCTGAGGCAAATGTGTATAAGATAAAAGATTCTGAAAAATTTGGGGTTGCTAAAGATGGAGCATTAATGATAGCTTGTTTGATCAGGTTGAATGCTTCATGTTCGTCTTGAACCCATTTAAAATTTGAATTCTTTTTAATCATGGTTTGCAAAGGAGACACAATTCGTGAAAAATCTGGGACAAATCTCTTTACAAAATTGATTTGACCAAGGAAAGATTGCATGGATTTTTTATTATGGGGTAGGGATATTTCAGAAATTTCTTTGATTCTTTCAGGCTCGATGTGAATACCATATTTTGACACTATGAATCCTAGAAGTTTCCCTTCACTTAGTGCGAAAAAAGATTTCTTTGGGTTAAGTGAAATCCCATACCTTAAACATCGTTGAAAGATCTGTTTTAAGTCTCTGAGGTGGTCGCTTCGCTTCTTGGAGTACACTTTTATATCATCCAAATAAATTACTACAAATTTATTAACTAATCCCTTGAATGCAATGTCCATGGCTCTCTGAAATGTAGCACCGGCATTGATCAAGCCAAATGGCATCTTCTGATAAGTGTATGTGCCCCATTTAGTTCTGAAAGTGGTTTTCAACTGATCATCGGGATGTACCAGCACTTGATTATATCCTGAAAATCCATCCAAGAAAGACATTAGTTCTGAGCCTGCTACTGCCTGTAATATCTGCTCCATAGGTGGGAGAGGAAAATTGTCTTTTTGACAGGCTTTGTTAAGATTTCGAAAATCGATACAGATTCTAATATCTTCGTTTTTCTTTCTAACGGGTACCATATTGGAGACCCATTTGGAATTTCTGACGAGGAAAATTATTCTGGCTTTTAACAACTTATTTAGCTCAGTTTTTATCTGATTTTCTAAATTGGGGTGGATCTTTCTTAGTTTCTGTTGGATAGGTTTTTCGTTGTCAATCATAGGAATTGTATGCTGAATGATAGAAGTGTCGTACGTCTTCAGCTCATTGTAATTCCAGGCAAAGACATTTTTATATTGTCTCAAAAGACGAATATACGCTATTTTCTCTTCAGGGGCTAAGCCAATGCCTATATTAACATTTTGTGGTTTATCATCGGTTCCCAGGTTTACTAATTCGTAGTTCAGAGTTGAACTATAGAGCTTTGAATTGGCAGACCTTTTGAACCGATTTTTCAAATCGTATAGGTGTTCTAACTTAACCACCAATTTAGGTATAGCATTATCAATACCATTTTGTTGTATTTGTCGATCATGATGGTCTTCGTCAATTATCTGATTGGAGTAGCATCCTTCGGAAGTGAGGAAATTTACAATATCAGGATCGTCGTTGAATACTCTCCAATTTGTAATGTTGTCAGGGATGGATGGTCTAAAGATTAATTCTATTGAGAATCTATCTGGACTAAACTCTTCGGAGGGAATAAGCCTAGAGGCTACGTTAGCCAAAAGGTCTGCGCTTGCGTTTTGGAGTCTTGGGATTGAAGAAATATTGAATGCTATGAAATGCTCAGTGAGATCTTGCACCAAAGATTGATAGTGTTTTAAATGACTTGATAGGCAATGAATAGTGTTACGTACCTGTTTGACAACAATCTCAGAGTCTCCGAAGACTTGAAGATACTTGACGTTCAACCCGATTGCTTTGTATAGGCCTTGTACCAAGGCCTCATATTCTGCGGTATTGTTTGTGCAATCGAATTCGAGTCTGCACGTAATCATGGTCTTATTTCCTTCTGGACTAATCAGAACGCATCCTGCTCCTGCTCCTTCGTTAGATTTAGAGCCATCAAAATATAATTTCCAAAACAAAGATGTATTTACAGGTTTATCTACAAAATTAACACACTTTGAATTATCAGTTTGGGAAAAATTTTCGACTTGGGACAAAACTGAATTTTCTAAGGTGATGTATGAGCATTGAAATTACCGAGAAAAGAATCTACTGAGTAATTGCCTATGATACTGCTGTTATACGCTACTGCTTCATTTTCTCCCTCCAATTCCGTTACTATGTACTTCTGGAGTAACTCTCGTTCAAACTTTATTTGATTCGGTTTACCATTGTAGGGTAACCACATGTGTGACCAGTCGGTTGAAAAGTATCCATGGAGTTTTTCGGACCAATCCCTGCTAAGAATCAAGCCATAGAATTCTGGGATATCAGCCACTAGAATGTCAATAACCTGACATACCTTTGGGTTGGATGACAATCTTATGGTTACTTGATTAAGTTCACCAATCACTTCGACTTGAGATCGATCAAGCTGAACTATGCGCACTGTGGATTTTTGTGGTTGAACATTTAACTTGGCACATATTGATCTGGGTAAAATATTCGTTGAAGCACCAGAATCTACCAAACAATTGTGCACATTTTTATTGAAAATTTCATAAGTGAGAAGGAAAGGGGGAGTGTGAGACCTTGATCTTCTTGCAATCAAGGCGATGTCATTAGGATCAATCTTATTAATCGTGTTGGTTGGAGGTTTTCCCATGTTGTGGGAAGCTACAACTGTAGGCAAAGATGTAATAGGAATGGCATGTAATTCTTTCATCATTATCTTCTGTTGATGTTTCAATTTGCTCAATTCGTAAAGGGTAATATTAGCCCTAGTCTTTTTCATGTCGTCAATAATGTTTTATTCCATTTCATCTGACACTATTGGTGTTTTTGATGGAGTTGTTTGATCTGATTTGACCGGGCTAGGTTGAGTCGCTTTAGTGGTTGTTTTTTTGTTGCAACTTTATCTTTTGCTGCAGAGCTTGTGCTCTTCTACTTAGGGGTAGTTTGGGGAGGATCAAGTTGATTTTGCTTCGCGTGCTAGCCGGAAATGCTTCTTTATCTTCTTCTTGTGGGAGGATGAAATCCCACATTCCTTGTAATTCCACAACTTCTTCGTCATCAGTCCGCCCTTCAGTGGTACTTTCTTCTTCTTCCTCTTCTTCGGATTCGACATTTGAAATAGCGTTGGGTGGTTTCACATCCATTGAAGGATCTCTTTTAAAAGTTCTGTAGGGGTTTTTTGAAGAAGTTTCTGCTACTTGTTTTTTTATGTCAATCATCTCATTGGACATGGTTTTTAATACTTTTTCCAATCCTTCCAAATCGAAAGGGTCTTTCGTTTGTTTCTTCTTTGGAGTCTTCCTTGAAGGTGAATTTTTAGACTTGCGTTCCTCTATCGCAAATCTCTTTTCTAGGGCTATTACGCGTTTCTCTACTACTATCGCCTCTGTCAAGTTTTCAACTAAGGTTGTTTTATTTGCCCTATGCACGAAGATTGCTAAGTTTGATGGTAAGGCCGTAATATACCATTCACAACGTACTTCTTCGCTGGGTTGGGAAGCAGTGGGAATTTTGTTGAGGATCTTATTGAACCGTAAATTGAAATCTTTGATGGGTTCTCTAGCCTCGGCTTTAAGATTGGATAGGTCATTGATTAACGTTGTCGTTGATCTGTCATCACCAAATTTTGTAAGGAATTGACTTTGGAAAATGTCCTAACTTGTGATAGACCCGGACGGTAATGAAAAGTACCATGACCCGGCTGTTCCTTGCATTGTATAGGGAAAAAGCCGAACAACGGCATCTTCGTTAGTAACTCCGTTGAGATTGACAGAAAGCATGAAATTGTTTATGTGTTCTTCAGCTAGCATGCATGCTTCTGGATTGAATTTGGGTAACCATTTCTCAGGATGGGCCGGTATTTGACTCAAGGGTGGAGGCATTAAAACTGCCCTAGGATTATTCCATGAAGACTGGGCCATCGTTGAGTTGCTAGTGAATGAAAGTGCAGAAGATGATCCTTGTGGTTGGGAAGATGAGTACACTATGATCGTAGGTGATTGAAGAGGGGTTGTGGGAGTTCCAGTAAGCGGATGGATGATGGTTTGGGATGAAGATGTGGGTGGCTGACTTCGCGGTGAGGGAGTTGAAATGGACGATGTAGATGAAAGAGTCTCACTGTCAGACTCTTGTGACCTCGCTCTTTTCCTGGTGGGGAGAGGCAATTCAGTTGGCTAGATGCCAAATTTTTCACTCTTTAATCTGGTCAGGGGATCAGCAGGATTGTACTGCGAAGTCACGTTGCTTTGAGATTTATCAAAGCTCTGAGTAGAAATGGAAAATCCCTGGAGTTTGTGAATCATAGTTGGAACTTCAGGGGGTTCAATGGTAGATTGGTCTGAAATATTAGGGTGTTTAGCAGCGGTTAATACTCGAGTGACTTCTGACTCTGGATTTAAACATACTGGGGAAGTCGGGGGAGTTGATGAGGGCGATTTACTATCAGAATGGTATTTAGATTTTGATTTAGGTGCCATTCATAGTTCGGGCCCTCCTTCTAGCGCCAGATATGTTGAAGCCCCGAAAATCGGGTCGACAACAAGGGGGTCGAAAACAAGGGGGATAATGGGACCAGTTTCCCAATCTAAGGGTGTGTGTGTGCAGAATTGGATGTTGCTGATCTAAGGATACTTAAAGCTAATTTAATTCAAACTTTTAAACTAAATATATACTATTGTAATCTAATGAAAAACAGCACATCTAATCTATGTTAACCCGGGGTGTATTTCTTCTATTATGCGATCTAAAAAGATTTCGAATAATAACTGGTAATAAAGATCATTCAGCTATCACAAGAATAGAAATCAATTAAGATGAACTACTTTGCATAAAAACTTAGGCAAAACAGTTGTGAACAGCATATCGCATAATAAGTTATTCATATATCAGACATAAATAAATGGCTCCACCGTACAAAAGTGCCAAATGGTAACTCACACATTCATGCAATAACATATAAACAACTAAAACTGTATATCACTTTAAGAATATAAGCAGAAATGGCCAAGAGATAAAAGTACCATTTGTGACTGATTCTACTCATAAGCTTCAAGTAACAATGATTTATCTCTCCTTGATCTAACATCTACTAAGAGTACAGAAGTGCAACATCAGTAGCAGATATCAAATGCAAACATTAATAAACCCTTATCCATCCATTCATCAAAACCCGCTCCGAGGGTGCAAAAGTGCATGTTCTGAGGACAAGTTTTTTGACAAATTTCTGGACCCTTCTCCAAATGCATGAGAAGGTTTTAAATACTGCTAACTAATTAACTTAATTACATAAATTTAGGATACGGTTTAAATGACCGCCCTTCTTCTAAAGCAAAACTATTTCTAAAAACTAAATCTAATTCCTAACTATTTCTGCATTTTCTCCTTAAATGTTGCGAGCATTCAACATTCGCCTGGGAAGAGTCGGCTGGTTGCCTTCTGCTTTTGTTTGAGTTATGCAAACAGAAATGGCAAGCGCTGGCACCATTTTTTAGTACACTAGAAGATATTTTTTTGAGAATTATCTTCTGGTTGGGCGAATTTACTGCGTATATACTTGGCAACAACCCAAATTTCCCTCAAACTGCTTCTGCTTTTGCTATTTCAGTTTCTGGACTTACGAATGACTAAGCAAGTTAGGGACTTTGCTTTCTGAACAATTTTCTTAGCGATGCGCGATTAGCGCTAGGCGCTAATCGCGCATCGAAAACTGCCTCTGTTCTTTGATCCGGGCGTTTCTGGTGCGTTTTCCGCCTTTAGCACTTTTTTCCTTTACCGGGTAGAAGTTTCGGGATTTTTTTTGTAAACATGCTGCTTTTGTGAGCTTTCTGACCCTGAATGCTGAATCACCTATTGACCTCAGCATCTGTTGAGTGACACTCTGGAATCTGTGGTTCTGTTGCATCTGGCATCTGTTTATGAAGGCAGCTCTTCTCTGTTCTCCGAGCATTGACGCTTTCCCCTTTTCCTTAGATGTTTCCTGCTTTTCATTCCTGCAGTTCACGCAAAGAAAAAGAGTAATGATAATAAACACTGATACGAAAGCTCTAACCTCCATGAATGTATAAAATCATGACATCCATCGTGAACTGACTCTTCGAAAAACACACAACTGTCCTTCACTGACACTTTGGCATATGTTCATTAATTTCCTTTAAGGCGCGCACATAATTTTGGTTTATAGATAGCTTTTCTTGAATGCTGAGCCGAGGAAATTTGCGATGGGCGATAGCAACATCGCGTCATCGCATTACCTAGATGTGTCATCGCAAATTTTTTCAGATCGGATTATCGCAGATCACAGATCGCATTTATCGTAGATCGCGTTTATCGCAGATCGCATATATCGCAAGATCGGAGCATCGCGGATCGCATGAGTCATTAAATCATTGTGTGCTACTTATGCGATATTGCGATATACGACATCGCACATCAGCCGTCGGAGATTTCTTAAGATTTTCATTTAAGAGTGCTTCTTAATGTGTGTGATGCGATGAATTTCGCGTCGCTTCTTCGTAGTTTTTATTATGCTCATAAGGGGATGTTTTATCTTCTCCACGTGATGCGACATAATTTCAAGGAGTAGAATACAGAAAGTTTTATAAAATGTTTTTTGAATTTTTTATTAAGGGTCCCCATTTGCTTAGTGTTATTGCTAATACTAAACAAAGAGGGGGGTTGTTGGTGGCCACAACACTCCCCTAAAGAGGTCAAGATCTGTTTGATTCCTCTTAGTTTCATCATGTTCCATAACATTGCCCTTGGTGAAGATCTGCTTCACTCAAGTATTTTCATTCTTCTTTTACAAAGTTCTATTCCCCAAAATGGCCTAAGGTCCCTTACCTTAGCGCTTTCTGGTCACCTCCATATTAATTACTAACTATATTATTTAACTCCCTACATCATTTCCCCTTCCCTTACTATAAGCACTATATAACTCCCCTATGTATATATTCCCATCCCTTGGCATTATAGCCATATTTATCAAAATCTTGGAAATGCTGAGTTCATCCGGAACCCAGCATTAGCCTTCCGTGTCCTGGGATTATCCTAGCATTTGGTTAGGCTAATAACCTTCCTCATTCACCCCTTCACCCCTCAAAACCTTCTATCTTTCCCCTCCGCAATCATTTCTCAAAAATTAATGTTTAAAAGTTTTATTAAACATTATTTAAAGCATTTACCTGCCCGAACCTTATATAAAAAACCCCAAAACCCACTTTCCTAAGTTCAAACCCCCCCGCCACATCACATTTTTCATTAAATATTTGGGCGGGCCCCGTCCCTTACCCCTCTGCCATCTACCCATCCCGTCAGCCCTCCGATCTGCCCCCTCCCCATCCGACGGCTCTCACCGATTTCAGAGCGCCCCCTGCGTCCGGACATTAGCCTCTGATATTGCAGCGGTTTTCTCCCCGTACAGAAGACACCTGTCCGCTTTCTATTGCGTCGGAGCCGCTCTGACAGAAACCGCCCCCGTACCAAAGGCGGTCCGAGGAAAACCATAAACCGCCTATCCCTCCCCTTGACGACTGTGCCAGGACCTCACCACATCATCTGCACACGTCAGCCTCCTGCCGAGTCACCCTTGCCATGTCGCTGCCACCATACCGCTGCCACATCATCCACCGTACATGCTGACATCATCTCGCTGACGTCATCATGCTGACGTCATCCATTGTACCAGGTCCTGCCCGCTTACGTCATGTTGACGTCATCATCAGTTTTTGGAGCGAAAGGCGAAAATCGTGCTTAGGAAGCTCGGATGCAGTTTCTGAGGAAGTTTTTCATGTGCGATTAGCGCCTAGCGCTAATTGCGCATGGCTACGGGAAATGAGCCAAAATGGAAAACCCCTCATTGTGCAGCCCCCAGCAAGCCTGAAAGGCGCCGAATGACCCGTTTTCTTCGCGAGGCATGCAGGAAGGAGCAAAAGACAATTCTAAAGGAAACAGAGGACCGAACAGTGGCCATTAATTTGTGATTTGACCCATAGCGAAGGAGAGATGCAACCCAATTCATTTGTCAAAGAGTATCAGAGGAGAGATGAAGCAGCAAAGTGTACCAGTTAAATTTTTTAATGGAAACCTTCAGATCCCAAAGCAGGTTACATTGAAAGGCAACCAACAAAGTCAAATCAAGTTGTGCAGACCCATCCCAGCTCTCAAATCACAATTAAAGCATTTAAAGCCACCGAACTACAATGGAGCAGAAGCCCATGCACAGTTATTACAGAAACACTGCACCAAGCCACCAAGGACAATACATTTACTCAGTTTTGATACGGCTTCCCTCAGCGCAGCTCAAGATATTTTCTATCATTTATTTCTGGATAGGATTAGGTTAAAAGTAATCATTTCTCAGACCTGTTTAGGTCAGGTTGTAATAAAGACAATTAGGAGAGTTTTCCCTATATATACCACCCTCTGTACTGTTTTAAGGGTTTGTCAATTGATAATTCTCACTAGAGACTCGCACTGTATATCTGAGATTGTTTCTATAATCAAAGATAGCTGAAAGCTTGGAGAAGGCATTGTCTGTTGTGTTGTTAATGATTTCCAGAGACTGAAAGATGGAATTCCTGCGCTGCAGCATGAAACAATAAGTGCATCTTACCTCTGTTCATTGTTTACCACTATCTAAATAGCAGGAAGAAATATTAGCCTAGAACTTGTTTAAATACACTCTATGCTCAATTTCCGTTGTTTCTTTATGTTTTCATCTGAATGAATTGGGAATGAATACGAATTCCTTCTGGCTCATATTTACACTAATTCACATGTGGTTTCCAATTATCTAGGGATTCTTTACTGCTCCTAGGTAGAGCTCTGTTGCCGCCCTCTGTTAAGCTGATTGAGAGATTCTTGACTGCCTCTCATTACTTAGCATTCACTCCATCCTTTAAACCTAAAACATTGTTTCATGCGCAATTACCTTGCTCCATACCTCTCTTGTGACCAAGAAAACGCACCAGCAGTCCTACTCTTTGACTCCATGGCCAATGGTTTGAAACTTTCACACTATACCTGCCTCTTTACCTGAAAACGTCAATTTTCCCACCAAAATCAAAACAAAAACTCCTGAATTCAATAGCTAGCCTAAAATCCTTTCAAATAAAGCTAAATCATAAAGAGAGAGCCCTCTCTGACTGCAGGTGGGCTAGAACTTGCAGTCCAAATTTGGTTTGTGGTTACCTCGGCCGTATCCTTTCTGGAGCTTCAGGACAACCTGAGTGATAACATAATGGCGACTCCACTAGGGAGCATCCTCAGATAAGTTCATAAGTCAAGTTGGAAAGCTCCACTGGGGACCCTCCTCAGTTAATTTCATGAAGAAGGTTGTGAAAATCCACTGGAAAAAATCGATTTTCTAATTGCTGTATATTCTCGAAAACTATAGATGAAGCCTGAAAGTCAGCTAGGAAGCCTTTGAAACTGTTCTTGTATTACATTTACAGGAGTAGATAAAAGCTGCTTCAGTCAATCTTCATGCTAGTTTTAAGTTATACACAGCTATTCCAAAATCTGATCAGTTCCTCGCTAATTCAATTCTAAAAACATTCCCAGAGAAATACCAAAAAGCAAGTTCAGAAGCTGGCTCCCAAGAAGAATCCACGATATACAAGGTCAAATCCAGATCCAGACCCACCAATTGCTTTTGAAAATCCGAACTTAATCCCAAAGATCCTTAGGAAGCAAGAGCAAAGACAAGATTTTGCTGATTGGAGTCCAGAAGCAACTCTCCCAAGTAGTGTTCCAACTCCTGTCAAAGTTTTATTCCGTTCAACTCCTACTTCCCCTTGTTCATCATCCACACCTCCATTCACTGCACATACTACAAATACCACTACTGCTATCCCAGTTACTTCTGTTATCCCTGCCATCCCTGTTGTTCCATTTATCCCCGTTGTCCCACTTATCCCTGCCAATATGGCTAATAGATATGCACCCCTGCAATTGCCTGCTAATCCTGGGGCCTTACCTCATGAGTACCAATCTAAAATTACCTATTTTGACAGTACCGGTCCTTTCACAGCCCTTCAACATACCAAAAAGATGTAGGACTATTTCAAAAACTACGAGATAGACGATGATAGCGTGAGAATGAGAATTTTTGTTCAAAGTTTAACCGGTGATGTAAGAACTTGGTTCAGATCACTCGCTACAAATTCCATAGCTACTCCGGATGAGCTTTACCAATCCTTTACCAACAGATGGGAGAAAAAGAAAGACCCCTTGCACATACTAGCAGAATATGATACAATTAAAAGAGGCCCTCAAGAGACTGTTTTGGAGTACTGTGCAAGATTCAATAATGTTTATAATGCAATACCACAGAATTTAAGACCTCCGCCTGACCTTGCCTTGTATAAATTCCCTGATGGATTCGACCCAGACATGGCATACCAGTTAAAAGAAAGAGCTCCTCAAACCCTTGCAGACATGCAAAATGTTGATGTTAGCGTAGAGGCCAACCTAATTGCCAAAAGGAACAAGCTAGAATGGAAAGAAGAACTACCTTTAAGGAAGAACCCTCAACCTTCGATCAAAAGCTTGATGCTATTATCAATGGCCTACAAAGGTTGGGAGAAAGAGTAGAAAATGTTGAGAGAAAAGCATCATGGGAAGGACATCATCCCAATACCATAAGGAACCCAAATTATAAGAAAACGCAAAACACAAATGCTGGCAGGTCTAGCCCAGACCATGACATAAGACCCCCTTTTCAAGATAACTATGTTGAAGGATCTACTTCTAGTGAACCCTTAGAAGATACTCATATGAACCTGATGGATCTAAAGGGTAAACAACAAACTTTTCTGAGCCAAAAAGACCAAGATGACCATAACTATAATCAGTTTCACACTAAGTCTAGTGAGTCTTTTGATTTTAAACAAGGTTATGATACTGTTGTGTGAAGTACACAAACAATATAAGCTGAGAACTAGGACCATTGATATTTCTGAACCTAGCAAAACAAAGGATGGAAACAACCCAACAAGATTAAGAGCAAGGCTGTCATAACAGAACCAGCTGATACAACTGCTCCAAACCCGCATCAAGTGACTGTAGAAGACATTACAAAAGTGCAGCCTTCTGTAGATCAGCTTTTACCACCTTCTTCCTCTGAGCAAAACTCTAACAGCGTTCCAAAAAACCCTCCTGAAATTGAAAAACCGCAGGCGATCACTTCCCATAACGCTGATAAACAAGACAAAATAGCAGATAATTCAAATGAAATAGAAAAAGCTGCCATTATCAACACCAAGACTCCATTGGAAAAGCCATTTAATTTAGAGGCAGAAATAGCTAAGTTGAAGATATCCATCCCCCTCTCAGAACTTGCCAAGCACGATGTATATAGGCAACAAATTCAAAGATCACTTCAAATACTAGAGAATAAGGACGATGTAAATGTTCTGGATGATACTCCTGAACTGCTGTTTGGCCCAGAAGTTAATGTAAAATCAACATATGGACCTATTCCACCCTTTTATGTCAGTTTGAATATACGTGACAAATTTTTGCACAACGCTATGTTTGATTCAGGAGCATCACATAATCTGATGCCCAAGACAGTTATGGAAAAGCTGAACCTTGATATTACAAGACCTTACAAAGATTTGTATTCATTTGACTCAAGTCAAGTCAAATGTTTAGGCCTCATCAAAGACTTGTGTGTCTCCTTAGTCCAATATCCCAACAAGACCATCCTCATGGATGTGGTGGTGGCTGACATCCCAACAAAGTACGGTATGCTCCTGTCAAGATCATGGGGAGCAAAGCTCCAAGGATCCCTTCAACTAGACCTATCCTATGCTACCATTTCAGTCTTTGGGCAACCAAAGAGACTGTACAGAGAAACACTTATGAAATATGTGGTAAGTAGTAGAGCAAGCCTGAAAATTTTCCTATTTACTCAATCCATTCTGATATGGATTCTTTTATTCTGTTTAATGATGATACAAATTCTCCAATTGATGATGAGCCTTTCGCTCTAGAACAACAAGCACACATCAATGAAGAATCGGTTGCACATACCCAGGAGACTGTCACAACAATTAATGCAACCAGAATGCTAGAAGAAACTTCCCAAATAGAAATTTCAAATCTGCCCAATCCTAACATAGCTGAAACTCTTAGCACGAACCACAAGCAAGAAATCACATGGTATTTAGAGTTTGATGGCTTTGTCAACAAGTTAGGAGCAGGGGCAGGTGTTTGGATTCACAATACATATAACAACCATGCACAAGGCCATGCTTACAGACTGAATTTCAAATGCACCAACAACATGGCAAAGTACGAAGCTCTGCTTTTAGGCCTTAGACTGCTCAAAGCTTGAGGAGCTGCAAAAGTGTCCATCCTAGGTGACTCTGATTTAATCATACAACAGATGAAAGGCAATTTTGTAACCAATGACAATAGAATGAGAGCCTATAGGGCTGCTGCCACTAATATACTCAAGGTATTCACTGAATTCAAGCTGGCCAAGATTCCAAGAAATCATAACATTCATGCACACAGCCTAGCCACCTTTGCTAGTACATGCAAGCTTCCTTTTGACCCAAATCATCACTTCGCAGCTGAAATAAAACATAGGCCCGTTGTCCCAAATAACGTTAAAGATTGGCAAGTGTTTGAAAACGATGTCTAGATCAACAATTTTCTCACCCTTGAGCATGAATTTTCAAATATTAACATCGACATGGACGCTATGAATGACTCCCAATAGCAAATAAATGAAAACCAGCAGACTGTAACAGCTGCAACAGCCAAACAAATCTTAAACTCGACCGTTTTTGACAAATCAAACATAGAACAGTAGAAACAAATGCACTTGGAAGAAATTACCAAGACAGTGGCTGAGATTATTGACTTGAAGGATAATTTTCTGCCTGTTGGCTTAACCCCATTAGAAGACATGTTTGACGCCAATGATGTTCCTAGAAAGCCAAAATTACAACCATTAAACGCTGTTATAGAAGAACACAACATCGGGACAAAAGAGAATCCCAAAATGATCAAACTATCCAAAAATTTGCCACCTGATCAAAAGCCCAAATATATTGATTTATTTAAAGAGTTCCAAGATGTATTTGCTTGGAGTTATGAGGATTTGAAATCTTATGACACATCGGTGATCCAACACACAATTCCCTTAAAACCAAACCAGAAACCCTTCAAACAGAAACTTAGAAGAATTAACCCTATGCTTCTTCCCATGATTGAGAAGGAAGTGAAGAGGATGTTTGAAGTAGGCATAATAGCACCCATTAGATTTTCTAAATGGGTATCCAACCTTGTTCCCACAAGAAAGAAGACAGGTGAGATTAGACTTTGTGTAGATCTGAGAAATTTAAACCAAGTCTCCCTAAAAGACCACTATCCTTTGCCCAAAATGGACCACATCCTACAAAGAGTAGTGGGGTCATCTAGAATCTCTTTGTTGGATGGCTTTTCAGGTTTCAACCAAATACTTGTTCACCCGGATGACCAAGACAAAACAGCCTTTACCACACCGTGGGGAACATTTAAGTATGTTAAGATGCCATTCAGACTTAAAAACGCTGGTGCAACCTTTCAACGAGCAATGGATATTGCGTTTGCTAAAGAAATACATGACTTCATAGTTATTTATCTTGATGATCTTACCCCATTTTCCAAATCTGACAAAGAGCACTTCAAGCATCTTAGGCAAATATTCATGACATGCAGGAAATATGGCATTTCCTTGAACCCCAAGAAGTCTCTCTTTGGCCTTGAAGAAGGAAAATTACTTGGCCACATCATATCAAAAGATGGGATTAGAATTGATCCTGAAAGAATCCAAGCCATCCTCCAAATCCCATATCCAAGAAACATGAAAGAGCTGCAAGTATTCCTTGGAAAGATCAATTTCCTAAGAAGATTTATTCCAAATCTAGCTGAACTGATACGACTGTTAAGTAACATGTTAAAAAAGGATGCCAAGGTAAAATGGTCTCTTGAGACCAAGCAAGCATTTGAAAGCATCAAAACGGCCTTAACCCAAACCCCTATCCTCACCAGCCCACAATTTGACAAAGATTTTATCATATTTTCGTTTGCATCTGATCATACTATAGCTGTTGTCCTTTTGCAAAAGGATGAGCAGGGAGCTGAAAGACAATTGCGTTTTTCAGCCGAGCATTAAGAGATGCCCCTTTGAAGTACCCAATCATGGAAAAGCAAGCCTATGCACTTGTTAAGGCTATCAAGGATTTTAGAGTGTACATTTTATATTCACATGTGATTGCCTATGTTCCACACGCTGCTGTAAAAGACAAACTGACCCAAGAGGGATTAGAAGGCAAAAGAGGCAGGTGGATAGCAAACATCCTTGAGTATGACATAGAAATAAAACCAACCAAGCTAATAAAGGGACAAGGTTTAGCCAAACTGATGTTCGAAACAAACTTTCAGGCCCTAGACATTAACCAACTGGACAATGAACCAGAGCTGGCGACTCCACAGATCAGTGAAATATTTTTTCAATCCCCATGGTACGCTGACATACGCTTTGTATTGTTAAACCTGTTCGCTCCCCCAGGATTGTCCAGGACCAAGAAGAGATTTTTGAAAATGAAGGCTTTAAAGTTTTGTGTAATAGATGGTGCATTATTTTGGAGAAATCATGAGGGTATATTGCTGAATTTTTTAACCATGAATGAAACTAACAAAGTCATGAAAGAATTCCATGCAGGTGACTGTGGAGGACATCTATATTGGAAGTCCACTGCTGATAAAATCTTAAGGGCCGGTTTCTATTGGCCCTCTCTTTTTGCAGATGTAAAGAAATTTGCCATGTCATGTCACAAGTGCCAAATCTTTGAGGGCAAGAGAAAGCTGTTACCTTTGCCCCTTAAACCCATATCAACCAAAAAACCTTTTCAACAATGGGGTCTTGACTTCATCGGAGAAATCAATCCCTCTTCCTCAAGCCAGCACAAATGGATCCTAACAGCCACCGACTATTTCACTAAATGGGTTGAAGCCATTCCCTGTAGGCAAATAAATGACACCATCATTATCCAATTCCTTGAGTGAAATATCCTTTCTAGATTTGGCTGCCCTGAGAAAATCATCACTGACAATGTCGTTGCCTTTAAGTCCAAAAACATGACCCATTTTTGCCACCAATTTCATATTACCTTGGGCCACTCTACAGCTTATTACCCTCAAGGTAATGGCTCAGCCGAATCATCTAACAAAAGTCTCATCAACATCATAAAGAAAGTGTTGGAAGAGAACAAGAAGAACTGGCACAAAAAGCTGGTAAATGCCCTATGGGCAGACAGACTTTCAAGCAAGAGATCCATTGGGATGAGCCCTTATGAGCTAGTATATGGCATGGAGGCTAGATTTCCTTCATCCTTGGGCATCCCTACTATCAGACTGTTACAGGAAATTCAGGCTGAACCAAATGATATTCAAAGAAGAATTAATCAGACCATTCATCTTCAGCAAACCAGAGAGCAAGTTTATGACAGAGCTCAAATTTTGCAAGAAAAGCTCAAAAAGATGTTTGATAAGAGAGCTAAGGCTGAGGATTTCAGTATTGGTGACAAAGTTCTAAGGTGGGACTCAAGAAGAGAAGACAAGGGCAAACATGCCAAGTTTGATTTTTTATGGAAAGGACCGCTAGTTATTTCTGCTATTCAGGGAAATAACACTTATTTCCTCAGATCTGTAGAGGATAGTTCTGTTGAAGAAGGCCCTGTCAATGGCCGTATGCTGAAACATTACCATGACCCCTTTTAAGGGACACAATGCAAGCTTTGTATATATCTTTGTACAGTCTTATTTGTATATATCAGCACTCTGTTTTTATTTTGGTATAAGCAGGCCGATTGTTTAAGGATCAGCAGTAAAATTTTAGAAGGCACAGCCAATGCAAGTATTCCAGTTTTGAGGGCTCTGTCTTTGAACTAGTCTCAACAAAACAGTGAAAGTAGCACCATCATATCTCAAGAAATTCATGATAAAAAGGGAAGCTGTTTGTGGTCTTCAGTCAAAGGTAGCAAAACAGAGCAGTATTTTCAGTTCATATCAGCACCCTTGGTCAAAGCAAAAGTAAAGCAAAACACATCAGTTTTGATCCATGTTTTGAGAATGTTTCAAAGATACAATGCTCAAGCAACATTCCACATAACAGCAAGCACGCAGAAGAAAGCAGGCAGTGCTATGCATTTCACAATATTTCAGTTGAGGAGGAGGTTGTTCATATTACAAGGTTTCAATTATCTAACAACCAGCACAAAGAAGTTCCTTCAATCCACAGTAGCCATAGAAGATCAAGGCATTCTGACCTGTTGTTCTTGGCTTTTCACAAGGAAAAGCCATCCCCAAGTGGAGCCACTGTTAGCCTCCTGTTGCAACAGGTGTTCATTTTTCATGATTGACATTTTTACATGCCAAATATGTCATACTTTGTAGGATGCAGTGTTCCATATTTCCACAAGATGCCATGAAAGTGTGCTAGTCTAAGTGCCACTGCTGCATTCCATTTTTGAAGATTTCTTTCAGTTAAGGGAAGGCCAAACAGTTTAATCTTGGCCTCCCTAGGTTTCAATTTCCTGTTTTAGAATATAGAGAATGATATATGTCCAAACAGTTTAATCTTGGCAGATTTGTAGATAGGTAGAGAATCAAAGGAGCCCAACTGCTTAATCTGGGACCTTGGCAGAAATAAGTGTAGACTTAGATAGGAGAATAGAGAAAAGAAAAATTGTAAAGTTGGGTCTGCAAGTTCAAGTGCACCCAAACCAAAAAGAAGAAAAAATGTTAGGAAAAGTAGACTGGGTAGGTAGTTTTTGAGGTTGCAAAATGATGATTCATGATCAATTATGTGTTTTAAAGTGGTACACCTTTTCAGATCACAGTTATGATGAAGTTTTTCACCTGGAGGAACTCAAGCTGGACATTACTAACTCCCCTTCTTCTTTCCCCAAATCACTTACTGACTCCCCTAAAGAGGTCAAGATCTGCTTGATTCCTCTTAGTTTCATCATGTTCCATAACATTGCCCTTGGTGAAGATCTGCTTCACTCAAGTATTTTCATTCTTCTTTTACAAAGTTCTATTCCCCAAAATGGCCTAATGTCCCCTACCTTAGCTCTTTCTGGTCACCTCCATATTAATTACTAACTATATTATTTAACTCCCTATATCATTTCCCCTTCCCTTACTATAAGCACTATATAACTCCCCTATGTATATATTCCCATCCCTTGGCATTATAGCCATATTTATCGAAGTCTTGGAGATGTTGAGTTCATCCGGAACCCAGCATTAGCCTTCCGTGTCCTGGGATTAACCTAGCATTTGGTTAGGCTAATAACCTTCCTCATTCACCCCTTCACCCCTCAAAACCTTCTATCTTTCCCCTCCGCAATAATTTCTCAAAAGTTAATGTTTAAAAGTTTTATTAAACATTATTTAAAGCATTTACCCTGCCCGAACCTTATATAAAAAACCCCAAAACCCAATTTCCTAAGTTCAAACCCCCCCGCCCCATCGCATTTTTCATTAAATATTTGGGCGGGCCCCGTCCCTTACCCCTCCGCCATCTAACCATCCCGTCAGACCTCCGATCTACCCCCTCCCCATCCGACGGCTCTCGCCGATTTCAGAGCGCCCCCTGCGTCCGGACATTAGCCTCCGATATTGCAGCGGTTTTCTCCCCGTACAGAAGACACCTGCCCGCTTTCTATTACGTCATAGCCGCTCTGACAGAAACCGCCCCCGTACCAAAGGCGGTCCGACGAAAACCATAAACCGCCTGTCCCCCCCCCTAACGACTGTGTCATGACCTCGCCACATCATCTGCACACGTCGGCCTCCTGCCCATGTCACCCTTGCCACGTCGCTGCCACCATACCCCTGCCACGTCATCCACCGTACATGCTGACATCATCTCGCTGACATCATCATGCTAACATCACCCACCATACCAAGTCCCGCCTGCTTACGTCATGCTGACGTCATCATCAGTTTTTGGAGCGAAAGGCGAAAATCGTGCTTAGGAAGCCCGGATTCAGTTTCTGACGTAGTTTTTCATGCACGATTAGCGCCTAGTGCTAATCGCGCATGGCTACGGGAAATGAGCCAAAATGGAAAACCCCTCATTGCGCAGCCCCCAGCAAGCCTGAAAGGCACCGAATGACCCGTTTTCTTCGCGAGGCATGCAGGAAGGAGCAAAAGACAATTCTAAAGGAAATAGAGGACCGAACAACGGCCATTAATTTGTGATTTGACCCACAGCGAAGGAGAGACGCAACCCAATTCATTTGTCAAAGAGTATCAGAGGAGAGATGAAGCAGCAAAGTGTACCAGTTAAATTGTTTAATGGAAACCTTCAGATCCCAAAGCAGGTTAAATTGAATGGCAGCCAACAAAGTCAAATCAAGTTGTGCAGACCCATCCCAGCTCTAAAATCACAGTTAAAGCATTTAAAGCCACCGAACTACAATGGAGCAGAAGCCCATGCACAGTTATTACAGAAACACTGCACCAAGCCACCAAGGACAATACATTTACTCAGTTTTGATATGGCTGCCCTCAGCGCAGCTCAAGATATTTTCTTGCATTTATTTCTAGATAGGATTAGGTTAAAAGTAATCATTTCTCAAACTTGTTTAGGTCAGGTTGTAATAAAGACAATTAGGATATTTTTCCCTATATATACCACCCTATATATTGTTTTAAGGGTTGGTCGATTGATAATTCTCACTAGAGACTCGCACTGTATATCTGAGATTGTTTCCATAATCAAAGATAGCTGAAAGCTTGGAGAAGACACTGTCTGTTGTGTTGTTAATGATTTCCAGAGACTGAAAGATGGAATTCCTAAGCTGCAGCATGAAACAATAAGTGCATCTTACCTCTGTTCATTATTTACCACTATCTAAATAGCAGGAAGAAAGATTAGCCTAGAACTTGTTTAAATACACTCTATGCTCAATTTCTGTCGTTTCTTTATGTTTTCATCTGAATGAATTTGGAATGAATACGAATTCCTTCTGGCTCATATTTACTCTAATTCACCTGTGTTTGCCAATTATCTAGGGATTCTTTACTGCTCCTAGGTAGAGCTCCGTTGCCTCCCTCTGTTAAGCTGATTGAGAGATTCTTAACTGCCTCTCATTACTTAGCATTCACTCCATCCTTTAAAACTGAAACATTGTTTCATGCGCAGTTACCTTGCTCCATACCTCTCTTGTGACCAAGAAAACGCACCAGCAGTCCTACTCTTTGACTCCATGCCCAATGGTTTGAGACTTTCACACTATACCTGCCTCTTTACCTGAAAACATCAATTTTCCCACCAAAATCAAAACAAAAATTCATGAATTCAATAGCTAGCCTAAAATCCTTTCAAATAAAGCTAAATCATAAAGAGAGAGCCCTATCTGACTGCAGGTGGGCTAGAACCTGCAGTCCAAAGCTGGTTTGTGGTTACCTCGGCCGTATCCTTTCTGGAGCTTAAGGACAACCTGAGTGATAACAGAAGCAACAGGCTAAAGCGCTAAAAGAGCAGGTGGATGTGGCAAGACACAAGGAGGCAATCCTAAAGGCACGTGTTCAACCTTGGATCGACAAGGCCTTCACCATCACAACAGAAATTGAAGGCAAGCTTGCACACATGTAGGGGATGCACATACTGATGCAGAGAAGCTCTCCCGACACGTAGGTCTCAGAAAAACGTATGCAGCAGATCCAGTAAGCAGCAGCTTAGTGTGTTGCTAACCTTGCCGTAGTTCAAGTTTAGTTGAAGGGAGTCTGTACAAAGATCTTCGCACTGACAGAGTGACTCTAGGGCGAGTCACGATGTTTGTGTTGGGGGCCTATTGGGCATGGAATCTCCCCAAGGCATGTTTTTGGGCTTCAAGCCCAAGTTTTGAGTAAGTCCTTTGTAAAAGCTCCGTGAATTACGAGTGAAGATTGCGAAGTCATAATAGAGTCACAGGGTTTTCCACCCTAGTTTTGTAATGTAATGTCGGCTGGATAGACCTACCCATGGTCCGTGGACCATGGGATTGTATAAATAGAGCGAGTCTCTAAGGGTATAAAATAAGGAATAACGAAGATAGATGAGAGGAGGAAAAGTCTAAGTGATTGAATCAAAGTGTAAAGTGTGTCAGTGAGTTGTAGAGTAGGAGAAGGCCCTGCAGTTGTGTGTGTAGAGGCCTAGTAGTCCACAGTTGAGTACGCAGACCCCTGCAGCTGAGTGCATAGGGAAGGTTGAGTCTGTAATCGTTGGGAAAATCAATAAAGAGAAGTTTTACTACATTTATGTGTATCTTTTCTAGGATTGATGCATGATTGAATATAATTTGCAAGTATATTGTTTCTTTACTATGCGGACCTGTATGAATATTTTGTATAACTAATTATTAATTAAAGCATTCAAGTAGGCAAATATAATTAACTAATATTGGAATACAAGCAAGATCTTGGGTAATAGTACAAAGTGCAGTTCACAGCCCCTAGGTAGGGCTGCGCGAAGGCAGTATATCAGGTCGCGAGGAACCGGAAAGTGCACGAAGCAACCTATGCACAGGGAAAAAACAGTGAACCAGTCGAACTCATCAGACATCTCCATGGTGCAGAAACCTGGTTCTAGCACCCTCCCATACTACTTCGGGTGAGACCACAGTTTGCAGTCCGTGGACTGTTGCTGAAAGGGCCAGTAGTACAAGGATTTGTTTGGCTAATTAACTCTGAACCCCAGACAGGCCCCAACAAACCAACAAAATTGTTATCAAATTGTTAATATGTATTCTCAAATTAGATCACATGAGAATCAAGAGATTCTCATGATGATATTATCCTTGCAATCTCAAATTATTATGATTTATACTCTTTGTCCACACAAGATATGCATATAGAAACAGATAGGTAGTGATAGAAGGGGAAAGCACCAACATTGTAATCATGTATGTTTCATTATTGAAATCTGAATCATTGGTGGAATCATACCTTTCTGTTGACTAGCTTGTATGTTGTGTAGTGTTACTATTGTTATTAGTATTGTTCACGCTTTAATGATGGTAGAATTATAACCATTATATTGTGTAACAACATAGGTCTTGGATCGGTCCATTTCTTAGTGTGAAATTTATTTAATTCCTGTTACAATTTGATGGTGTGTTCATTTCATTTCAATGTGTGTTTTAGCATTTGTTCAAAGAATGGTTTCCAAGAGTGCCCATGTTTTCTGAATAAGAGTGATGGTGTGACAAAGTTGTTTTATTCTGCAATGTGTGTTTCTTGAGAGTATTAACAAGGTTTGAAAGTGTAACGACCAGAGTGTTGATATGATGAGAGAGTGATTACAATGATTCAGCTTGAGATTCATTAGCAATAGTCATCATTTACCCTTGCATATAGTTTGTGTAATAGCCTTGCACTAACAAAACCTACCCGGATTGACAATTAATGTGAAGAGTTGGAACTATTGTTTTGAATTTAAAAGGAAAATTATTCTGCCCAAGAGAAAGCTGAAGAAAAACCTATACATAACTTTCACATAATGTAAATTGAAGCAAAACTTGGAATGTTGTATGAAATCTGAAGCATAATTATTTAAGGGTCAAAGTAAACATATAATAATTCAAAAGTGTGTAAAATAATTAAATAAACATGAATAAATCAATTGGCCAATAAATGAAGTTTGGGAATGCATTTTAGTGAAGCAAGGCGATTTTGGTATGTTTCACAAAAATACACACCCAACCTTCATTTCAAGGCCAAATTGAATGATTCAAATTTTAGATTACTTTTTTACTCATAATTAACATTAATGTTTCACATAGAAATTTCTATTATTCATGAATATGCCAAATTTTATTGATTTTGTAGGGTTAAATTCAAGGTTTGTGTGCCTCAAATAGATGCACACCAAGGTTTGCACTTAAATAACTGTGCGATAATGATTATTCAAACCTAAATATAAAACCATTTTATGTAACATAGAATAGTCATTTTCATAAAGGATATGTTACACACTAAAATCCAACTCTATCGGAATAGCAATTGATCATATCTTCCAATGATCACAGTCAGAACAAATATGCACTCCTAGGAAAAACCAATTACACTCTTGGTAATGAAATTCGAAATGGGACATAATTGGACAATTCTTGACCTTAGGATATAACCTTGCATCATCTCTGACATATATCCAACATAACTATCTTTCCCACTTATATGCACCTTTCACATAAGGAAAGTTGAAGCAAAGCTTAGAATGTTGTTGTTGAAGTCTAGAAATGTCTCTTTTTTTTCCACCTTTTTGCCCTCACATTTTGCCTTTCTGTTATTTTTCTACAAAATCCTCAATAAATTAATTTCAAGAGAAATACCTACAAGGTAATAATCATCCATACTTAAGTTATATGTTTTTAGTGAAATTAGGACAAAAGTATCTTGCAATTACTGAATTTTATATATTTTGACCCTGATATATGTTTCTCCAATAGAATCCATTATTAGATAGGTTTCAACATTCCAAAAGAAGAAAGAAGACTGTAAAAAGATGGAATTTGGCTCCTAGATGGATAACCCCCTACTGCCATTGTTTGGCAAGCTAAGCGAAATCAGAGATCTTGAAGTCAAAGGTTGAGTCAAACTTGGAAGCTCTGTATTGAAGATAAACGCAGGAAGCAGATAATCAAGCGAGTGAGGAATTTACGTACATAATCAAGTGAGCGAAGCACTTAGTTGTTAAAACATGAAATATCCTATGACTTGCTTTTCAATAACAAGTCATAAAGAGATTGGAATCTTAGATATCGATCTCATAAGTGTCATATTTACTTACAAATTATCAGCTTAAAACTCTTCCGAGTTGTTTTTTTTATTTATATAAATAACAGTAAGCGAGACTAAGAACATAGTAAAAGTGACACTAATATTAAGTTTATAATCCTTTTGTGGAAAAATTGATACTATGTTTTTTAATACAAGTTCATTTTATTCTCCAAATGTGTGTGTGAAGAATAATTGAGTATTAAATCAACTCTACACTCTGGGAGGGCTCACTGTGAGTTGTGATGTTTCATTTTAGTTTCGCATTAACACTTTCCATTAAATTTATTTTGTTTCAATCATTTTACAGGGTACTCATAAACCAAAAATACCAAAAGGAGTTTATTTATGTTATTCATTTTTGACATCGTTACTTCGTTGTTTTAGTATTCAATTTCAGTTTCTCTGAGTTGTTTCTTCATTCACACCTAACTTCTGATATGTTGAAGATATTACATTTTATATATGGACGTTCACATTAGTAGCTAGCCTTGGGTTGAAAGTTTCACATTTTTTGGATTTCATTATCATTCTCTTTTTGAAGCAACTTTATATTTTTACCATTTACATTTCGTAAACAAATCTTTCATATTTGTCAATTAGTACAAAATGAGTTCAATTCTGCAATAATAAGTTAGATAATTTTCTTTCATGTTTAATCTTCAAGCATTTCCTTTTCGATGGACTAGAATTAAGTGTGGATTTCCACAATATTGATAATATTCTTTATTTTCAAAAAGATGAGCTTAGATAGGATTCTAGATTGAAATAACATGTGTGTTTACTCTCTCCAATTTGTATAAAAAGAATTTCGTTCATCTTTAAAATTAGTTTCATTTTTAGATCACTTAATTTGCAAAATAAATCCTAACATATATAGGGTACATACACTTTAACAAGAACACAAATCCTCATTGACATTTAATGAAGTAAATTAAAGACAATTAATTTACCAAACATTTTGGCATTGTTGCGAGGGAAGTTGATCTAAAATCACTCGTGAATGATCTCAGTTAATTAATGAAGGTATTACTGACCCATGTGCTGGGGTGTGTCTATGTTATTTTAAGCAACAGATCGATAAGATTGCGAAATACAAAAACACTTGAAATAGTAAGAGAAACACAGTAAGCAAATATAAAAACATAACAAATTTAATAAGGAGTTCACCCAATCCTCCTGGGCTACGTCTCCTGGTCCAACCTTCAGTGGTGGCCTTTTCTATTGTGTCTTAAATCAGAGATTTTACAATAAGGAGCTCAATTTGAGTCTCACTTAATAGATGATGATTAGTAGGGTGGTACTTGGATTCCCCAAGCCTCTAGAGTACACAGACTTCCCCTTACTAGATCTCGACCTCAACTAGTCTCAATGGTATGAGCCCAATTTGGTACTCAATACTGAATAGGTATACATAGAGGACTTGCTTGAGCCTCTCAAGCCCTCTCTGTAGTTCATAGACTCTTGGAATCTCTCTATTCTGTCTGCTCGATGTTTCCTTTTCTCTACAGGTCAACTCGGCTTCTTTGTTCTCTGCAATTCGCTTCTTTCTCTACTTCTGTTCCCCCATGTTCTTTATCTGTTCATGGCTTAAAGACAATCTGCTCCCTAACTGTTTCTTTCCTCTTCCCTGCTCTTTGGATCGCCTGCCTCTATCCATTGGAATTCCCCTGCTCTGCATCATCATCGCTATGTAACGCTGTACAGAGAGGTGGCCACTTGTCGCCTTACAAACTGAGTGTCAGTTTTCTTTTGAACGGTTGTTATTTCCATTACTCTAGGATTTGCCCGCGAAACTGATCCTTCTGCCAACTCATCAGTCATGCCAGACCTCAAATCTTTATGTGCCTCAGTCTATTTTCCCGTTGAATCTGGTCATCCATCAGGTTAATTCTCCACTGTTGATTTGGAGCCTCCAGATCCTACAGTCTCCGTCTATATCGCGTGGTTAAGTTGCTCGACCATTACTCACATGATGTAAGTAGTTTTCTCTCTCATCTATTGGACACGCGTCACCCAGTGTATGGCATCACGTTGAATGCAGCCAAACTCGCTTACAACTCGAAGTGCACGTGATATCCAACCGGTTTTGGGCGCGTGACCTACCTTTTGACGTTTTCCGCACGGTTTCCCTGTTTTCCTTGTGACTCAACGCTCAGGGCTTTCCTTCTCTTAGGGTTTTGTCCTACGATACTACCTTTGTTTCTAGATCTGGGCTTCCGATTGCCAATTTGTGTCCATGCACGGTCTCCATGGGCCAACGGTCAGCGCACTTTGATCAAGGGTCCTCATTATTCCATGCAGGCCACAATTTCCATTGTCTAGAGGTCATTTCTGATACTTGTTATTCATAAGATTTGATCTGACATAATTTTGAAACAGTCATGAGAAATGTTTAAGGATCCAATTTGGATCACGGCCTTCCCACTGAAAAAGCTTTTGGACCACCAAAAGTTGGTTTTCAAGCATTGACTAAGTGAGGATATAACTGTCTCACTTGTCCAATCTCTATCCATTTTTCACTGCTTGGCTTTGAACCCTTGAGTCCAATCCTGAGGTACTCAACATCTCCCCTACACATCGTCCTCACCTTCCTGTCTAGAACTGTGCCTTCCTACAATTCATTGAGATATTCAAGTAACAAATCATCAATAGAAGGCAATTGACTTTTCTCTTTGGGACCTTCAATTAATGAAGGTTCAAATAGTCTCAAGCTGTCTGCATTAACGATTGAGTAGATGTGCATGTAAGTTGGTAAATCAAGGTGAAAAGAATTCTCACCAATTTTCTCAAGTATCTTGAAAGGTCCATACCTTATTGGCTTTACCTTTTTACCTTCACCTTGCATTCTGTCTTTGCTGATATATAGCCAGACTTGATCACCAACTTGGAAACTATGCTCCATTCGATGCTTGTCATGCCTTGCCTTGTATTTGGCTTGGCTCTTTTCCAGCTGTTCCTATACTGCCTGGTGAATCTCTTGGATTTGTTCAATGAACTTGGTTACCTTGTCCACATCACTGTGTCCATCAACTGCTATGTCTTTACCAAAGACAAAATCCAAGGGAGACCTTGGTGTGAAACCAAAACAGGTCTCAAAAGGAGATCTTTGTATAGAAGAATGTTTTGCTTGGTTGTAAGCATGTTGCACATAACATAAATGTTCATCCAAAAGTTTGGGATGCTTTCTACAATAGCCTTTGAGCAAGTGGATCACTTTCCTGTTGACCACTTCTATCTGGCCATCTGTTTACAGATGAAAGGCTGTGCTTTTGTTCAATCTGGTGTCCATCAATTCCCACAGACTCGACCAAAACTTCCCAAAAAATTGGGTTTCTCGATCAGATACAATGGAAGTGGGTAATCCAAAATGAACCCATACATGCTGAAACAACAACTTTGCAATTTGTTCAGCTCTAATCTGTTTATTACAAGGTATCAACATACACATTTTTCTGAACCTATCCATAACAACATATAAATAGTCATGACCTTTCCTAGATTTAGGTAGTCCTCCAACAAATTCCATGGAAATACTTTCCCAAGGATGAGAAGGAACTAGCAGTGGAGTGTATAAGCCTAGTTTGCTATTGTTTGGCTTGCTTTGAGCACACATGGTACACCCTCTTATATATCTAGAAACTGTCTCATTCATTTTTGGCCAATAACAAAATCTTTGCAGCTGTGCAACCATTTTACTTACACCAAAGTGACCTGATATTAGAGAAGTGTGTGCTTCCCGAATTATCTTTACTCTTTCAGTTTGCGGAATGCATAGCTTCCCACAATGATACAAGAGTTGGTCCTTAATGTGATAATCCAATTCTTCTACTCATTTGCCTTGACTTAAAGTTTCATATACATCTTTGAAATCTATATCTTGAGCATATTGTTCAATGTAGCTCTCATGCAGTACTGAATTATGCTTAAGTATAGTGGATGCATTTATAATAGGTCTAGACAACATATCTGCAACTTTATTGTGTATGCCCTTTTTATATCTGATGACTAAATGAAACTGTTGTAGAAAACCCATCCACCTATAGTGTCTTGATTGCTGCAACTTAGTTTGGGAGTGTAGATATTGAAGTGGTTGATGATCAGTATGTATGATTGTCTCTTTGCCCATTAAGTAATGTTTCCACTTTTTCACACTTTATACTAATGCATACAATTCTTTATCATATGTTAGATAGTTAACTACTACAGAATTAAATGTCTCAGAATGATAACATATGGGTTTACCATGCTGTATCAACACTACTGCTATGGCATAGTCACTGGCATCTATTTGGATCTCAAATGGTCTTTGAAGATCTGGCAATTCTAGTACTAGTGTTGTACTAATCTTTTCTTTCAAGGTGTCAAAGGCTTTCTGCTATTTGCCTCCCTACTAAAACACCTTTTTCAATCCTGTCAAAGCATGTAAAGGAGATGCAATTAAGGAAAAGTTAGAAATGAACTTTCTCCAATATTTTGCTGCTCCTAAGAAGCTTCTCACTTCTGTAGCAGATTTGGGTTTAGGCCAGTTTATAATGACTGCAACTTTGGAGGGATCTATCTTCAATTCACCACCCCCTATTATATTTCCCAAATAATTCAAAGATGTTTTACCAAATTCACATTTTGAGAGTTTAACATAAAGTTCTTCTCTTTTCAAAACATCTAGTGTCTGCTTAACATGATTTAATTGTTCTTCCCACATTTTGCTAAATATAAGAATGTCATCCAGATATACAATAACAAAATCATCAAGAAAAGGTCTGAGTACATCATTCATTATTCTCATGAAAGTAGCAGGCGCATTAGTTAAGCCAAAAGGAATAACCAGCCACTCATACAATCCCTACTTTGTTTTGAAAGCAGTCTTCCATGCATCTTGTTTTGCAACTCTGACCTGATGATATCCACTATGAAAGTCTAACTTGGAAAAATAAATGGCTTCCTTTAACTGATGTAGTAGATCATCTATGCGAGGAAGGGGATAACGATTTTTTATCGTTATCTTATTCAGTGCTTGGTAATCAATGCACATTCTCCACGATCCATCTTTCTTTCTCACCAAAATGATCGGTGACCTACATGGTGATGTGCTAGGTCTGATGAACCCTTCTTGAGCAACTCCTGCACCTGCTTCTTGATTTCTGCATTCTCTAAAGTAGACAACCTGTACATCCCAATGTTAGGCAATGGAGCATCTTGCTGCAAATTAATATCATGAACTATTTCCTTTTTGGGTGGCAGACATTTAGGTTCTTGAAACAAGATATCATACTCTCAAACAACTTTTTCTAAATCAGCTTGTTTTTTAGCATCACAGCCCTCAAATACATTGGTTTTATCAGGTTTCTTTTCCTTTACAACCATCAGTAAAAATTGTTTGCATGAATTTACAATTCGTTTCATCTACCCCGAGTTTATGAGAGTATAATTATTCCTGAGCTTATGAGCTCTTACAAAGTATTCGATTCCATATTTAACGAGTAGATACTTTTTCTCAGCTCTATAGAAAATAGCTTTTCTATCATACAAGTAATGACTTCCTAAAACAATTCCACATATATCCAGAGGAACTATATCTAACTCAACCTCATCTACAAATGCTGACCCAAAAGAAAACTTAAGTTTACATTGTCTAGTCACTTGTAGTTGTGCTTTATCACTTAACCAACCTAATGGATATGGTTTCTTGTGAGGTGTAGTCAATAATCCCAACTTCTTTACAATTGCTTCAGAAATTAAATTTACTCATGAGCCACTATCAAACAAAGTATCAATCTTTTGATGTTTGGAAACACCCCGAATATGGAAAAGCTCATGTCTTTTTCTCTAACTTTCTTCATCATTAATAGATTGTACAGAATTACTAGTAGATGCTTCAGAATTTTTACCTCTTATACCTGTGGCTGCAATGGTTGTTTCATCTCCTGAGTCTGACCCCAAATCTTTCTGAATAGCTACAATAGTCTTATTCTTCTTACCCTTTAACTTCTTAGGTCTTAGCTCCGGATGCAGAATCCAACAGTGCTCATCATCATGCCCATCCTTTTTACAGTGAGTGCATGAAGACTTTGTCTTTTATGTAGTATTGGCCTTCCTTTCTTTCCATTTATGTTTTCTTTTCTCCTTATTCTTGCTTGCAATGGGTTTGGATGATCCCCCAACTTCTGGGTTCCCATTCTTTCCTCTAGCTTCTAGATGTGTAGCTTGAATAGATACCTCATCTATACTAGTGGGATTAAACATGAGGATAGTGTGCCTCATGTAGCTGTATAGACCCCCTATGTACTTCAGCAGAGTCTCAGGTGAGTCTAATGAAATTCCTAGAATCAAAGCTCTATTCCCAAATTCTTGAGTGTAATCCTATACACTTTGCCCTTTCAATTGGCGAAGAGTTTGCCAGCTCATCATGGCTTGCTGCATGTAAGCTAGTGGATAGAATTGTTTTTTTATTGCATAAACAAATTCACTCCAGACAGAAAGAATCTTACCATGTTTATTCATGTCATCTTGTGTCCTGCCTTCCCACCATACCAAGGTAGTGCCTCTGAGGTGTAGGCTAGCTAGCTGAATCTTACTCTTGTTTGAGTCGATACTCTGCACTCTGCAATACACATCAATTTGTCTGATCCAATTATCTAGCTTCTCTGCATTCAGCTCTCCATCATATATTGGTAAAAAAAAATTAACATCTAATTTAATCAAAGACGCCTTCTTTTTATGTTTAAGGCTATTAGGAGGTGTGAGAAAGCTTTCTTCTTTCCCTTTGCCTTTTGAACGGTCATGGAGGAGAGATTCTTCTTCTCCTTTATCTTTTTTGGAGCCTGATGAATCCTCGTCTTTATGTTTCCTAAATTCCTTATACATTTCCTCTACCATGGACCTCATGGCCAGGAAACTATCTATAAATTGAGGGTCTGGCCCCAAAGGACTTTCCTCTGACATTTCTTCTGAGGATAGACCCTTCCAATTTCTGGATTAGTCTCGACCAACTCTCCTTCTCCTAATTTAAGCTTTGATCTAGTTAGAATTCAACATAAAAATCCAACACAAGCTTGTCTAACCTTAAACAACCTAGGAGCTCTGATACCACTTGATCTGAAATCACTCGTGAATGATCTCAGTTAATTAATGAAGGTATTACAGACCTATGTGTTGGGGTGTGTCTATGTTATTTTAAGCAATGGATTGATAATATTGCAAAATACATAGACACTTGAAACAGTAAGAGAAACACAGTAAGTAAATATAAAAACACAACAAATTTAATAAGGAGTTCACCCAATCCTCCTGGGCTATGCCTCCTAGTCCAGCCTTCAGTGGTGGCCTTTTCTATTGTGTCTTAAAGTAGAGATTTTACAATAAGGAGTTCAATTTCAGTCACACTTAATAGATGATGATCAATAGGGTGGTACTTGGATTCCCCAAGCCTCTAGAGTACACAGACTCCCCCTTACTAGATCTCGACCTCAACTGGTCTCAATAGTATGAGCCCAATTCGGTACTCAATACTAGACAGATATACACCGAGGAGTTGCTTGAACCTCTCAAGCCCTCTATGGAGTTCACAGAATCTCAGACTCTCTTTGTCTCTGTCTACTCGATGCTGCCTTTGCTCTGTAGGTTAGCTCGGCTTCTCTATTCTCTACAATTCGCTTCTTTCTCTACTTTTGTTCCCCCCTGTTCTTTGTTTGTTTGTGGCTTAAAGCAAATATGCTCCCTAACTGTTTGTTTCCTCTTCCTGGCTCTTTGGTTCACCTGCCTCTGTCCATTGGAATTCCCCTGCTCTGCGTCGTCATCACTGTGTAATGTTGCATAGAGAGGTGGCCACTTGTCGCCTTACAGGCTGTGTCATTTTTCTTTTGAATGTCGTTATTTCCATTACTCTAGGATTTTCCCGTGACATTGATCCTTCTGCCAGCTCAACGGCCATGTTGGACCTCAAATCTTTATGCGCCTCAGTCTATTTTCCTGTCGAATTCGTTCATCCATCGGGTTAATTCTCCACCATTGATCTGGAGCCTCCAGATCCTACGGTCTCCGTCTATATCGTGCGGTTAAGTTGCTCGACCGTTACTCACACGATGTAAGAAATTTTCTCTCTCATCCACTGGACACACGTTGTCTAGTGTATGGCATCGCATTGAACTCGGCCAAACCCACTTACCGCTCGAAGTCCACGTGATATCCAGCTAGTTTTGGGCGCGGGACCCACCTTCTAACGTTTTCTACACAGTTTCCCTATTTTCCTCGTAACCAAGCACTCGAGGCTTTCCTTCTCTGAGGGATTTTTCCTGCGATACTGCCTTTGTTTCTAGATCTAGGCTTCTGATTGCTAATTTGTGTCCATTCGCGGTCTCCATGGGCCAACAGTCAACATGCTTTGACCGAGGGTCGTCATTGTTCTGTGCAGGCCACAATTGCCATTGTCTAGAGGTCATTTCTGGTACTTGTTATTCATAAGATTTGATTTGACATAATTTTGAAACATTCATGAGAAATGTTTAAGGATCCAATTCGAATCAGAAGTGTATATAGTATTCTATTCTTGCATTATATTTTAAGAGTTTTTAATTGAAAAATGATAAAAAACATTTATGCATAGAGAAAGAGATTCTAGGGGTAGATTTGTAAGTAGAGGTAGAATTTCAATTACAACATCACCACTCACTCCACCAAGACCTCATGGTGCCACACTATCCAACCTTACTCACATCCCATCATTGACAGGTAGGCATAGACTTCCTAAGGTGCATAGTTCAGAAATCCAATCTAGCGATAAATCAACTTCTTCTATATAAGTTGTAGTTGACGAATCCACATCCCCAATAGAAGGAGTAATCTTCCTCTCTTCAAGAGGAGACCAAATTTCAGGACACGAACTAGAAGTGCCTAGTGAAGACGAAGAAGAAGAAGAACCTTATTTTAACATACCATTAGTAGAGGAACTAGAAGAAAAGATATATTCGTATTATCAAACCTTGTATTAGCTCTAAATAATCTACAATGGAAGGGGAAGGAGAAGGAGAAGTGAATAATGTAGATGGTGGTGAATTTAGGATTGGACATGGAAGAAGTAGAGGAGGAAACAAAGGAGGGGTGGAGGTCAAGGTGGTGGTAGAGGTGGTAGGGGAGAACGATATCCTTATGGATTTTCCATATTTGATGAAGATACCAGTGCTATAAAGAAGAACATCTCACCTTCCATTCTCCCTAATTTCCATGGTTTAAGACATGAGGATCTCAAAACATTTCTTTTTGAGTTTCAAGTTCTAGGTAGAAATTATGATTATTTACTTGAACCTCAAAAGTTGAAATTTTTTCGAGCAACTCTTAAAGATGGATCACTTAAATGGTTTATGGGATTAGGAACACATACAATTAGAAAATAGGGATGAAATGAAAAATATTTTCTTTGAAAAATACAAGGATTATTGTATGCCCTATAACCTTAAAGATGAAGTCTTTAAGATGATGCAAAAAGAGGACAAGAACCTTGAAGATCTAGTTGAAAGATTTGCTTACAACATCAAAAGAGCTAAAATGTATAATTTGGATGATGAAATACTGAAAGCTCTTTTGTTAAAATCCATTAAATATGAATGGATTGATATTATAAATTTAATTGGAAAGGGAGATGTGTCACAACTTTCATTTTCAGAAATCTACGATTTATGTAAACATATATCAAGGGGTAAAGCTAGGATAGGAAAAAATCCGAGAGATCTTGTAATGTCTAGAATTAATAAATTTGTAACTCGAATAGTAAGTAGAGCTAAGATTGGCATTTTCTTGATAATTTTAAATAGTTATCTTATGGATTCTTAGTGAACAACTAGATACCCTTATGATACAAAACAACAAGAAAGTTGAAAATGTTGCATTATCTATTTTCCACACCAAGTGTAGAAGGAAACATGACCTAAGAGAATGTCCCCTAGATAGTATAGAAACTTGTGTCGTATGTGATGAAAATCATAATGCAAAAGAATTTCCTCCAATACCTAGTCTTAAAGATGTTTTCCAACGAGAATTTGAGACAAGTCAAGCTGAATCTCTTTGTTTTATTGCTAGCAGACCATGGAAAAATCAACAATCGACTTTGACTCAAGATTTTAACACTCAATCATATGAACAGCTACAGAATAATTGGATTGTACTCATGCCATGGCAACCTTGGACCCCACAATCTCAAAATGCATCTTGGGCTCAAGGTTGGAAAACTCCTTATGGAAAATATCCTCAGTTTCCTTAGTTCTAGCAACCATATCCTTCTTTTCCACCACAATTTTATCCTCCTCAACCAACTCAACCTCCTCAATTTAAAAATTCAAACCCAATCAACTACCTACCCAACCACTTCTGAATCCAAACAATAAAAAGCAACAAGTTATTTATAATGTCAAAGGACAAAATGTTCAAGATTTTATGATTACCCCATTAGATTTAAATGATGTTCAACTTAGATCTAGTAGGGTGATACCAAATAATTCACCAACAACTATCATCCAAAAGTTTGAAAAAATTACTAAGAAAGATGCAAATCTTGATCAAGAAAACATTCCTCAAATGGAAGATTTTCTCTTTTATTAAAGGATGAACAAATAAGGAAAGATCCTACAGTTCCTCTAGTAGAACAACATTATGTTTCTTTGCAAGATCCACCTATTCCTGAAAGACTTAAGATTGATAAAGTAATATAAAGGCAAATTGTTTTACCAAATTATGATATGCTACATGAAATTAAGAATATTTGCATTCAAATTCCTTTATTACATGCCATAAAGGAAATACCAATATTTTCAAAAACTATCAAGGATTTCTGCATAAGAAAAAGAGGAAGAAAAAAAATATATATCAAAAGGATCCAATTGGTAGGAAAAATTGTTGACATCATGATGGGAAAACATATTCTTCAAAAATGTCTAGATCTAGTTAGTCCTATTGTGAAAATTCATATCAATGGTGTTGAGATTCCAAATACTTTAATTGATCTAGGAGCAACCATTAATATCATGAGTAAACAAACAATGGAGCAACTGAAGTTTCCTGATCTTCAATATACTCCTACATTATTACAATTATCAGATCGATCTGTTATCAAACCAGATGGAGTATTAGAAGATGTGTTTATTTCTCTAGATTTTTGGGAATATCCTGTGTATTTCGTGATTTTGACTCCCAAGAATAATTTTGGAGCCAATCCATTGATCCTTAGTAGACCTTGGCTAGTTATAGTTGATGCATTCATAAGTTGTAGATCTAGTGGTATGGATATCTCTTATGGAAATTCCACTAAGAAGCTTACCTTGTATCCTCCTACAAAAACAATAACTGAAATAGAAAGTGAAATTTGGTTAGATAACTATAATGAAGACTTTGATGATTTGTAACCATTTTATACTTTTTCACAATTAGATGAAGAAGATCAATTGATAAATTTAATGAATAATAATGATTCTTCTTCATACTGTGAGAAATATCAAAGTTCTCACTAAATGGCTTTACATTCCATGGATAAATTTGGCAACTCTCAAGTAGAATTTTTTCCAGATAAAAAATTGAATATTAACAATAATTCAGAAGAATTTCAAAAGAGAAAATTGATTCAAATGCTACAAAGGCACTCCTCTACTTATGCATGGGAATACATTGACATGAAAGGGATTGATCCTAAAACTTGTATGCATCATATTTATATTGAAGAAAATGCAAAACTAGTTAGACAACCTTAGAGAAGGATGAATCCTAATCTGAGAGAAATTTTTAAGGAGGAATTACAAAAATTACTTAATGTGAATTTCATTTATCCAATATCACATAGTCAATGGGTGTCACCTTTAGTGATTGTTCCTAAGAAAAATGGAAAATGGATAGTGTGCATTGATTATAGGGAATCAAAAAAAGCTACTTTAAAATATCATTTTCCACTACATTTTATAGATCAAGTATTAGATACCTTGGCAGGGAAAAAGTATTTTTCATTCTTAGATGGGTTTAGTGGATATAATCAAATACACCTAGCACTAGAAGATCAAGATAAAACTACTTTTACATGTCCATGAGGAACATATGCCTATAGGGTCCTTCCCTTCATATTATGTAATGCACATGCCACATTTCAAAGAGTAGTTTTAGGTATCCTTTCTAATCTAATTCATGTTCATGTGGAAGTATACATGGATGATTTTAATGTTGGAAATAACACTGAGAGGGGGGGGGGGGGTGAATCAGTATTATCACATCAATAAAACTTTTTCATTTCCATATTTAGATTCATATATGCTACTTCCACAACTTCTTATGATTCAGTTAGTTGATCCTTAATCAGTGCATTAGAACATTATCAACCATATTAACAGTAAACAGGTGCAGTAAAATAGAACAAATCATCACACATAAGCCACACACATGAACACCATGATATAAGGTGGAAACCCAATGTGGGAGAAAACCACTTGCTGCAAGTCATCTCAATCTTCTTCTTAATAAGAAAATCCTTTTACAATATTTCTGTACTGGTGCAGTCTTATACCAGTACGTAGGCTTCTACCTGCAGAGAGCTACAACCCCCATAGTTCTTGTACTAGCCGATCCATTTACTAGTACGCAGGCTGCTACCTACTACAATGCTCCAAAGTTTTCAACTGCTACTGGAAGGGAGCTACCACCCTCGTAGCTCTTGTACTAGCTAAGATACTAGTACGTAGGCACCGGCCTACAATCTTCTCTCCTCCGGGTACCACGTTTCATACATTTTCAGACTGGATACACCTGAAGCACAACACATAATCTGAAAGGCCACGTTTCATCCAATTTTCATAGTGGACCCATAAATATCATTGAAGCACATAATCAATCAATCTTCTGAATCACCCAATCACCAGATCAATACATATACAAGGATAATATGAGTGTTAGCAACCCAATCTAGTCCATTAGATCCATTACTAGATCTCATCCATCAACACAATCAATCAAACTGAATATGTAGAATACTGACACCATTAAACAGTCATCAGAACACATCAACAACCCGAACCACCTGTAACTTTAAACATCATAGCTCAAATGGTATATGCTACTACAATGAACCAAACCTGCGTACATACGTGCTTTCACCAAAGCCAACCCGCGTACAAATCTATAAATATTCAATCATGACTTGCAACGATTTCAAACTTAAGTTATACCCAGTTCAAATCATTACAAGCGTCAGTATACAGATCTAGAATAAGCATAATCAACTATATGGAGATAGTTCATTTCAAACCATTTGATCCCGATCTATCCTTAGATCTTGTTCTCCATCAACCGGTGAGATCCCTCTTTAGCTCAGATCCAGATCTGCACCATAACCCAATCACAGTATTCCAGATCTAGATATTCAATAATTCAGATGATGCTTTGCCAAATGATCTCCTTCCTCTTTTATAGCCTTAGTCCTTTCTCAATACCACAGTCCAAAACCATAGGATCAAAAAACTGTTGGACTAATACCATGAACCAACCATGAAAGTGCGTGAGATCAACACTTTTGGATGCAATACCACGGACCAAAACCATAGGATCAAAAACTGTCAGACTAATACCATGAACCAACCATGAAAGTGCATGAGATCAACACTTTTGGATGCAATACCACGGGCCAAAACCATAGGATCAAAAACTGTCGAACTAATACCATGAACCAACCATGAAAGTGCGTGAACTTTTCTCTTGCATGAAGGGAACTTTTCTCTGCATGAAAGTGCGTAAACTTTTCTCTACATGAAATAAACTTTTCTCTGCATAAAAGTGCGTGAACATTTCTCTACATGAAATAAACTCTTCTCTGCATAAAAGTGCGTGAACTTTTCTCTACATGAAATAAAATTTTCTCTGCATAAAAGTGCGTGAACTTTTCTCTACATGGAATAAAATTTTCTCTGCATAAAAGTGCGTGAACTTTTCTCTATATGGAATAAACTTTTCTTTGCATAAAAGTGCGTGAACTTTTCTCTACATGGAATAAACTTTTCTCTGCATAAAAGTGCGTGAACTTTTCTCTACATGAAGGAAACTTTGTTGCACTATAATTTATCAAATAAATTTGTTGCACTATAATTTATCATTTGTGTGATTTGCCATCAAAGACAACACTTGTCTCATAATGCCAACAATCTCCCCCTTTGGACTTGACATACTGAGAATTGTCATCTGATATCTCTTCCGTAGATTCATCTAGATATATATAAGTGAGTTGATCTTCTATGAGTTGTTTGCCATCAAGTACAACACATGCATCATAATGCCAAAAATCTCCCCCTTTGGACTTGATGGCAACAATACCAAATCACTCTCCCCCTTTGACATCAAGGGCAAAGGGCGAACCAAGATATTCTCTTTCCTAGAAAGGCATTCCGCTATTCATACTCCCCCTGAGTACATGTTGAAATCTCTGAATGAGCTCCCCCTTCGTATATGCCATGGTGCACCAATCTGTCCATGCTTTTTCTGAGAACATGCTGAAATCTCTGCTCTACTGAAATATGCTCGTTCATGCTCCCCCTGACTGTTAAGCAAGGTCTGCAAAAAGATGTTCTACAAGAAGTACATGACTCTATACATCATAAATGACCTTCCTATCACCAAAGACTCATACATACATCTATCTCCCATCACAATGGTGATATACCAAAAGTTTACAGATAACATAAGAGAATAACATCATTCATCCCAGGCATAGTGGGGAAACCAACATAGGCCGTTACATGACCTGAAGAGATCTCATCAAATGACTACAAAAGATAGAGACACACTATTACATCATGAGTCTTGATATGACCTTTACATCGAATGATATGCATGACATTTATATAGAGACCAAACACCTAAATAAGATCATGATAAACATTAGCAACGACACTGTATGATCTGCTCCATAGTATCTCTCAACAGCAACTAGACCAGCAACTTGTATTAGTGCATGAATCATCAAGGTATGCCTGTATCAGCTAACAGAATTCTGTATAGAAACATTCACATTCTATCATATGAGAGAAACACCATAGCCATCCAGATCTGCTTGAACCAAGTATCATCAATTGGGAATATAACAACCTATCATCATATAGGTAAGAACTCATCATCATCATGTCTCCAACAATGCAACATTGAATAATCATCCATGTATCCAGCCAACAATCCTCATCCATATATGTGCCAAGAACAATAGGAATCCTGCATCATAACTGTAATATATGATCTTTATGCATATGACGACAACAGCATATGAGTGACTCATCATCAAGTAAAGAAGATGTGAATTCAAGCTATGTACTTCTCCTTATCCTTATGAAGATCACCATGTAAGCACCATTAGAGAATCAACCACAAATCTGATCTAAGTATCAACTATGTAACCCCAAGAATCATCTGAACAACTCATAACCATATCATAGCAAGATGAATCATTTATCCATATAAGCATCATCACCAAGGACTATTAACCATAATGCCAACAATGCATTAAGAGCATATGCTCCCCCTAAACCTGTGCCATCTGTCAGATCTGATCATGCATATTAATAAGAAGTATCAAGACATCAGCAATATCAAGTTAGAACCAAAATACTTCTAACCATCATATCCACACATCATTAGCAAAATGCAAAGTCATTATCAATTAGAGCAAAACTGATCCTTTTCTTGAATTTGTCCCTACTACCTTTCTTCAAACAATCATATACGCGACTGCGCAGTAACAAATTCGCGTATATATGAAACTTCCCTTTATCAAGCTTGCGTAGGAGATTGAAGTTTTACACTTCCGGCTCCCTCTGTTATGTCTGTATAATGTGTTGTGCCGCCACTTTCTAACTGAACTTCCTTTTTCTTCCATATCTTCAAGTGTGATGATGTTTTCTCCTTTTGGTGTGATGTATGTGCTTTGTTCCTGCATTCCTTTGTTATATGTCCAAACTTGTTACATGCATAACATCTTACATGTTTCATATTCCTTTTGTAGCAATCAGCAGCTTTGTGACCAAACATATTGCAAGCAAAGAAATATCCATTAAAGTACCTTGACTGAGATGATCTGTTTGTTTGATGATCTTGAACCCTTCTTCTTCTACATCTCGCTGCAACATGTCCAAGGTTATGACATACATAACATTCAACATTATTCATAGGAGGAGTAAAAGATTTTCTTTGAAGAATTTCTTTCCTTGGTTGATGATGAGATTGACCTTTCATCTCTCTTATCTCCTTGTTGATCATTTTAGATTTCTCTTTAGAGTTCCTTGCCTCACCTTGTGAACTAGATTTACCTTCAACAGATTCATGAAAGCCAAGACCAGTTTTGATAGCAGGAGATCTTTGACTATTAAGAATATCATCCAAGACTTTAGTACTATCTTGAAAACGTAAGAGCTTATCCTTTTCTTCTAATTTACTTTTCAAGATATTTACCTCAACCTGAAGTTGTTCTTCTTTTTCTAGATATTGCTTCTTCATGTCTTCTTCAGCTTTCCTTTCTTCTTCCAACTGATGCTTTAGCTTGAGAATCTCCTTTTCTTGTTCTTCATTCAGATCCTGTTGCATTTGACGAATTCTGAAGGCACATTCTAGCTGAGATTTTAAGTTGATAACTTCGTTTCCCTGTTTTTCAATATCTTGGACTAGATCTTTATTCTACTTCTTTGATTCTTCAAGATCTTCCTTTAGAGAGCGGATCGTGGCTTCAAGACTTTCATAGTAACTGGATCTATCTCTGAGTTGCTTGATGGTTGTGTTCTTTTCATTGACTTCATTTCTTAGAGATGTTGCTTCAACCTGCAGCTTTTGATATTTCTCCTTGAATAACTCTCGTTGAGCCTTTTGTCTAGTAACAGCTTCTTTGAGGGCACCACTCTTTATGTTCAGAAGTTTTTCTTGTTCACTAATTTTGTTTGTCAGCCTGTTAAATTATGCTTCTATTTGATATCCTTCTTCCTCACCCATAAGAGCACATTCAGTTGTTTCGTTATCACTTCCATCTTTTCCAAATGGATAGATAGCTGGAACATCAGAGGATAGAAAATTCATACCTGATAGTTCATCTTCATTCTGAAATGATTCTGAATCTGAATCTGAATCTGAAGAGCTTCTTATACCTAATCCCCAATCGATTCTCCCACTGTCATAGTTCTTCTGAGATGTCTTCTTCTTCTTATGAGCTTTCTTCTTAAGCTTCTTTCCCATTGTTCCACGGATCTCCTTCAAGCGATCAAGCTTCTACCAAAGGACCTGCTCTGATACCAATTGTTGGAAATAATACTGAGAGGGGGGGGGTGAATCAGTATTATTACATCAATAAAACTTTTTCATTTCCATATTCAGATTCATATATGCTACTTCCACAACTTCTTATGATTCAGTTAGTTGATCCTTAATGAGTGTAATAGAACATTATCAACCATATTAACAGTAAACAGGTGCAGTAAAATAGAACAAATCATCACACATAAGCCACACACATGAACACCATGATATAAGGTGGAAACCCAATGTGGGAGAAAACCACCTGCTGCAAGTCATCTCAATCTTCTTCTTAATAAGAAAATCCTTTTACAATATTTCTATACTGGTGCAGTCTTATACCAGTATGCAGGCTTCTACCTGCAGAGAGCTACAACCCCCATAGTTCTTGTACTAGCCGATCCATTTACTAGTACGCAGGCTGCTACCTGCTACAATGCTCCAAAGTTTTCAACTGCTACAGGAAGGGAGCTACCACCCCCGTAGATCTTGTACTAGCTAAGATACTAGTACGTAGGTGCTGGCCTACAATCTTCTCTCCTCTGGGTACCACGTTTCATACATTTTCAGACTGGATACACCTGAAGCACAACACATAATCTGAAAGGCCACGTTTCATCCAATTTTCATACTGGACCCATAAATATCATTGAAGCACATAATCAATCAATCTTCTGAATCACCCAATCACCAGATCAATACATATACAAGGATAATATGAGTGTTAGCAACCCGATCTAGTCCATTAGATCCATTACTAGATCTCATCCATCAACACAATCAATCAAACTGAATATGTAGAATACTGACACCATTAAACAGTCATCAGAACACATCAACAACCTGAACCACCTGTAACTTTAAACATCATAGCTCAAATGGTATATGCTACTACAATGAACCAAACCTGCGTACATACATGCTTTCACCAAAGCAAACCCGCGTACAGATCTATAAATATTCAATCATGACTTGCAACGATTTCAAACTTAAGTTATACCCAGTTCAGATCATTACAAGCGTCAGTATACAGATCTAGAATAAGCATAATCAACTATATGGAGATAGTTCATTTCAAACCATTTGATCCCGATCTATCCTTAGATCTTGTTCTCCATCAACCGGTGAGATCCCTCTTTAGCTCAGATCCAGATCTGCACCATAACCCAATCACAGTATTCCAGATCTAGATATTCAATAATTCAGATGGTGCTTTGCCAAATGATCTCCTTCCTCTTTTATAGCCTTAGTCCTTTCTCAATACCACGGTCCAAAACCATAGGATCAAAAAACTGTTGGACTAATACCATGAACCAACCATGAAAGTGCGTGAGATCAACACTTTTGGATGCAATACGACGGACCAAAGCCATAGGATAAAAACTGTCGGACTAATACCATGAACCAACCATGAAAGTGCATGAGATCAACACTTTTGGATGCAATACCACGGGCAAAAACCATAGGATCAAAAACTATCGAACTAATACCATGAACCAACCATGAAAGTGCGTGAACTTTTCTCTTGCATGAAGGGAACTTTTCTCTGCATGAAAGTGCGTAAACTTTTCTCTACATGAAATAAACTTTTCTCTGCATAAAAGTGCGTGAACATTTCTCTACATGAAATAAACTCTTCTCTGCATAAAAGTGCGTGAACTTTTCTCTACATGAAATAAACTTTTCTCTGCATAAAAGTGCGTGAACTTTTCTCTACATGGAATAAAATTTTCTCTGCATAAAAGTGCGTGAACTTTTCTCTATATGGAATAAACTTTTCTCTGCATAAAAGTGCGTGAACTTTTCTCTACATGGAATAAACTTTTATCTGCATAAAAGTGCGCGAACTTTTCTCTACATGAAGGAAACTTTGTTGCACTATAATTTATCAAATAAATTTGTTGCACTATAATTTATCATTTGTGTGATTTTCTGTCAAGGACAACACTTGTCTCATAATGCCAACAATCTCCCCCTTTGGACTTGTCATACTGAGAATTGTCATCTGATATCTCTTCCGTAGATTCATCTAGATATATATAAGTGAGTTGATCTTCTATGAGTTGTTTGCCATCAAGTACAACACATGCATCATAATGCCAACATTTAATGTATATGCTAATGCTTTTGAAGAAGCAATGGGAAATATGTAAAAAAAAAACTTGTTAGATGTAAGGAGGCAAATCATTCATTAAGCCATGTGTTGGAAATAATACTAAGAGAGGGGGGGGTGAATCAGTACTAGCAAATCACTAACTTTTTCATTTCCATAATCAGATTCATATACACTACTTCAGTTAAGGAACCCGCGTGTACACGCAACTGTGTTTAATGCAACTAGCGTATATCCAGTAAACTTATGATTCATTTAATCCATTATATGTTGATCTTTAATCAGTGCATCAGAACTTCATTAACCATATAAATAGTCAATAGGTGCAGTAAAACATAACAGATCATCACACATAAGAAACACACATGAACACCATGATATATGGTAGAAACCCAATGTAGGACAAAAACCACTTGCTGCCATCTTCCTTTAATATAAGAAAAACCTGTTTACAATCTTGTACTGGTGAATACTCATACCAGTACGTAGGCACCCACCTGCAAAAGGATACAACCTTCTCTCGTTCTCCAGCTTCTACTGGAAGGGAGCTACAACCCCCTAGCTCTTGTACTAGCCGATATATTTACTAGTACGTAGGCACCGGCCTACAGAAGGCTACGACCTTCTTTTTTCTTCTAGGGACCACGTTTCATAAATTTTCAAACTGGATACTCCTGAAGCACAACACCATAATCTGAAGGCCATGTTTCATCCAATTTTCATACTAGACCCATTAACAACATTGAAGCACAAAATTAATCACCACTACAATACACCCATCAACTACACTTGCATCATCAATCTCTGAATCACCCAACACTGAAACACTGAAACCCTATCAACAAAACACAGTCACCAGAACACAGAGCAGACCACAGAATTCTACAACAATAACCAGATCCAATTGCAGCTTCAAATATCATACTTCATACTGTATACACAACTCTGATGAGCCAAACCACTGTGTATACATGCTTTTACCAAAGTGAACCTGCGTACAGATCTGTAAATATTTACTCATAACTTTGTAGCTATTCCAAACATCAATCATACCCAGATCATAACATTTATACAATAAAACATGCGTCGATAATTCAGATCTAGTCTATCCATGATCAAACCACATAATGATAATACATTCCAAGCCTTATGATCCCGATCCATCATCCATCATCAACCGCATAGGTGCATCCTTGGTTCAGATCAAGCAAAGCATCGCAAACCCATAACCAGCATACTAGATCTCACACTTCATCAGATATTCATCACTTGCACACTTGCACTTTGGCCTAATGATCTTCTTCTCCTTATATAGGTTTATGCCGCTCTCAATACCATGGTCCAAAACCATGTAGGACTGATACCTTGGACCCAATACCTGGGGTCAATACCTTGGACCAAATACCATGGATCAATACCAAAATACCATGGACCAAATACCACAAACCAAAACTTAGTTTTCCAACATGTACATGCATTTCCTTCTGTGAAAGTGCGTGTGTACATTATACATGCCTTTTTATATAGTGAACCTATGTGTATACGTGACTTGGTCATGGTGAACCTGCGTATACATTTTCATATATGTGACTTTGTATATAGTGAACCTGTGTGTATACGCGGCTTGGTCAATGGTGAACTTGCGTATACCTTTCTTTCTTCATTCTTGCTATTTACCTGCTATACTGTGATCTTTCATTTGAGAGGGTTGCCTTCAAGGACAACACTTGTTTCATACCTGTATCATAATGCCAACAATCTCCCCCTTTGGAATTAATGGCAACAACCACACCAAGTCACTCCCCCCCTTTGAAATCAAGGGCAAAGGGCAGACCAAGATATTCTCTCCCTTGATATACATTCTGTTGTCCATACTCCCCCTGAGGACATGCTCAAATCTCTAATCGAGCTCTCCCTTTGTACATGCCAAGATGTACTAATCCATCTATGCTCCCCCTGAGCACATGCAAAGTCTGCAAAAATATTTTAAAAAAGAATAACATGACTCTACAACTCAACTAAGTGAGTATGACCTTCCTATGACTCATACATACATCAATCTTCCAACCAAGTGGGAATACACCATTTTGACTCATCCACCCAACCAAGTGGTGATATACCAAATGTTTATACATGACTGAAATAGACATTACTACATCATCCTTCCCATGCAAATTGGGGTTACAAATTAGGTATTTTCATGACGTTTACATCAAATGATATACATGATTGTTATAACAATGACCAGCAATCTAAACAAGACCATGATAGTCATCAGCAACGATCATACACCATATATGATCTGCACCATAAGCATCTATCACCAACATCTAGACGTGTAACCTGCAATACCATTCTCTTGGCCAACCAACAATCATTTAGCCACATAATCATCATCACCAAAGATTTCTAACCATAATGCCAACAATGCATTTATTCAAATCATATGCTCCCCTTGAACCTGTTCCATCTATTCACTGTCAGATCTGATCATGCATATATCAGCAAGAAGTATCAAGGCATCATCGGCATCAAGTTAGGATCAAAATCACTTCTAAACAACATCTTATGAGTACCAACACATTTCCACACATCATCAGCAGATTGTAACCATTATCAAATAGAGCAAATAATTGACTGAATCATATCAGACCATTTTTCTTGAGTCTGTCCCACTACTTTTCCTCAAACCACCATATAAGCGATTGTGCAGCTTCGAACTTGTGTATACACGTGACTTGTCTTTATGAAACTTGCATATGATATTTAGAACACTGAGGTTCCACACCTTCAGCTCCCTCTGAGTCTGTCATGTCTGTATACTCTGCTATGCCACATCTTTCTAACTGTACTTCCTTTTTCTTCCATATCTTTGAGTGTGATGATGTTTTCTCCTTTTGGTATAGTGCCCAAAATCTTCTCCTACATTCCTTTGCTATATGTCCAAGCTTGTTACATGCATAACATCTTATATGTTTCATATTCCTTCTGTAGCAGTCAATGGCTTTGTGACCAAACATATTGCAAGCAAAACAGTATCCCTTAAAGTACCTGGAACATGATGATCTTTCTGTGTGATGGTCTTGAACCATTCTACTTCTGCATTTGGCTGCAACATGCCCAAATTTATGACATATAAAACATGCAACATTATTCATTGGAGGAAACAATTGTCTATCACTTCCATAGTTAGGAGTAAAGGATTTTCTTTGAAGACTTCATTTCTTTGGTTGTTGATGGGGTTGACCTCTCATCTCCTTGTTGAGCATTTTAGATTTTGTATTAGAGTTCCTTGCATCACCTTGTGAGCTAGATTCACCTTCAACGGATTCATAAAAACCAAGACCAATTTTGATAGAAGGCGATGTTTGAATACTAAGAATATCATCCAAAATCTTAGTATTGTCTTGAAATCGTAATAGTTTATCTTTTTCTTCTAATTTACCTTTCAAGATATTTACCTCAACCTAATGTTGTTCTTCCTTTTCCAGATATTGCTTCTTCAGGATTTCTTCAAACTTTCTTCCTTCTTCCACTTGTTGCCTTAGTTTGAGAATCTCATTTTCTTGTTCTTCATTTTGCTCCTGCAGCATTTGACGTACTCTGAAGACACACTCTAGCTGAGATTTTAAGCTAATAACTTCCTCTTTGAGGGCACTCTCCCTTTTGTTAAATAGATCTTGTTGATCTATGATTTTATCTGATGCTTCATTTGCTTGTTCATCTTCAATCTGAGGTGATTCAGAATTTGAATACTTGCTTCCACTTAACGGCAGGCTATCACTGTTCCTTTGAGCTGTCTTCTTCTTCTGACGCGCTTTCTTTCCCATTGTTCTATGGATCTCCTTCAAGAAATCAAGCTTCTACCAAAGGACCTGCTCTGATACCAATTGTCGGAAATAATACTAAGAGGGCGGGGGTGAATTATTATTAGCAAATCACTAACTTTTTCATTTCCATAATCAGATTCATATATGCTACTTCACTTAAGGGAACCCACTTGTACATGAAATTGTGTTTAATGCAATTAGCATATATATAGTAAACTTATGATTTAGTTAATCCACTATATGTTGATCTTTAATCAGTGCATCGGAAATTCATTAACCATATAAACAATAAGAAGCTGTAGTAAAACAGAATAGATCATCACACATAAGAAACACACATGAACACCATGATATAAGGTGAAAACCCAATGCGGGACAAAAACCACCTGCTGCTATCTTCCTTTAATATAAGAAAAACCTGTTTACAATCTTGTACTGGTGCAGACTCATACCAGTATGCAAGCACCCACTTGCAGAAGGCTACAACCTTCTCTCATTCTCTAGATTCTACTGGAAGGGAGCTACAACCCCCTAGCTCTTGTACTAGCCGATATATTTACTAGTACGTAGACACCGGCCTACAAAAGGCTATGACCTTCTTTTTTCTTCCAGGGACCACGTTTCATAAATTTTCAGACTGGATACTCCTTAAGCACAACACCATAATCTGAAGGCCACGTTTCATCCAATTTTCATAATAGACCTATCAACAACATTGAAGCACAAAATTAATCACCACTACAATACACCCATCAACTACACCTGCATCCTCACTCTCTGAATCACCCAACACTGAAACCCTGTCAACAAAACATAGTCACCAGAACACAGAGCAAACCATAGAATTCTGCAACAACAACCAGATCCAAATGCAACTTCAAATATCATACTTCATACTGTATACGCTACTCTAATGAGCCAAACCAGCATGTATACACGCTTTTACCAAAGTGAACGTGTGTACAGATCTGTAAATATTTACTCATAACTTTGTAGCTATTGCAAACATCAGTCATACCCAGATCATAACATTTATACAATAATATGTGTCAATAATTAGATCTAGTCTATCCATGATCAAACCACATAATGATAATACATTCCAAGCCTTATGATCCCTATACATCATCCATCATCAACCGCATAGGTGCATCCTTGGTTCAGATCAAGCAAAGCAAGACAAACCCATAACCAACATACTAGATCTCACACTTCATCAGATATTAATCACTTGCACACTTGCACTTTGGCTTAATGATCTTCTTCTCCTTATATAGGTTTAGACCTCTCTCAATACCATGGTCCAAAACCACATAGGACCGATACCTTGGACCCAATACTTGGGGTCAATACCTCAGACCAAATACCATGCATCAATACCAAAATACCATGGACCAAATACCACAGACCAAAACTTAGTTTTCCAACACGTACGCGCCTTTCCTTCTGTGAAAGTGTGTGTGTACATTATACATGCCTTTGTATATAGTGAACCTATGTGTATACGCGACTTGGTCAATGGTGAATGTGTGTATACATTTTCGTATATATGACTTTGTATACAATGAACCTGCATGTATACGTGGCTTGGTCAATGGTGAACCTGTTTATACATTTCTTTCTTAATTCTTGTTGTTTACCTGCTATATTGTGATCTTTCATCTAAGAGAGTTACCATCAAGGACAAAACTTGTGTCATACTTGTATCACAATGCCAACACCATGAGAAATGTTTCATGATGTTGAATGAAGGGTTTTTTCTAGGCCACCATATTTCAAGTGATAGAATTAAAGTGGACACATCTAAGGTAGAAGTAATTTCTAAAATTTAAATTCATGTTTGCTAAAGAGATGTAAGAATTTTTCTAGGATTTACTGGATATTATAGGGGATTCCTAGAAAATTTCACAAAAATAGCCTCTCCACTTTTCAAACTTCTTACAAAATATTGTGAATTTGTTTGGAATCATGACTGTCAGAAAGAATTTGAGACATTGAAACAAAATATTACTAAAGCACCAATTTTAAGAGGACCTAATTGGGATCTTATTTTTCATATCCCTACTGATGCTTCAGATACATCTCTAGGAGTTGTCTTGGGATAAAAATATTTAACTCATGCCATTTACCATATAAGTAAAATTTTAACTCCTACATAGTTAAATTACACTGTAATAGAAAAAGATTTTTTAGTTGTTTTTCATGCCATTAATAAATTCTATGATTACATTACTGGTTATGAAAATTATTTTCATACAAATCATTTTTCCATTAGATATCTTATGAACAAACTAATTACTAATGGTAGAGTTACAATATGGTTGTTATTACTACAAGAATTCAACATTACAATTCTTGTTAGACCAGGAAAAGAAAATACAGTTGTTGATTTTCTTTCTAGATTGAAGAATAATAATGAGGAGGTTCCTGTAAAAAATAACTTTCCTTATGAATATATTTTTGCAGTATCTACTAAAACACCTTGGTTTGTAGATATTGATAATTATTTGGCTACCGAAAAGTTACCTTCTGTTATAGCGGCTGCAACACCCTCCAAAATTTTGGCCTGCACTCAAACTTCGGAGCCTTCCTTGGTTTTTCCTTTATGGTTGCAAACACTCAGACTCATTCCATGAGCTCCATTTGAGTCTTTTCACCCCTTTTTCTTCTTTCACCAACTATCATCTTTTGGCATTTTGATTGCTTTATCATTATTATGGTCCTATTATAGTGATTTCGAAGGTTTGTCTGATCCAAATGGAAAATTGCATCAACCCATGGTATTCATCCACCCATATTATTCATTGACCCATGGAATTTCCCCATGGTATTATAAATGGCATCTACCCATGGTATTGTAAAATCCACCCATGGTATTCATTCACCCATGGAATTTACCCATGGTATTGTAAATGGCATCTGCCCGTGGTATTGTAAAATCCACCCATGGTATTCGTTCACCCATGGAATTGACCCGTGGTATTGTAATTGGAAAATACTATAAGTAACAAGTCACATTTTGTAAAAGGAGAAGTTGTCCGCCACAATGTAGCCTTTACAGTTCAGAGGCATGTAGCCGCCACATCTCTTCTCAGAGATAAGCTACCATCGCCTTGGCTAGTTTATTTCCACTTCTGTTTGTAAGCATATTTCAGTATTTTAGAGTAATGAAATGAAGTATTATTTCCACTGCATATCTATCTTTATAGTTATCTCAGTAATTTGTTTCGTTCATGTTTAAATCCAGATCAGTGGGTTTTAATAAAGAGTTTCTTTGTGGTTTTGTTTATGGGCATTCTCCTATTTTTCTTCTGCCAAATTCAAGTTTTCAGATCTTGGGGGTCTCTCCTCCCAAAATCCATTTCAATCTGATTTGGCATTTCAAGTTTTCAGATCTTGGGGGTCTCTACCGCAAGATCCATTTCAATCTTTCAGATCTTGGGGGCCTCCTCCCAAGATCCGGATTAGTGGTATCAGAGCAGGTTATGATTCCATGGGAATGAGGGTTTGATGCATATTTCAGTTTTAAATTTTGCAGCAATATTCAACAAACTTCAGGCATGTGCTACAACCTGCACAGAGCACTTTCTTGGGTCAAGCAGGAAGAATTTTTCTTTTCTCATTCTTTTGCAGGAATTTTTTTTTTGGGCGGCGACATTGCAGATCAGATCTGAAACACTTGGTACAAAATTTACAAAAACAAATACCAGATCTGGATTCCTCTCGAAAAATCACCCAATTAAAAAAAAAAATGGGTCAAATCGGAGTTCGGATGTGGGAGATATCGCTGATTTAAAATCAGCTATTTTATCAGAATTTTTGTGACGTCGAAACTGTTGCAGCGTGAATCTGAGATCTCAGAGTGTCCAGATAAGGATTTCCAACTCATGGGAAGATGCAAAATGATCCTTCTGCTTCTAAAAATAGGTTATAATAAATATTCTGAGTTATATTGGCCGAGTTATGTCCGTTTTAATTCTGGAGTAGCATTCGGAGTGGGTTCCCATTGGAGACGTGCCCTCCCACCCCACTCTAGTAGGAACTTGCTTCACATTCATCAGTTTCAACATAGCAGCATTCGGCTTGGGTTATTTGGAGATGTGCCCTCCCACCCCAGGCTATGTAGGCACCTGCTACTTCATCAGCAACCAACATCACGGTTATGGGTCATCCACAAACCCACACTTCATCGAAGTCCATTTGCTAGGCCGCACACTGTTAGTATCACAGTTGGTCACAAGCATTACAGGGTATCTCTATCCTTGGATCTTCGTTCGTCATGGTTATGGGTCATCCACAAACCCACACTTCATCGAAGTCCATTTGCTAGGCCGCACACTGTCATCATCACAGTTGGTCACAAGCATTACAGGGTATCTCTATCCTCGGATCTTCGTTTATCATGGTTTTGGGTTAATCACATAAAACCCTTATCTTCAGTGGCTCTTCATATTCAACAAAGGCTTCGCAGGAGAGAACTTTACGCAATGGAGACCATTGCTTCTTAAGGAGGGAGGAATGATCCAAATGGAAAATGGCATCAACCCATGGTATTCATCCACCCATATTATTCATTGACCCATGGAATTTACCCATGGTATTATAAATGGCATCTGCCCATGGTATTGTAAAATCCACCCATGGTATTCATTCACCCATGGAATTTACCCATGGTATTGTAAATGGCATCTGCCCGTGGTATTGTAAAATCCACCCATGGTATTCATTCACCCATGGAATTGACCCGTGGTATTGTAATTGGAAAATACTATAAGTAACAAGTCACATTGTGTAAAAGGAGAAGTTGTCCACTACAATGTAGCCTTTACAATTCAGAGGCATGTAGCCGCCACATCTCTTCTTAGAGATAAGCTACCATTGCCTTGGCTGGTTTATTTCCACTTATGTTTGTAAGCATATTTCAGTATTTTAGAGTAATGAAATGAAGTATTATTTCCGCTGCATATCTATCTTTATAGTTATCTCAGTAATTTGTTGTGTTCCTGTTTAAAACCAGATCAATGGGTTTTAATAAAGAGTTTCTTTGTGGTTTTGTTTATTGGGCATTCTCCTATTTTTCTTCTGGAAAATTCAAGTTTTCAGATCTTGGGGGTCTCTCCTCCCAAAATCCATTTCAATCTGATCTGGCATTTCAAGTTTTCAGATCTTGGGGGTCTCTACCCCAAGATCCATTTCAATCTTTTAGATCTTGGGGGCCTCCTCCCAAGATCCGGATCATTGTCTCTATGTGCTTGAGTTTTCTTAGCAATGTATACATCTGTCACACTCATACACAAAGGTGTAAGCATTGTCGCACAAGTGTCGTCACAGTTGTCCAAAGTTCTATCTCAAGTGTCACACTTATCGCTCCTAGATCTAGATGGTCTCACAGAGGGCAATGATTTGTCTTTTTGTCCTAGTGGTCAATGTCCTCATGTTGTCGAAGTATGTTAAGTGTGTTATCACAATGTCGAGTCTTGATAGATACAAATGCTTGCCACACTTAGCTATTTTCCTAAAAATACTTCTGACCAGAAAACCCCGCTCTCACTGGACCCCAACTAGGATGCATTGTGTAGTCTCAACCCTCAGTGATGTTGCTATGCTACCTGGAACTATGCAGTGCTTGAGGTTGTCCTTTGGGATAGTTTCACTGCGCAATCCCAGAGGTGAGTAGTGAGTCTTCCTTCCCAGAATTGCGCAGAAACTACCTCAAAGCCCGACCTGAATTGCGTACTTCACAAGATCGGTCATCAACCTTCCTCCCTTCCTGTTGGAACCCTAAAATTCATAGAGAATTGAGCATGTTTTTCCTCCAAGAACTGCACAAATGTGTCCTCCCAGTGTCTTCCCTTAACCCAAACACACTGCTCTCAGAAAATGCGCAAAACTATCATATGGTCCCTCTGTTTTCCTGCCTTGTTTTCCCTAAGAAAATTGTGCAGAGGTGCCTTTGAGAGTTCCACCTTGCAGCCGCCACTCGTGACCTCAGCCGCGCAATCCTACCTCCTAGTGGCCACTGCGTAGTTTTTCCTGACAGTGAAGACTATGTCCCGAAGTTCCTCATCCAAGCCTGAGTTGCACTCTATGCAGTCTCAGTGACCAATCTCCCTCCTTGTCACCTGGAACTTCACAGTGCATAGTTACTGGGCCCTCTTCCCAGCCTGTCATCTTTCCCAAGCCCGAACCATGGAAAGCAATTCATCATCTTAGACTAGGAAGTTCTAGATTTGATGTCATCCTGTCATGAGTGAATTGTAGGAATAGGTACACTAATAGATCATGGCGAGATGAAAAACTATTTTCTTGATGGGGCTTGGACCCAGGTTTAGAGTTAGTTTCACTAACCAAAAAAACCCTACACTACTGTCCCTTTGGGGAACAACCTGCTTAGTGCAGGATGCAATTTCACCCGAGGCAGTATTGGGGTATGTTGGAACCAGGTTTCTACATCAAGAAGGTTATGTGATGTGGGGGTCAGGTGTTTCTTCAGTTTAAGGCTTGATCTGACCTTCAGAAACCCTTATCCCCAAAATCGGCAAACTTAAAGAAAGTTCCAAATAAACATAGTTATGAGCTCCGCCTAAGGGTCTAATCATGCATAAAATAACATATAACAATAGATCTAGATCTTTGCAAACTAATTAAGACAATATTACAGCTAGATGGTATTCAACTGAGCATAAATACAAAAAAAACATAAGTATACGTTTCATGCAAAAAATTGCTTGAAATATTCTTTATTATTCTGTATCTTCAATACATATACTTTTCAAACCCTGCGCACACAGGTGTAGGGACCCAGGCACTCAACTGCAGACTTACCAAGGTCTCTGTGCACACAACAACAAGAGCCTTCCCCTTCCCCAAATACAAAAAATAACAATTAGGACTCTAAGAATCAATCATCACATTGAACTAACTTCACTTAAGTGCTTAATGACTCCACAATGACTCCCTTTTATAGTGTTTACATTACATTACCATGGTCTGTGAACCATGGGAGGAGCTTAATAAAACTCATCCCCTTACAAAGTAAGGGGCTTTGACTTGCCTAAAATCCCCTTCAACTCTTAACAACTTGCACAACTCGCACTCTGCTCGTCAAAATGCGGAGACTTTACAATATCTTATCAAAATTTGACTTAAGGCTTAGCAAAGCATAACCTTGGGGGACCCCATCCCAACACAAACGGGATGAAGAAGGAGCACACATGTTAGAAGACTCACTTGCAGTTGGATGGATGAAAGAATATCATCAAAGAGCAAGTTAAAGGAGCACATGCATGCAACCATATTACAAGACTAAGACCATTGAAGACCCCATAACATCAAAACATGCGCAGGAGAAGACAATGCACATCCAAGAATACATCCATCACTCAGCAGCAACATCAACCTGACATTGCCACCACAACTAGCCTATCCATGTCAGCAGTGTCATGTCAAGTTGTGTCATGAGTTTTCAAGGCCACATCACTACTATGGTCCATATCTATTGTAACCTAATATAATGTAAAGTGAAAATCGAATGGACACGCACATGAAGATGAAGAGTCATGTCACTTCAAAAGTCATAGTAAGTTGCAAGGTCATGAGCGTAGTCCAAAAGTCACAAGGATCAAGCATCACCCTTGGCTATATATACCCCTCCCATTGTATGAGGAAATAATTTTCACCTTGGATCCTCCTAGATAGCCTTGAGAGTTTTAGTCAGTCCTTTCAAGGGTGAGGAGTGGCTCCAATGTCCCACTATTGGGACTAGTGACATATGGTGTATGGATGTGTCTTTGAACCTTTTTTTAATACAAAATCATGTTAAGGCCAACACGTTTTCATGCATGTTTTGTAGATGTTTGTAAGACTATTCTTTTGGAATTTGTAATACATGTTTGTGTCACCTGTACTAAGATAGTTGAACTACTTTGTTTTTTTTAGTACTTACATTGTTGGGAATGTGTTGTATTGGTTATCATTGTTGTCTTATCCTTGTGGACTACTCCATAGGATATTAGAGAGACCTTTCTTGTTTACTAGTTATAACAACCGTCACATCTGTGTGGACTACTCTGTTGAATGGTGTACATGTTTTCCGTTGTACTTTGCTTTTAGCAATTTCTGCATCTGTTGTGGACTACTCTGCTAGATGTTGGACATACCTCTTTTGGTTCGTATGTGTCTCTTTCTGGATGTTACTACTACCTCTCACTTAGAGGCTCACTTTACTCTCCCCATTTGCAGTAAGAGAACATAGACACAAGTTACATTACGCACTCACTAAGCACACTCACATCACTTTTCGAAGATACTAGCATAACACTCACATGTGCTAAATAGCAAGAGCTAAGGCAAATCTCTAAGAGAATGGAAACAAGTCCATTGCATCAGATGGGACTCCTACACCAAATGGTGTGAGGTCTAATTGAGACTTCATACCGGGGAGATCCCTTGCATGTTGGTGGGTCCAACACCATCAACATTTCTGGCACTAGAAGGAGGGGTGCCAATAGTTTATGGTTGATTGTCCCACTAGCCCCGCTCATCCATCATCTAGTCAAGGTAGTAACATTCACTTCCTCTCCCCTACACACAATTCTGAAGTTGGTCATTTCTCACCTTCGATACCCAAACGTGAAATCCTATATCATCATATCTGAGTAGTCCGTCCCATCACCCGTCAATTTGAAAAAGTTGTTGGACTGATTCCAATAGTATACGCTCTTCCATATTCTCAGAGGAAGCAAAAGGCTACCCCCATAGGAGTGGTAGTTTAATCTGTGGAAGAAGATATATTCGCCACTCTTGAAGAGCTGGCAAAAACTATGGAGAAAGAAGAGGAACCTCCAATCTTTCGAAAGGAGGAAGAAGACAATCTCTTTCTCTCGGGTTCAAGTTCCGGTGGAGGAGGTGGAGGGGAAGGAAACGAAGGAGGAGAAGAGGACAAAGAACCAACAAACTCAAAAGAAGAATCATCAAATTTGGAAGATGAGGAGGAGGAAGATGAAGAGGACAACATGGAAGAACAAAATATGGAATTGATGACTCAAGGCCCATTGGTACTCCGAAGTATCCTGCATAAGATGTCAAGACACGCAGAGAAGCTTTTAATGAAATATGACCCTCACAATATAGTGAAGGCAGAGGATCACTTAGACATGTTCTACCTACATATGCAAACACTCGAGTTACGTTATGAGGACGTTACATGCACACTGTTTCCATGTACCTTAGATGGAAGAGCAGTAGTATGGTACGACAACCTTCCACCAAATTCCATCTAGAACTGGGGGTGTTCAAACAGATTTTTATTAAAAAGTTTGTTGAAGACAAGACCTCGGCCATGTTGCTAAAAGAGTTGGGTAGTCTCAAGATGGAGCAGAAAGAAAAGGTTAAAGATTTCAACCAAAGGTTTAACCATATTCTGAAGAAGTTCTCAATAGACACCAAACCTCATGACTCCATCACCATTGACTACTACATGTCTACACTGCCAACCAGTATTGTGTAGTTCTTCAAGCGAGCTGCAAGACCAACATTGACAGAAAATTTTGAAGAGGCTATTGCCGTAGAGAAATACCAGCATGTTATTGGATTCATTGTAGATGACAAATCTAACAAGGACTCCAAAGATATGGGTAAGAGGCCTTAGACCTCTATAAGTAAGGCTAAGGAAAAGGAAGCAAATGACATTGAGAGACTTACTCATCTCGTCAAGTACATGTCTACCAAATTTTCTAAACTTAAACAATGGACGAGCAAGACAACCATGAGCAAAAGGCCTTCTAGGTACCCGCAGAAGAAGAATGTAGCTTCAACTAGCAGCAACAACCAGTCATCCAAATCTACGCAGAGCTCCAATCTGGTTTTGAACATTGACTAACTTGTGATAGATTCATACTACGCATTTCACCATGACAAGCACTAAAAAAGAACGTGTCCAGAATGGAACCCTGGAATGAGAAGCATGGCTACACAATTGTCCAACACCATCACGGCTAATGAGCAGGTTGAGCTTGATAATGAAGAAGAAGAAGTTTTTGCATCTAATGAAGCCCCAAGAATTTGGCATGTAATAAACATGTATCATTGTACTCGTGCAACCTAGAAGACCACCACCGAGAAGGAGCCTCTAAGTGATAGTCCAAACTTGAAGAAAAATAACTAATATAAATTGAGAATTCAAGGGGTCCCCATTGTGTTTGAGATATCGAGAGATAAATTAAGGCCATATATGTTAAGGAAAGTAGGTACGCCGATTAACTCAACACAGAAAACTCACAGCAAGTCTAGAAAGACAAATACAACAAACAGTGTTTTCATGAGCAGTGAAGACAAAAGTAGCCCACTGAAAACATCAAAATCAGTTTCGCCCCCGTACACCTCGGTGAGTCTCCCTGCTTTGGACTATAACATTGTAGAAGACTCGTGAAAACATATCCCTATATGAGCTAACCAAAATCATGAGTTAGTGGAACATTCTTCAATAAGCACTTGGGAAAACCTCTATAGGTGTTGTTACCTCTTCCAGCAAGGGATCAAGTAAGTTTCCTGACATTCTCGCATCTGTGCTTAATGCGCTTTGCATGGAGGGGGTGAACTTGTTCTACCCACCATTCCTGTTATCATTTGAAATCTTCAACTTCAATGTTCACAACTGCTTGGTTGATTCTAGCGCATCAGTTAATGTCATGCCACTCTCCATCGCTAATAAGATCAGTGCCCAATCAAGTAAGACATGAGTGCAAATCATACAACTAGACAAAACATGCATACTAGCCATTTATGAGCTTAAGGATGTGACCATCCGGTTATTGTTTGATGACCATGTTCATCAATGCATCAATATTGTAGTTATGGACATCCTAGAAGTATACAACGTGTTTCTTAGTAGAGACTGGTCAAGCAAGATGTAAGGATACATTGCCATTGACTTGTCACACTTATGGCTTCCGTACAAGGGAAGAAACAACTAGATCTAGGTGTTGTCAAAGAGATATGTGAAACAAATGTTACTCCCTTGAATGGATAAAATGAACCATTGGCTTTCGTGGAACTTATGTTTATCAATTACTTTATGGAAACAAAATTGGGGTGTTATCTTGTAGAGCCATCCCCTGCCCACCAGACACATAGTTGGGTCTCCTTCCATGCCCAACTAGTGAGAATGAAGCTTGTACAATAGTTTGTAACAGTATTAGTAGTAGTGATAGTATTACTAGTGCGATAAGTGGTCCTGGTACAGATGATATGTGGATCATGTACTTTGACAAATCCAAGACGCAGGAGGGCTCTAGAGCCAATTGTGTTTCAACAGATCCGTTGTAGATAAAATACTTAATCTCTAGCTGGTTGGAGTTCAAGTGCATTAACAACACTGCCGAGTATGAAGCACTCATCTTGGGCTTACAAAAATCCATCAGCCTCAATGTTGTTGTTATAAAAGTGGTAGGTGACTTAGAGATTGTGGTGCCTCAAGTATGTAACACCATACAATGTGTGTCACCTTGTCTTAAGAGTTATCAACAAGAGGTATGGTGACTTATCTCTCAATTCAAAGTTTTTAATATTATTTTAGTGCCAAGAATGTGTAATGTAGCTACAGATGCCTTGACGAATGCAGTTACTAGGATGTCACTGTTAAGGGATATATTTTCTATTGAGATTTTGTATAAACCATCTATCCCAGACAACCTCACTAATTTACGCGCTTTTTTATGATGATCAATAGATACTACATTTCATGGCTAAGGTTGATGTCTTCAAATACGTGTCGATAGACGAATACGAGTAGTCTATGTAGGATGCAATCGATGCAAGCAAAGGTAACCTCATCCCCAAGGGTGTGGTATCACTTGAGAAGTTGTAGGACTTGAAGAACTACTTTCAAGGACTCTTGAATGCCAAAAACCACAACTCTACATTGTTGCACGAATAGATTAATCTAGGAATGGACAAGGATCTAAAGTTTGTAAATCTTCGTACATGTTGTACATCGTAAGAGCAGCAAGCTTTCATATGCCTTTTCAGATAGTTTTGTGATGTATTTGCATGGAAATACGAAGATATCAAGACATATGACACATGAAAAATCCAGCATGTCATACCAATCAAGGAAGGGGCCAATCCTTTTCAGCAAATGCTAAGGAAATTTCATCCATCACTTGATCCCCTGGGTGTCCAATTTAGTCCCTATCAGAAAGAAGTTTGGGGATATTCGCTTGTGCGTAGATTTCTATAATCTCAATCATGCCTCGGATAAGGACAACTACCCAGTTCCATCCATGGAGCATATACCTTAGAAAGTATCTAGAGGAAAGATGATTTCTTTGCTTGACAAATTTTCAAGATACAACCAAATTCTGGTAGTAAAGCCTGATAGACTCAAAATGACATTCCGTACCAAGTGGGGTACATTCACTTTTTGTCAAATTCCATTTGGGCTGGTGAACTAAGGTGCAACATTTCAACATGCAATGGACATCGCCTTTTGTGGGCTCATCGGATAGAGTGTAGTGGTTTACCTTGATGATTTGATAGTCTTCTCAAGATAGTGGTTAGACGACCTACAACATCTTAAGAAAATTTACGAGCAATGTTGAAAATAAGAATATCCTTGAATCCTAAGAAGAGCATCATCGCAATGTCCAAGGGTAACATGCTTCGACACATCATTGCCAAAAGTGGGATCAAGATGGATCTAGAGAGAGTTTGGACCATCACATAGACTCCTCACCCTGTGAACAAGAAATCCTTGTAGTCTTTTGTGGGGGGGATCAACTTCCTCAGAAAGTTAATCTCTGACTATGATAGATTGTTAAACCCATTCGAGATATGATCAAGAAGGACACAGTTTAAATTTTGGGAAAGAAGGAAAAGTATGCATTTACCCATATCAGGTAAGAAATAATAGAGTCACCAGTGCTTTACAACCTAAACTTCAACAAATATTTCTTGATCTATACTTTTTCTTCTAACACTTCACTCGCTATGGTGCTCACTCAGAAGGACAAGATGAACAATGAGTGACCCATATCCTTCATGAGTATGAGCCTGCAAGGACCGGAACTCAACTATCCCGCATGGAAAAAAAGGAATACGTAGTTTATAAGGTGGTGAATCATTTTAGACCCTACCTATTGAAAAACCATTGCATTATCTTTTTGTTTCACCCAACAATCATATCATTTCTTTTTCAGTAAGAGATAGGTGAAAGAAGAGTGAACTGGATGACAAGAATACAAAAGTATGGTATTAACATCAATCTAGTTCACACCATCAAGGGTCATTGTCTTTGTAAACTAGCAGCGGAAGCAGTACATGCACAGGAGGAAGAAGAAGAGACTGCAAGGTGGGAGCAATAAATAGAAATGTACAATCTTGAGTGAGCCTCTCCCACTTCACATGAAAACTCTTGGTACACAGAAGTGTTCCAATACATTGAGCACGGAACCATTCCCTCTCATATTTCTATGCATCAGAAGAGGGAACTCTAATTGAAAGCTTTAGCTCTTACCAGCTGGTGCATGGGGTGATTTACAGAAATCACCACAATGGTATTTTGCTCAAGTGCCTAGAGGCATAGGATTCAGAAAAGGTTTTACGTTATCTCCATGACAGACCATCTTAGGGACTCTTTTTGGGTAACACAATAGTGCACAAGGTTATGCAGACCAGTTTCTACTGGCCTACATTATTCAAGGATGCACACAGTTATGCCCACAAGTGTTCGGTCTGTCAGAGATGTGCTGACATAAATCGAAGGTAAACAGCCTCACCACAACCTGTTGCAGTGGAAGAACCATTCCAATACTGGGGCTTGGGTATTATTGGGTATATTCTCGCACATTGATCAAAGTAGCACCACTATATTTTAACTGCCACAGATTACTTCACGTAGTGGACAGAAGCAGTTTTGTTGAAGCAAGTGAACGATCCGGAAGTCATTACCTTCCTATAGCAAAATGTTATCTCCAGGTTTGGCATTCCTACATCACTTGTTTTTAATAATGAAACACACTTTTCTTCGTTAAAGATTTATGACTTTTCATTGGAAAATGATGTTGTTTTGAAGCATTCTACAAATTACTAGGAAAATTTCTTGCCGAAACTACAAAAAAGAATCTCATTCACATCAACAAAAATACCATTTACTTTGAACAATGAAAATGGCACTCCACTCTAGTGAATGCTTCATGGGCTGATAGAGTCACACCTAAGCCTTCTTTGAATACCTCCCCCTACTTCCTGGTATATGGAAAATAAGTCTTCCTCCCATCGAACATTTACTTGCCTGCTCTCTAGTTGTCCCAAGAACCCCATGGAAAGTCGTGTCTTTTAGTTCAGTGTAGGATGGATGCACTGCACAACTTACAAGAAGAAACGATGAAATCAAAAGAAAATATTACACTCCACTAGAACCATATCAAAATATGGTTCGATAGAAATTCTGCAAGGAGTACTAGCTTCAGTGTGGGTGACTAAGTCTTAAAGTGGGACAAAGCCTGTGAGGACAAAGGCAAGCACACGAAGTTTCCATCTCTGTGGATTGGTCCTTCTACAGTTCACGAGAATCTTGGCCAACACACGTATCATCTTCAATCACTTGACGATAAGATTTTCTCTCTCCCTATCAATGGCCAAGTCCTAAAATATTATTTTTAATGAGATTCGAGGTTGCACCCCACGCTATGTACATAGTGTTTTCATTACTTTTTGTGTTTCTTTTGTTTACAGTTTTGTTTTCTTTGCTTTCTGTTATTTTTGCTTATGTAAATAAGTGTTTCACCTCACTACATTTTATCTTCTGAATGTGTATGTGGCTAAATTTTGAAGAGTCTTGTGACACTGTAGTGCTTGGCTAGTCATGTGCCCATCTTCCTTGTGTTTGGTTGTGACTATTGGCCGATGAAGTCTTTCTTAGCACTCTTTAATTTTCTGAGGTTGTAGAAGAAAATCGCAAAGGTAACCACAAACCTACTATGGAAGCTAGGATCTAGCCCTACCAGCTTCAGATAGGGCTCTCTCCATAATATTTAACTTTGTTGTATTGAATATTAGGCTAGTTATGAAGTTTCAAGGTTTGATTTGCATTTGAATGGTTGGTTGATAACTAGATTACCATTGGGATATGGAGTCTCTTTCATAAAGTACAAATCAATTTCATCGTTTACATATAGATGTCACATGGAATTGTAGCCAAACTAATTGGATTCTTTTAGTTTATGGGATGGGTAAGGAAGAATAGATTAAGATTCACTTTAGATATAGAGAATTACTACCTAAATTATATATTTAAAGTTAAGTATAAAACATGGAAATTATTCAAATCAAGAGCAGAGTGTAGATTTAAAAAAGTTATGTCCTTTACTTATCTATTGAATAATTCAAATTAAGAAACAAATATGTGTGATAAACAGAGAAATATAGACACATAGAATGATAGAGCTACTTCATCAACAACTTGACACAAGAATCCTATGAAAGGGCTTTCTGTATTACTGGTAAATCTGTTGATGCTTCAGCAATGTACAATAGTGTTCTTCTGTATAAAAACCAACATCTATTACTTCAAAAATTGAAGTATTTATAACTTATTTACAAAAATATCCTGTCAAATCCAATTAGGTTGTATTTAGGAATTCCTAAAATGAATCTATCTAACTTATTACAAAATTTCAAGGAAATTTGAACATTCTGAATTGGTGGCACTAAATTGGTGGAACAACTAATTGTCTGGCCCTCGAATTCCGTTGTGCTGTTGACGTTGAGGTGTGTAACCAAACCTTTTGTTTACTCTAGTAATTCACATAGTTTATCACAACGTTTTTCACTCGGGATGGTTGTCTTCAATAAATTTTTGAACACTTCATCGACTTCAGTATATTTAGAAAATTTCGGCTTGGTAATGAATATGTGTTTAATTACATATTGAATGTCCATGTCATATGCCAATGCTTCCAAGAATGCCTTTCCTATCATACTGAATCTTCCAGTTGCAACCTTCAAACTATCTCTCAGCTTGGTCATTAGTTTCTCACTGTAATCAGACCACGTGCTGAGATTATCATTAATAAGTCCTTTCCTATAGAGAGGTTCCAGCTTGGTGAAGAATCTTTGTACACCTTTGTCCATAATCTGACATTTTCTTCAAGATGACTCATGAGACTTCTCTTAGTCAACACCTTCTTGACTTCCAATATTGTTTATGTTCTGTCTTCAATCTCTAATTCTTCTAATTCCTATTTGTTTTTGGCATTAAGGAAATTGATGAGATGAGTGAATTCACTGGGTTTGCCACCTAACTTCTTTCTATCTTCTTTGATGGCTTCATTGGCACTTTGAATCAGTTCTTGTTGTTCAAAAATTATTTGTATTGAAGGCCACATGTTTATCATGTCTTCATTGATTCGCTTCCAAATATTCTCTTTCACCTGTGCTAGTGTATTACCCATGGCACTGTTTCCTTCCATCTTCTGCAATCTCTGGGACAATGTTTTGGATCTCTTTGTTTCTGCTAGGAGGGAATTCTCAAACCTTACTTTCTGTTCCTATAGGATTTTGACCTCCTGTCTTAATTTCTTTATATCTTCTCCCTGTATAGACATGTTTTCCATGGATTCGGCCAACTTAATTAAATCATTGGCAACTGATGTGGGAAGTACTATAGAAGAGGATGTTCCTACTGTTGTGGTTTTTGTAGGGATAGTTGTTTGAAGTAGAGATGTAATCAATACTGCATCAAGAGGAACTACTACTACTTGTGAACTTTTTTCCTCTTCTTTGATCAACTTATCCATATCTTCTTCCATCTCTTTGATCTGTGCACTCTGCTCCACTGGGAGCTTTAGCATCTCTTCTTTTTGTAACCCTATCTCTCCTAGATCCTTTGCCTGGAGATCTTTAGTCGCAAGCATCTTCAATTGCTTATTTAGGGTTTTTATGTCAACATTCTTCTTCCTAATTATATCCTCCATGGCCTTTGAATTACCAGGATCAAAACCTACTTTTATTACCATTTCCTCCAAATATTTGATTTTGTTGTCTTTAGCAAGGGAGGACACTTTCTCCAGTTTAAACTGGGACTGAACATTCTTTAAAGAAAGTTATAGTTTGGAAGTAGTGAGAGCAGTCTGTGTGAAGGTTGAGCATACCATTTCTCCAGTATTCATGTGCATATCCATTTGATCCAAAGGATGAACATCCTTTTCCTCAAACTCAAAGGTAGTTTGTTTGAAGTCTATTGTTGACTTTGGTTGTGGAGCCTGGGTCTGCAAGAATTCCATATGAATTCTTCCCTTCTCTGTGTCATAGGCTGAAATGAGCCTGTGATGGATTTAGCAACACTACTTCCTGAATTAAGCAGATATATTGTCATGAATGGCTTCATCCCCCTATTTAATCTCTTTATATATTTTGAAATATCTAGCTTCCTTTGTTCTGTAGATGACTCTAGTGTGTGAGGTATTGTAGCTATAATCTCTTTAGTAGTCGATGATGATGGAGAATGTGTGGTACTACTATCAAAATTAAAAGTTTGAAATCCTGAGAGTACAATGGTACCTTGTGTTTCCTCCAGTGGTGGGAAGTCTATCTTAGAGCCTGTCTTAATATTCTTTGTATATATCTTGAAATCCTTGGCTGAGACTTCTATAACTAAATGAGAGTCATCCTATCTCAATCCTTTCTCTGGGTAGAGGAGTCTCTGAATCTGTTATAGAAAGTACCTACTCTTCAGCCTCCTGCAATGTGTTTTCTACCCAAACATGTTGGTTCATGTACTTCTCTATTTCTATCCTTTGGGTATGCACTTAGCGAGTTTCCTTTTGTTCCACTCTTAACTTATAAATTACCCCAAAGGGGTCATAGGACAAAGTAAAACTAAGAAAGAAATTCATCTGTTTCAGCAGGAGGTCTACTTCCTCTCCTGCTGCTCTACTGTTGAAGATGAAAGATCCTATCTATGTCTTAATTTGGAATTGAGACTTATTCTTGGGTGCCACAAAATGGATGTTGTCTGAGTGAATTATTTTCCTAATGTAATCCAAGGAAAATATTCTCATTTGAAGGTACTTAGGCAGCTTATATGGTGGCGGCTCTGAGCCATAAACTCTGATCTCTGTAAATGACTGGTATAAGTACCAATCTCCTGCCTTCACCTATTCACTACACTGTAACACTTTCTGAATATCCTCATTGATCCTTTGAATGTGCTTTCCACTCATCAAACAAGATGCTGGTGTTACAGGGAAAAGTGTCTATTTAGAACTGCTCTATCCCACTAAGGTGTGACAGCTGCCTTAGAAACAAACAAAGAAAAACTACTTTTGTATTTCCTTTATGAACTATAGATAGAGAGGAATAGAAAGAACCAACCTATGTCTTGCGCTAATCCTTTGATACAATCCCTCTATTCTTTGATAGTCTCCAGCTACCTGCTCCCTTACTTTCCCAGCTTCACAAAGTACCTGTAAGATCACAGAAGAAGAACACTATACAAAGACATGGATCTATATTCATAAACAACTTAGGATCAGATTTAAGTTAACCATACAAATGTAACAAGCATCAATGATACAAAAGCATGGAGGAAAACTCAAATAGCTTTTATTGATAAACAAGAAAAGATCCAGGAGGAGTTACAACCAGTGGTTCCTGACCCAGCATCAACCTCCCAGCAAAGAAGCCCCTCTTCACCTCAAACAAAGCATAGATCACCCAACAATCTGATTTTTGTCTTAAAAAACCAACAGCAATTCCTTACAATATGCAAAATTCCAGCCTCTGGATCTCTGGGATGAGGAATCCATATATAGATATCTGTAAGGAGGATGATTCAGCTTGTGATTTCATTAGTGTCTTCTCTCTGTCAGTTCTTGCCTCCACTTGGAGACTGAAGGCCTCTTACTCATCCTTGGTCGAATTCAGTGAGGCAAGTGTCACAGGAGAAGATTCCGGAAGCTTCCATTGTCTCTCCACCTCGCGGAATGACACTGCCATTTGTCATTTCTCGTCCATCGCACCCCACAGAAGGGACTTTTGAAATGCAATGCACCCTCACAGTGTATTTAGGTGCAATGCAACGCACCTAGCCAGTGGAGCAGCTGAAATGATCCTGTTTTGACCTATTCTGAGCAGTTTCTGATGGAGAACTTCTGGGAGAAGCTGTAATCTGTTGACCTTATTCCTTTAGGGGTTAGAAAAAAACTTTTAGGGACTTAGGAGCCCTTGGTTTATGGACATTTCATGCCTGGAGTTGTAAGGCACAAAAATGTCTATAACAGTTGCCCCCTAAAGTATGAGGTCGTTAACCTTTTGGTGTCGGGTGAAATGCTTTATTATGAGGATCCAAAGTTCTTTCAATGATGGGAGGAGACCTGTAATAAGATACAATACAATACATTATCTTCATACTGTTTTCATGATCTAGCTGAGGTGGGAATTCCCATGCTCAGCTTTATAAATTCATTTTCATGTACATAGGACAAACAATCGTCTGAGTGTAGACTGATGATTCTAGTAGAGCCATCATCCTTTTGAGTGGATGATTATCTGTGCAGCAATGATGTACATTTAATGTTTTTATTTTCCTGAATATATATTGCAGCCCGGATGGATGAAACTAGATCCGGGGTCTTCAATCTCGTACGATCTTCACTCGAAGTACAAGTCGATCCATGTGAGAAATGTTCTGAAGTCAAACATGGAAAGACATCGCTTGATTACCAGTCAATGATGTAAACTGTTAACAAGCGCGAGAGGAATCACTGATAATGATAATGATCCTCAAGGTACTGCAGTACAATTCATGTGGTGTGAATAAAGGACTTGGCGTCGAACACCACGCAAAATATTTCGGTCGAAGGCCATTGATGTAAACATGTCACCGGAAGTGAGAAACTTTCCATTGAGGCATGCAAGCTTCAAAGTATTGAATGGGGTGTTCCTAGATCAACTTCTTGGATATTGAGCTGATGTCGAAAAGAAGTGATCCATCACAGGAGGACCTTAATGAATCCCACATCAATGACACGGAATGGAGCAAATGATTTTGATGGAGGTGAAAACGATCTGGTAATATAAGGTTCAGGGTGGCGGTCATGAAAGAATGGAGTATAATGTATGGTAGTGGATGAGACACAGGTGAATTCTCTGGATGACTTCTCTTGAACATATCAGCGACACTGATGTGATGGATTGGTAGCATTAACCCCAAATGTGGATGGTATGGCGTGACCATGGTGATGTGACCGGTGAATGAAACAACCCAACCTGACTCAGACACGGAGTGGAAGTGTCATGTTCAAGAGTGACTTGCTACCAATAAAGTTTCTTTGAGTTTTCTTCCCAATTTTCCCTAGTCATTGCTGACCAGTACCTCTTTATTTTTGTCAAGCTTGAGGAGGATAACATATGCTTGTTCTATAATTTGCCCTTCAGGCAAACCCATCGCTATGTTTTAACGAGCCTAGCGATAGTGAAACTCGTTCTCGTCTAAAGACAAGTTTGTCGCTATTAATATTTTTAACGAGTTTAACGACAAAGATAACTCGGTCCTTTTCAATTTTAGAGAGTCTGAAAAGGAACGTAACGGAAACTCCAAAATTCCTTTTTCATCATCTAATCCCTTAAGTCCGAAAAAGTATAAAACAATATAGAAGGGATGAATTTTCGATACTTTTAACGAGCCGAATAAAACAAGCGCTCGATCTTTTTGTGTAATAATCCCTGAGGTCCAAAAAGATTAAAATCTAGAGGAGGGATAGCACTTCCTGTCCCTTTAACGAGTTGGAAAGGCCAAGGACTCAGCAATATTTTCATATTTTACGAGTTAGTTGAAAAGAGCTTAAAGGAGACTCGTCTTTTGAGGAACGAGTGATAACATGCGTAGCAGCTGATTCCAGGTAAGGTTTGGAATTTTCCAATCACGGCAGCGTCACAAGGATGGCTAGTGAGATCACTCTTCGCAGCTGTTCCTCAAAATGGGTAAACAATCAAATGGAGGTGAATGATCGGCCAATGAAAAAGTGGAGGTGACGGTGCAAACACGACCAAGGCTTTAATGGCTGAAGTACTACATTCACGACGGTTATTTACCGGGGAATAGTTCATTTTTTAACGAGCTTAAACGCGGGTAGAAACATTTGCTCATGTCTTATGTTTATTTTTTAACGAGCTTGAACTATGTGCTAAAACTGCTCGATTAATCCAGTCGTATGATAAGAATGTCTCATATATAAACGGAAACTTTTAGAGTTTTGCCCCACATCCTTTCTTTATGCAAGTTAGGAGACGACCAATCCTACGAGTTTAAAGGGTTAGAGGTCCTATAAATTTAAAAAAAAAAAATAGTCGCTCTTCGCTTGCACTCCAAAAGGTTTGCATGCCCCCAGGTATAAAACAGAGTTTCAAGGATACCCCTTCTTCAGTCCGTTAAAACATTTGTTTTACCGAGAGAGGCCTACCTCTTACAGGTTACGCAAAGATTGTTCTATTCATAGCGCAAACAAAACACTTCTTCGGTGATGTCTACCGAAATAAACAAAGGTGAGCGGATGGTATGGCGTGACCGTCCCTAACATAACTTTGACAAGAGGATCTTGTTCCAGTCCAACTCCCCCTTCCAATCACGGATGGGAGTACGGAGGTCATATTCTCTCGCGGAAACCTACCTTATACCCGAAGTTTTCCTGCCGAAGCAGACCAGGATGCATGCCCCCTGGGTTTCAGTCATGTCCCCCCGAATCACTCGCACTCATCGGGTGGACGGACTGGAGATTGAGACATTTCTTGCATGAAAAGACCATTCAGAGATGGTATATGACTATTTGCTATGCGTGATCTGGGAAATGAAAGCTGGTCTACGAGCTTGACCACTCTTCCTTCATGCGGAAAACACATTACTCTAAAGAGTGAGGAGACAATTACTCCCATGCAATAAATATAGTCTCGTCCAAGGAGTAGGTTGTAATCCAGGGATCCTTGAACTACCATCACGTTCATGTGAACGGTTTTCCCTCTCAATGTTATGGGCACATTGGGAAGGATCCCTAACGGTCGACTCGTTCCTTTGTCAAAGCCTGTCAGATTTCTCATCTCAGGCAGAAGCGATGGCGAACCAAGCGCTTTCCAAGCAGTCGAGGAAAGGATACTCACAGAAGCCCCCTCATCTATGATGGTACCAGCCATAACCATTCTATATATTTGAACAATAATTCGGAATGGTATACTAGCTGGTAAACGGGGTCTGCCTAGTTGATTCCAGTCGAAGGAGACAATTAGGTTGCTTGGAGGTGGGACCGAATAGACGGCCGGGTACGACTCTGAAGAACTTCATTCCTACGGTAAAGGAATGGGTAAATTGCCCCCATGTTCGTTGGAATCTGTGTTTATGAAGAGAATTTGGACGGTGTCATCCTTGTTCTCTTCAGTGAGTGTATCATCTGAAGATGAAACCTCTGAAGGCAAGACCGGCTCAACTGCCGCCTCGACCTTTTGACTTTCATCTAGTATGGATTCAGATGGTTTATCTTCAATGATAGGTGCTTCAGCTGACCACCTGAGTGGGCCAGCCGGGTTTTCAACTGGTGACGGACTCGGCAAGAGTTTTTTTATATCCAGGAGGAAGTCATGACGGTGAAACCGGACGATCGTCCAAAACTCTTTTAGCCTCGTCTAAGAAGGGACAACGGTGGACGGCATGATCGCCTTCGCACAGTTTACAAGGAAATCTATATTTTCCTTTTTGTCCTGGGGCTTCACTTTCACTAGTTGATGGTGTGTTTTCAACATGATCATCAGAGGTTGAAGACACCGGGTTGTGCAAACGGGGAGACCAGTCCCTTAAGATCCGAGGGATGCAAGGACAATCTCTATGATAGTGGTCTCCCTTGCAAATGACACATGGCGATTTAGGCCTGGTCGGTGCAGTGTGTGGATTTTTGTTAGATGACACTCGTTTGCCCCCATTCGCTTTTGGCTCCTTCTTCTTCTTCTCTTTCTTCTTCTTTTCCTTCTTCTCCTTAGGTACTTGACTTTTGGCTTTAGTAGCCCCATCAAGCAAAGAGGAAGGAGGAGAGGAAGAATTAGAGGAAGTAGAAGGTTGGTGGGTAACTCTGGACTTGTCTAATTGCTGATTCGATTGTTCAGGAATAGTGGTGTTCTAAACGACAGAGGTTGAGAAGAGCCATACAGGCAAACCAATTGTCAGTCCTGGAAGCGACGGTGTGGCCATATGGGGTGCACCAACATCTCCCCAAGAGGAGAAGGGACTAGGATTTCCTCCAAGGGGAATTCCTTGGTTGGTGGACTCCATTTTCCCAACCCAAGATCAATGTAGGAAAAGGGTAATGAATATTCCGTTTAAAATAAATTTTAGACGCTTTGACACAACTTGTTTTTTCAGTTTTTAAGAGTCGAGAAAAAACAAAAGATGACTCTAGTCTCCTTCGATTTTTAATGAGCCTGAAGTGACAAGTGCTCAGATGGACCTTTTCCGTTAAGGAGTCTGAAAAGGAATGAAAGGGACTGCTCTAGAAGTCTAGGTAGAGGGAGTGCCAAACCAATCGCAAAACTGCAGAATACTTTTTACGGTACGGCAGTCAATCTTCCCGAATGTTGTGTTCAGTGCATTGCGATCGATAGGGCGGCAGACACGGCTTCCTATGGATAAAGGATTTAAGCCTATAGGGGTCTCCCAAAATATACTCGACGGTACGTGGGAGCACAAGTCCGTACTGGCACTTATCGTCTCAAAGTGGAGGAATCACCCAACCAACAGTGAGAACAACAGTTACCAGGCTTTACGACGCCGGAATACGTCTCTAGCCTAGACCTCTAAATGTTGTGCATTAAGTTCCAAAGTGTTGTTAGATTCATTGAATTTATTTTAAGTTGATCTTGCTTATGAAGTTTGCCTTTTGGGTTCACCACGAGATGTAGATGTAATTCCTAAAATGCAATCTAAAGATGATAAACAAACTTTTTATCTCTTTTATGCAATGAAAATTCTAGCTACTAGGGAAAATAAAGACAGAATCTTTTCACAAAGAGCAAAGAGCACACTGTAAATGCACTTTCCTAAATCAAGCCAAACAGACTGTCTATATGAAAATGCACATGCATGTATTTGTTTTCGACTTTCTTAGTATATGGATGCTAAAAAGAAAGCTGATGCACAAATCTGAATTTGTTTTCAAGCGACAAACACAAACAAGCTTCTTTTTGAAATCAGAAGATAGAGACGATTACGACACCTTACGATTTTGAAATTAATACTTGTTTTTGACACTAGAAAATCACAAATTCAGACCAAGAGCAATAGTAACAGGATAAACAACCATCAACAGCAATCAAACTCTTTCCTACGATTGAAATCGACACTTACGACAGATTCAAATCAAAGGACGACAATACGATTACGCTACTTTTGCTAAGGAGAACTGTAAATGACTCAACAAACACACAAAAACAACTACAGCTCTTTTGTACAAAGGAGGCAGAATAATAGCAAGGAAAAGGGGTTTCAAACAGACATATACTGATCACAGGCAGCAAAATTCAGAGATAGAACTGGAAAGAATGAAGCACAAGAACCACAACTACACAGGGCTAGTCTGATCAGCGCACCTATAACACAGAGAATCTAAAATGCAGCGCAGGTTGCCCTTTCGGGAAGTGCGCTGAAATTCAGGATCTCTTAACAGTACCTGCGCTGGGCCAGAAATGAGACTCTGTCCGGGTTCCGAGTCACAGTTTGCAATTCAGTCCTTGGTTTTTGGCCGAGTAAAAAGCAATCAGTAATTCAACAATCAGGGGTAGATCTAAGGAGGATCTAAGAGCTATCACAAGGGAAATCAGATAGTTTTGAATCAGTTGTTTAAATCATAAATAGATCCAGTGAATGGATTGAAGCAGCAGATGTCTACTTTGCATTTGTTATGAAAAATGCAGTTCGAATGCCACTTATAAGTTTATGAAACAAACAAACAAAGAATGATAAACAAACAAACTAATTAGCTCCCCAGCGAAGTTGCCATTTTCTTACAGGGAAAAGTGTCTATTTAGAACTGCTCTATCCCACTAAGGTGTGACAGCTGCCTTAGAAAAAGACAGAGAAAAACTACTTTTGTATTTCCTTTATGAACTATAGATAGAGAGGAATAGAAAGAACCAACCTGTGTCTTGCGCTATTCCTTTGATCTAATCCCTCTCTTCTTTAATAGTCTCCAGCTACCTGCTCCCTTACTTGCCCAGCTTCACAAAATACCTGTAAGATCACAGAAGAAGAACACTATACAAAGACATGGATCTATATTCATAAACAACTTAGGATCAGATTTAAGTTAACCATACAAATGTAACAAGCATCAATGATACAAAAGCATGGAGGAAAACTCAAATAGCTTTTATTGATAAACAAGAAAAGATCCAGGAGGAGTTACAACCAGTGGTTCCTGACCTAGCATCAACCTCCCAGCAAAGAAGCCCCTCTTCACCTCAAACAAAGCATAGATCACCCAACAATCTGATGTTTGTCTCAAAAAACCAACAGCAATTCCTTACAATATGCAAAATTCCAGCCTCTAGATCTCTGGGATGAGGGATCCATATATAGATATCTGTAAGGAGGATGAGTCAGCTTGTGATTTTATTATTGTCTTCTCTCTGTCAGTTCTTGCCTCCACTTGGAGACTGAAGGCCTCTTACTCATCCTTGGTCGAATTCAGTGAGGCAAGTGTCACAGGAGAAGATTCTGGAAGCTTCCATTGTCTCTCCACCTCACGGAATGACACTGCCATTTGTCATTTCTCACCCATCACACCCCACAGAAGGGACTTTTGAAATGCAACGCACCCTCACAGTGTATTTAGGTGCAATGCAATGCACCTAGCCAGTGCAGCAGCTGAAATGATCCTGTTTTGACCTATTCTGAGCAGTTTCTGATGGAGAACTTCTGGGAGAAGCTGTAATTTATTGACCTTGTTCCTTTAGGGGTTAGAACAACACTTTTAGGGACTTAGGAGCCCTTGGTTTATGGACATTTCATGCTTGGATTTGTAAGGTGCAAAATTGTTTATAACAGGTGGTTATACAAACTGATCAATAAACTCTATAAAGTTGAATTCTTGTGATTGTCTTCTGATCATGGAGGTCCAGAAGATAATGGACTGAGGGTCTCCTTGCTAATCAAGCTTCTGCGCTAAAAAGGGAAACCTATATGTCTAAAATAAAATGAACATATACATAAGAATAGAAGAATATAAAAACATTCCTTCAATTAGAAACTGAAGGAATTGTTCATGAATTACATTTTCCAAGAAATGACCATTGTCAAAGGTGACTAATAGTCCTTCTATAGAAAGGGTGGATAGGAAGCCAAAAATAGCCTCATCTACCCATTCATCTCAATAGTAACCAAGTATTCTTGACAAGAAATAGATAATCTGTTTACTCCTTTGAGGGAAACTAGAAGAGGGATAAGGGGGATTTTTCTTGGGGAGTTGGGAATCTTCTAGGAGGAAGACTTCAAAAATCTTCTCTCTCTGGGGGAAGGTGAGTTTCTGATAGATTTCTTTGAGAGCTTCAAGGGAAAATGGGATGATGGAATCACTATAAGGGACTTGCAACATTTGGTTTATGCTCTCAGAAGTAATGATGAAGAGGATTTCACCATTGGGGGAAATGATAGCCCTCTTACTTGAGAGGTAAGAGGCATGACACTTTAGGAAAAATTTAGGGAACTAATAAGACTGGGGGAAAATGAACAGGGGTATTCTAGACTACCATAGGCTGATTTCATCATATTGGTCAAGGTAATTGTCATGAAACCAACAACATAACTCGAAGAGGTCGAATTCACACTGCGTCTCGGAAATCTTATAGTCTTTGTCAATAAGAGGGATGTGGTCTAAATCCATAAGGGGAGTGAGCATGGGATTCTCCATAATGGCAATTTTGGGGGCCATCATGGTAACATAATGAACGCGAGAGAGATTGATAGAGAGAATTTGCATAATATCTTAGTAATTCTCGGGAAACGTTTAGGTGGGAGTTCCTCGGTAAATCAATTGGAGATAGGAAATTCATCTACGAAAAGTTTCTGATAGGCGTGAGAGAGAGGGTGAGAGCGATGTATAGTAGGAAAAAGGATAAAAGCATGTAATTGTGAGATAAAATAGAGCCATATAGGTCATAAATGGAGCAGAACCGTTAGATCAATGGTTGTGAGTTGCGTTAACTCTGCAATGGAACAGAGGAAGCGGTAGGAAACTGTAATGGGACGGGTGCAACAGCCGTCGACATGGCAGATTGGGATAGGTAGATGAAGTCATGGGGCTGTTGGTGGGAAGTGAACAAAGGAGGGATATGTGGTGTCAGCGGAATGGAGGTTGAGCAAGGACATGACGGGTGACCGTTGGCAGGAAGGCGAGTTGTAGTGGGATGGCAGAAACCACTTTCGATGGGAGGGTAGGTTGTTTGTAGTATACGAGGTGGGGTCTGAAATTATGAGGAGTGGACATGTAGTGACAGGGAAACTACTTTTCGGACCCCACCCCCCCTGCCATTAAAGAGAATCACTGTGGTGGGGTCTGAAATTACTTAAAGGTCATCAGATCAAAGCGGGATGATGATCGGGGGAGGTAATATGTGCAAGGTTTAATGCCGATGGTCCCACCTAGTATTTCGATTGTATATATTTTTACAATAAAGTCCACACTTTAGAAAAATGACCATATTCACCAATTACATAATAAATCCAATTTTTTCCTACCCTAATGTAACTTTAAACCAATGAGGGTGCATTTAAATGTAAAAACCCTATTTATTTTTTCATTCTTAAAGGACTAAGAATATTTATTTCAACAACTAAAATAATATAACAACTGCATTAATTTAGATTAAACTATTGGATCAACTTATTCACCTATTCTACCTATCTAATCTCAGCCAAGATTACACTGTTTTCCTAGGTTATTCACTCTAATATAATCAACATAAATTGAAACTTGCTTGAACATGTGATCTGAATTGGATCCTTAAACTCTCTTAAAGTTACCCAAACTCTGTAAAGAAACTCATGTCGAAGTTCAAAGTCTTGTGGATATCGAGCTTATCAAAAATAACCTCTAAACAATGGCAATTTGTGGTCAGCATGGAACAACAAGGACCCTTAGTCAAAGCACGTAGACCATTGGCCCATGGTGATCGCACACTGGCACAAATTGGCAATCGAGAGGGCAAATCCAAAAACAGAGGCAGTTTCTGATATGAGATCAGCGCTAATCGCGTATCGCAGGGCATCCTCCTCAGTGAAGGAAATCCCCAAGTGCTCGGTCATGGGGAAAATGCATAATATTGTACAGGAATCGCCGATTCCGTCAGAAGGTGGGTCCCGCACCAAAAACGGCAGGATATCATGAGCACTTCAAGCGATAAGCGAGTTCGACTGAGTCTCGCGTGATTCCATACACTGGGTGACACATGTCCAGCAGATGAGAGAGAAAACTGCTCACATCGCGCGAGTAAACGTCACGCAACTTACCCGCGCGATATGGATAGAGACTGTAGGATCTGGAGGCTCTAGATCAATGGCAAAGATACGACCGATGGATGACTAGATTTGACAAAGTCATAAAGCAGATTGTGCGGGACTTTGAAGTCTAACGTGGACGATGAGTTTGCAGAGATTCGTGTTTCATGGGCATTCTTGGAGTAAATGGAAATAATGGCCATTTCAAACGATCGAGTGTTTCCAATGAACCTGACACTTATCCATTATAGAATAGGTGGCCACTTCCCAGTGAGGTGTGATGTAGTGACTATAACAACTAAAGAAAGGATTCGAACGGATAGAGGCAGGGAATGAGAGAGCTGAAATCATAAATGAACAGTCAGGAAGTAGATGGCTTAAAGCTACAGATTGATAGAGATAGAGGGGGGAGAAGAAGAGAGGAGAGCGAATAGCGAGAAAAATCTGAATGCGCAGAGAGTCTTTGGAGTCACTCGAAGGTTGAGTGAAAAGCCAGAGAGCTCAGTTGACAGTAGGATATTGTTTTTGGAGTTGCTTGGAGATCGAGCGACTCACAGAGGCATGCAAAGGTCAAGAGAAAGAGCTTAGAGAGCCAGAGTAGAGAGCCATGAGCCAAGAGCCAGAGCTAGAAATTCGAAGAGCTCTAAGAGCCAAGGGATAAGATAGTGTTCTGAACCCAATGTTCCTATTTAAAACATTAGAGTTGAGTGTGGAACTTGTAAAAGAACTATTGCCATAATCCTAGGGAGCCTAGTCAAGTTGACTAGAGCTCAAGGAGACGTAGCCCAAGAATTTCTAGTGAACTCTGTATTAAATTGTTGTCTTACGTGTTTTCTTATTACTGCATTTGTCTATTATCATATGTATTTACATATCAGCATGAACAACCGAATTTTAAAAGCACATAAACAGTTAAAAACACATGCCAGCATACACCTTATTTTCAAGCATTTGTTAATTCCACATTGGTTAATCATTAAGACTTGGGAAAATTTAAAGCTTTGGAAGTGGCAGAGGTTCTTGTAAGTTAGACAAGAATCCTAAGAGCCCAATTTTTAGATTAGGTGGTATCAGAGCTTAAGATTGATTAACCCCACTGTTATCACAAAATCAAGCACTGAAGGCTGCTAATCAGTTAGACTCTATGTAACTATTTCAAACCAGACTTTTGACTAAGGCTTAGCCTCCTTAGTCTGAGAGGGCTCTCTCAAAGGGTTATTGATTTTAAATATTGATGAGATGGCTAACTCTTGCAAAGTAAATTTAACATATAAATTGGTTGGACAAACCTTACAAAGATTTCCATTGGGCTCATGGAGTTAATCATCATTTCAGCAAACTATAAAACCACTCATTCATATAAGTCAGGGCATGTAATGTTTAAACACTCAAGACACCTCTCAAATAAACCTCAACTTACAAATACACACAGGAAATCAGAGCAGCAGAGTGAATTCTGAGTGATTGTGTATCTATGAAGCTGTAAAACATAAAGGATAAAACAAAACCACATATATCTTGAGCATCTGAAACAATGTATGAATCCTGAGAAGAAAAAGCAGTCATTTGTATTACTGAAAACAAGTTCTTACATAAGCCAAAATAAACTCTGTTTCTCAAAAACATCCAACCCTCATTACATCAAAGTTTGATCTATATATAGAGATACACCCTTAACTAATTTGAGCTTCCTCCTCCAGCATGAGGGGAGCTCGATGACTGCTACTAATTACCCCTATCTACCATTTAACTAACTCATTAAATACATTGAGTGCTGAGCTGTAATTACAAAGAGTCCTAACTAAACTAAAACTCTGATTCTATTCTCCTCGTAGCATGATTCTTTCTTGATCCTTGACACCTGTCTCCTTTTAGTTTGGCCGAGATAGCTGAGAGAAGGATGCAATGAACAAGCTAGCTTTGGATACTGAATGCGCTGATGGTTCATTAATCATAAGGATAAAACCCCTGTTTTTCCGGTCCTTGTCTCCCACCATTCTTCAAAAATTAAGCAGCATGTTCCCAGCTCTTTAATACCCCAAAAATAACGAGCATCACCATATTCCCAAATGTGCTGGAAGCTTTGTTGATTGAACAGGTGTATAAGCCAAAATTCTTCGTATGCATCTCCTTCCAAAACCCTAACAACCGGTAATAAAGTACCTTTATCAAAGCTTTAACTTAAGACAAAATATTTCACCTTTGCAAAAAGGCACACTTGTCATTATCTGAATGGCTATGCTAGCCTCATGTGGTCTCCTTAATGTTCCTTAGGTATTTCCTTTGATAATTTTCTGATCCTACCATCAAACTGTTTGTCTTCATCATAAAACAACACCTACAGCAGTTTCGTAGCGCGCTACGAAACTGCTGTTTTTGCTAAAACAGAGTGTATTTGCCTTAAGGAATTTTTTGCTTGGACTTTTGACTTTTTAAACCTCCTTTACAGGTGGCAGAGACCTATATGCCTTCAGAATAATGGAACTTAAACAAAATTTGACAAAATTTAGAATATGACCTTTCTCACCATCAATGAGCAGCCAGTTAACCTAGCTGTGCTTTTAAATCTGCAACCTCTCTCCTTAAAGCTTTGTTTTCAGCTCTTAAACGCATGTTCATTTTTTTGATGAGTTTAGCTTGTTTGAGAGCTGGAACTGTCCATGTATACACATCAGCCATTGAATCCACTTGACCCACTAGGTTTTTACTACCTTTTAACACAGCTCTTCGATAGTTGGCATACCTCACTGCAAGCTCCCTAGTGACATTCTTTGCCTTGGCAATTTCATCTTTTGCTGCCTCCATCTGGTTCTTTATGGCTATGATATTACCCCCTTGGGAAATAATGACTGTTCTGTTCTTGCCTTTTTGCTTGATTTATTCTGCCTCCTCTGTTCTAAACAGCTCTTCAACTACCTCTGTTCTGGGCATTTTTAAAACTTTCTCTCCTTTATGCAGCTTCTCAGCTTCCCTTACTTGTTTCCTTGTAACCGGCCTTCGTGGTTTGAAAATAAATTCCTCACCAGGTTCATCAAACCTTCGTCTCTTTGAAGCTTTGGAATTTTTAGTGTTCTCCGGTGATGATTGAGTCAAATCAATGTGCATTGGTTCAATATGCACTGGTTCAACCTGCTCAAACTCAATTGCCTCAAGCAAATCACTCAAACTGGCCTTAGATATTGGACTTTCCTCAACAGCTACTGATTTGCCCTTCTCTTTGCTTAATTGACTCCTTGTCTTAACTCTTGATACTTTTTCAGACCCACTTGATCCAGGTACATCTTTCTTGTGCTTGACCTCTTCTTTTGATGATGGCTGAGGTGACTCTTTAATAACCAAGGGCTTCACTGATTTTTTCAACTTAGACTTGGTCTTCTTTTTATCTCTTGCCTCCTTTCTAAGCTCAGCTATTGTGGGTTCCTCAACTGATTCTTCTCTTTCTTTAACCGGCTGTGGAGTTAGGCCTATTTTACTCTGGAAACCAGCCATAAAGATGAAAGAGTTCCAATCCCTACCAATTTTCTGAAGACCATCCAGTACTAACAGTTTCACTAAACCATGGTGAAATAATGATGTCTCACAGTCATCCTTTCTTAATTGCACTTTATCACACATTTTGCTGAGACTACGAAACAGGTAAAATGGAATATCTATGGATGCTTTACCAGTAAAATGCAACAACAACTTGAAGTGATAGGAGTAAACCTTGTTATATCTACCCTCACAGGTTAAATACTTTTGAATACATGTAAGAAGAAGAGCATAGTGCTCCTTAACATAGCTTCTAGGCACTGCCTTTGTTAAATCCTCATTCACATATGCCTCTTTAAGAAATTCTTTGCAGGGGTTCAAATCAAATTTAAAGTTCTTAAACCACTCCTGCCCCCCTCTTGGAATCTCAGTTACATTAGCAATTGCCTCTGGAGATACTTGAAATTCTAACATAGATACTTTAGAATTTAAACCTGTAAAGTTCAAGGCAAACTCTTTTGTTACCTGAGCATGGCCACCCTGCAGCTTCTCACAGAAATTCCAATAGCCAGCATCCTTGAAAGCCTTCCTGACACCTTCATCTCTCAATGCAAGGTCCAATCCTTCAGGCTCTGTTCTCTGACATCTTCCAGACCGATGCTCCTTCCTCTCCATTCCGCTTTCGAAATTTTTTTTGCACAGAGAATCACCACCAGCTTCAACTCAAATGGCAAATTCAATTTTTTTTTTTTAAACACAGGCTCGCTTGTAATCAGGCTCTCTTGAAAAAGAAACTCGGGCTCGTTTGCAATTCAAATATTTTTTCACACAAGCTGGCCACTTTATGCATCATTAACAAACATCATAAAACACCCATGCATGATAAAACCGTTTGAATGATTTTTATGTGCATGCCTACGAATCTATTGGTGGAGTGATGGCTCATAAGTGTTTGGGAGGTACGCCAACTGACAATAACCGGACGGACACAATGACTCATCCCCCAGACGTGACCCTTTAAGAATCTGTGCTGCAAAATGCCCGAATCCGCGATTTCGTAGCGCAAATAGTTATAAATTAGCAAAATGCGCTACGAAACGGCTGGATGCTGACGTGTTGCGAAATGGCTAAAACATAATTGCGCTGCAAAATCAACCAATAAGACTGCGCTGCGAAAATACGGAAAGGACCAGTGACATGTACAAGATATGAAATGGCTTATGCAATCATGATGGAGGATGACCAACAGTATTTGAGAATGATTCACATCAAAGCCTTTTAGAAACATGACCCCTAAGTAAGAAACATAGGAAAAAAACCATTTGACACCCATTTTTTGACAGTGAACTTTGGACAAAAATTATATACATGTGACTGTAGTTCTAGGTGATAACACCCACCTTCAAAGAAAGTTTTATCAGAGTGCTTGATTGACAGGGCAAAGATTGCCTGTCTGAAAGGTTTTTGGACAGTCAAGGATTGATTGCCTCATTGATTGTATGCTTGGTTGCAGACTGACTATTGTTCGAGTTTGCAGAGGTAAAGGGAAAGCTATTGATAGCTAAATCTAGGAAGGACAAGAAGGAAGAAGGGCTGAAGGCATTATTCTATCCCAAAGGACCTCAAGGCAATCCTTGAAGCACAAAAGGTTGTTGTAAGAGGTTACTGAATAAGCTCTTTAATAATCTTGTTTGAAGTTCTTTTTTTCATTTACATAATGATGACTTCTACAAGTGAATCCTCGAATTTTTATTTCTTCACAAGTTCCTTTGATGGAGACATGAAGCAAGACTTGTTCATCATGTCGAACAAGGTAAGAGAAATGTATGAGGATAGAAGGAAGAGCAGCATACTTAGAGAGCAGTTGAATTCCATGGAGGAAGAGAAGCATATGATTTCTAGAAAATTGCAAGAAATGGAGAGGCAACTTTGTATCGCAAATGTAAACCTAAAAAGGATGCATGATTTGGAGTCACAACTCTTTGTTGCCAAAGAAACCTTGATCAAGTATCAGCTTGAAGAAGAGGTAAACCATTCCAATTTGTCTTCAAATTCTTCTAAGAATTCTTATATTGGTTCTTTTTAAAAACATATTAGAGGCATAGGTTCCAAGCTAATGTCCAAGATGGGCTATGAAGGAAAAGGATTGGGAAAATATGCACAAGGTATTGTTGAGCCAATAATGGTTGAGGAAAGGCCTAAGTATTTGGGTCTTGGTTATGGACAGTCTTACGGAGAGAGTTCCAAAGCTTCCATGAAGGCCATTGAAACAATTCCAAAAAAGAGTTTCATTGCAGGTCCTCTACCTCATAAGTGTGAGGATTTTATTCAGGGGGAATGCAATAGCTCGAACATCATTTGCAAGATGCAAGTGTTCAGAAGCACACACTTGAACCAGAGAGTTGTGGAAACTTTGACAGCCTTGAAGAAAGTGATGGTGTTCCAAAGGGAGCCACTTCTTCATTTGCTTCACCTACTTCTGAAGGCAATAAAGGTGAAAAAGGAAAGTATAAAACTAGTTCTAAACACATTCCTTTTGATTTTGTAAAGCCTGGAAAAAGAATTACATGTTCCTTTTGTGGTTTGGATAACCATTATGTTTCTAGATGTTGGAAGATGATGGCCACATACAAGAAACTTTTGAAGGAAAAGAAGCAAGCAGCCAATGGCCCACAGGACAAGGCAAATCTTGTTGTCAAAAGGATGCACATGTGTTGCACTTACTTCCATAAGCAAGGGCATCTTGCTAAAAGGTGTTGGACTTTAAATCCAGCACTGCTTCCACCAAATCTGAAGGAGAAGGTGGAAAAAGAAAATGGCAAGGATGGAAATAAAGGTTCCATGATTGATGTGTTTCAGGATGATTCACATATTGATGATGTTGTGCAAACCAAGGAGGGGCCTTTGAAATGGATTGGTAAGAAATGGTTAGAATTCTTATCCAATTAAGACTGCATGTCCTTTGATGCATCTATTTGCATTTCTTTGTGGAATAAATGCAAGCTGCGGGATCTTACCAAAATGGTAAATGGAAAGAAGTTAAGTAGGAAGCTCACTTTATTGCTGCAACAATATGTTCATTTCAGCTTCAAAAGTACAGTGTACTTAAGCAAAAGTTGATAAATGGAATGCATGCATGAGCATGAGATGCATGTAATGTTGGCTTGGGAGAAGTTAACTTGGTCTCCAAAATGGAGATAATGATGAAGTGTTTCATCTTTTGGAAAAGAGTCCTAAAGGTCTTTTTCTACATGCTTGACCTGAAGGGTCATTTGTTTTAAAGGCATGTTTTATTGGCTTGTTATCTAGTCAATCATTTGTTTGCAGATATAAGACAAGGAAGGGTTCACAAGATGTGAAATAAGTTTCTTTGTTGAAGTAGGAGTTAGTCCATCCAGTTGTTGTCTGTATACCTGCCGTTGTTAACAGTTGTTGTTGGAAGCTTTTCAAACTGGTACAAATGAAAGTTTTGTGGAGCAGATGTACTTCACATTCGTTTGAGCCACCTTGGATCAAGGATCAAGGTAAAGAAGTTCAAACTACCTTCTGTAAACTTCATAGCAAAAGTTTTGCATGAAGTCAAGGAGGAAAAAAGTTCTTCCCAAGACAACCAACCCATCCAAGAAGGGAAGTGGTTAGAGATTGTGGTTTAGAGGCACTATGCAAAGGCAAGTGTAGAGAGGCTGAAAAAAGAGGGTGTTGTTACTCTCATTTACTGCTCAGATCAGTATATCAATATTTTGGTGGACCAAAAGTTCTTTTAATGGGAAGGCGTGATCCGAATTGGATCCTTAAACTTTCTTAAAGTTACCCAAGCTCTGTAAAGAATCTCATGCCGAAGTTCAAAGTCTTGTGGATATTGAGCTTATCAGAAATAACCTCTTAACAATGGAAATTTGTGGTCAGCACGGAACAACGAGGACCCTTGGTCAAAGCGCACAGACCGTTGGCCCATGGTGACCACGCACTAGCACAAATTGGCAATTGGGAGGCCAAATCCAAAAACAGAGGCAGTTTCTGAAGCGCTAATCACATAACGCAGGGCATCCCCCTTAGTGAAGGAAAGCCCCAAGCACTCGGTCACGAGGAAAAGGCATAAAAATGTACGGGAATAGCCGATTCCGTTAGAAGTCAGGTCTCGCGCCAAAACTGGCTAGATATCATGAGCACTTCAGGTGGTAAGCGGGTTCGACCAAGTCCCACACGATTCCATACACTGGGTGACACGTGTCCAGCAGATGAGAGAGAAAACCACTCACATCATGCGAGTAAAGGTCACGCAACTTACCCACGTGCTATGGACGAAGACCGTAGGATCTAGAGGTTCTATATCAACGATGGAGATGCGACCGATGGATGACTAGATTTGACAAAGTCATAAAGAAAATTGTGTGGGACTTTGAAGTCTGACGTGGATGATGAGTTGGTAGAGATTCGTTTTTCGCGGGCATTCTTGGAGTAAACGGAAATAACGGTCGTTTCAAACGATTGAGTGTTTTCGGTGAACCTGACACTTATCCATTATGGAATAGGTGGCCACTTCCCTATGAGGTGTGATGCAATGACTGTAACAGCCGAAGAAGAGATTCGAATGGACAGAGGCAGGGAATGAGAGAGCTAAAAGTGGAAACAAATAGTTAGGAAGCAAATGGCTTAAAGCCACAGACTGACAGAGATAGAGGGGGGAGAAGAAGAGAGCTGAGCAAATAGCTAGAAAAATCTGAATGCGTAGAGAGTCTTTGGAGTCACTCGGAGGTCGAGTGAAAAGCCAGAGAGCTCAATTGACAATAGGATATTGTTGTTGGAGTTTCTTGGAGGTCGAGCGACTCACAGAGGCATGCAAAGGCTGAGAGAAAGAGCTTAGAGAGCCAGAGCAGAGAGCCATGAGCCAAGAGCCAGAGTAAGAACCAGAGCCAAAGCCAAGAGCCAAGAGCCGGAAATCCAAAGAGCTCTAAGAGCCAAGGGATAAGATGGTGTTCTGAGCCCAATGTTCCTGTGTAAAACATTGTAGTTGAGTGTGGAACTTGTAAAAGAACTGTTGCCATAATCCCAAGGAGCCTAGTCGAGTTGACTAGAGCTCAAGGAGACATAGCCCAAGTGTTTTGGGTGAACTTCGTATTAAATTGTTGTCTTATGTGTTTTCTTATTGCTACATTTGTCTATTATCGTATGTGTTTACATACCAGCACGAAAACCGAATTTTAAAAGCACATAAACAGTTAAAAACACATGCCAGCATACACCTTATTTTCAAGCATTTCTTAATTTCTGCATTGGTTAATCATTAAGACTTGGGAAAATTTAAAGCTTTGGAAGTGGGAGAGGTTCTTGTAAGTTAGACAAGAATCCTAAGAGCCCCATTTTCAGATCAACATGATTAAATTTTATGTTTCAAGCACAAAGGTATTGTGGGATTTAGACAAGCTTCACAGAATTTCATGAATTTATTCTTTGCAAAACCAACAGACTATCAGTGGCACTTCAACCATCATCACTTTCACATTTATTGATTTTTTTGGGGTTCTTTTATCATTTCTTTTCTTTTTCCTTTTTCTATTTTTTTATTTATAGCCTCTTTACATTTTTCATTTTTATTTTCTATCTTTTTTTGGAAATCATTTGCAGTAAGAAATATTATTTACAATCTGAAATACTGAAAGAAATCATTCAATCATCACTTGATCCTATAAATTATAGGGCCCTAATAGTGGCTCTAGCTAGGGATGTTACTTCCTAGTGAAGTGTCAAGAACACAGTAGGCTAGTAGCCTTGATTCCTTATCTTTCGTGTTTGACTGCATCTAATTTTTTCTGTTTATTGTAGTTATGGTGGAAAAATGCCTAAAATATTAGGGCCTTCTCCATGAGCTTCAACTTTCAGACATAAGCTACCCACTCATGACAATACAAAGTAAATGGTATCTAAAATGGGTGTAACAGAAACTGTTATTTAGTCCTAAAAAAACATAATGCTTTAGCATCCTGCCATTGACAGGTCCTCCAGGTAACTTTGTTCCATCTGTGTTCTTCAAAAAAATGCATTGTTACCTCTGTAAGCATAAATAATGTAAGGTCCCATCCACAAATTGTCAAACTTACCATGCTTTCCTTTCTCTTCTCTTCTAGAATCCCATTTCAGAACATGATTGTTGATCTGAAAATCATCAGCCTTAATTCTTTTGTCAAATGTCTTCTTGATGCTTTCTTGGATCAACTGAGTTCTGTTATGAACTTCCTCTCTTGACTGCTGCAAATGAATTGTCTGGTTTATTCTCCTCTGTAAATCATTTGGTTCAACCTCCAATTCTTGTAGCATTTTTAAAATAGGAATTCCCAACGAGGTTGGAAAAACAACATCTATTCCATAAACTAGCTGGTATGGAGACATGCCTATTGACTTTTTGGTATTAAGCTTGTCTTCCCACAATGCATTGACTAGCTTGTTGTGCCATGATTTCTTGTTCTCCTGCAACAAATTTTTAATAATATTAACTAAGGTTTTATTGGAAGATTCTGTGTGTCCATTACATTGAGGGTAATAGGCTGTAGAATGTCCCAATGTTATCTGATATTTATTGCAAAAATATACCATCCTCTTTGACCTAAAAGCTACAACATTGTTAGTAATAATTTTCATAGGGCATCCAAATATTGCAAGGATATTATTCTCCAGGAATTTTATGATGACTACATCAGAGGCTTGTCTAGCCAATATGGCTTCTATCCATTTTGTAAAGTAATCAATGGCTGTAAGAATCCACTTATTGTGGGCAGATGAGGCAAGGTGAATTTCTCCTATAAATTCAAGACCCCATTGTTGGAAAGGAGTTTCAGTAGATATATGCCTTAAGGGTAAAGGTAATAGTTTCTTTTTGCCTTCGAATATTTGGTGTTTGTGGCATGAAGTAACTTTCTTTTAGACATTAGAAAATAAGGTGGGAAAATAAAAACCTGCTCTCAAAATCTTATTGGCAGTAGTATTCCAGTATAGGTGTTCACTGCAGTATCCTTCATGAAACTCTTGCATGACTTTATCTTCTTCATTTTTCAACAAACAGTTCAGTAAAACTCCACTAGCATCTTTCAAATACAAATTTTCATCCAAAATACAAAACTTGGCAGCTTTAAGTTTAATAAATATAGATTTGTTTTAGTTAAACCAAGAGGATCTTGTAAATTATGTAGTACATAAATAATGTTTGCATACTAGGGAGAGGAAGCAAAAGCTTCTTCTACCTATGGAGTCGTTAACTCATCTAGTTCATTGAATATTGCTAGAAAATTTATATCTAAAGCATGTAATTTAGATTCTAACATTAATTTTGCTAACCCTTGACCTTTGATGAGTTTAGTGGGTAGGATTTCAATATCATATTCTAATATAACATAAATCCACTTACCCCTTTTCCCATCGGGATCATTTTGGGTCAGTATATCTTTTACTACTACATTTGGAACAAAAGCAATAATATGTGAATGAAGCATATACACTATAAAATATTTTATTGCTTTTACCAGGGACAAAGCGTGTTTTCCATAATGTCATATTTCAATTTTTCATCTATCAAAGCTTTGCTAAAGAAAGCAATAGGCTGTTCATGGCCTTCATTATTTTTCTGCAAGAGAACTGCAGCAATTGTGTGCTCAGAAGAAAATGAAAAAATTAGGAAATCCTTTGTAAAATCTGGACTAATTAACACAAGAGCCTGAGTTAAAGCCTGTTTTACCTTATTAAATGATTGTCTAGCTTCCATGTTCCATTTCACCTCAGTGTCTTTCCTTAACATGTTGGTTATATTCTTTAAAAGTTCTGCTAAATTAGGAATGAATCTCCTCAGAAAATTTATCTGTCCAATAAAAGATTGAACTTCCTTTACATTTATGGGGGGATTAATTTTGAGTATAGCTTCAATTTTGCTGGGATCTATTTTGATTCCTTCCTTTGAAATTATGTGTCCTAGCAGTTTTCCTTCTTGCAAACCAAACATTGTTTTCTTGGGGTTGAGGGAGATACCAAATCTCCTACATTTTTCAAAGACTCTTCTGAGGTGATTTAGGTGTTCCTCATCTGTTTTTGAAAAAACAGTGATGTCATCCAGGTATATGACTATGAAATGACCCATTTCATCAGCAAAGGTAAAATCCATTGCTCTATGAAAAGTAGCTCCAGCATTCATTAGACCAAAAGGCATTTTCACATACATGAAAGTTCCTTAGGGTGTAGTAAACGTTGTCTTCTCTTAATTGTTTGGGTGTACTAAGACTTGGTTATAACCCAAAAAGCCATCTAATAGGGAAATTATGCTAAATCCAACCACCTTCCCCAAAATGTGGTCCATATTGGGCAGAGGGTAGTTTTCTTTTAAAGAGGCTTTATTTACATTCTCAAAATCAATACAGAGGTTGATCTCACAAGTCTTTTTTTGAGTGGGAACCAAATTGGATACCCATTTGGAATATCTCAAGGGCACTATGATCTTTGCATCATACATTCTTTTTACTTCTTTTTCAATAAGAGGCATAAGCTTTGGGTTGATTCTCCTTAATTTCTGTTTAAAAGGTTTATGATCTTCTTTTAAGGGAATCTTATGTTGTATAATTCTTGTGTCATAGGATTTTAAATCCTCATAACTCCAAGCGAAAACATCAACGAATTCTTTGAACAATTCAATGTACTTTAGCTTCTCAGCTGGGGGTAACGATTTGGACAGTTTGATCATTTTGGGTTCTTGTTCAGTCCCAATATTGTGTTCCTCAATACCAGCTCCAGTGGGTTCAATTTTGGGCTTCTTAGCTACATCATTGAAATCAAACAAATCTTCTAATGGAACAAGCCCTCTAGGTAAGACATTATCTTTGAGCTATAAAATTCATCTATTTCATTCAATTCTAATTTATTCACACTATTATGTACAATGTCTTCTACATCAAGTTATATATCTATATTAGCATCTTCAAATTCCTCTTTCGACTGCAAAAACTTCTCAATCTAGGCATCATTTCCAAAAACCTGCCAATATCTAATGTTATCAGGTACGGTTGGTCTATTTTTCACTTCAACAATAAATTTGAAAGTAGGACGAAATGGTAATTTACAAGTGCATGCCGAAGTAGCAAGACAATCAGGTATAATATTTTGATCTCTTGAAACGACAGACAAATTATATTCAGTGAAAGAATCTAGAAAATCTAGCACAACATTCATATATGATCTCATCCTTGGATGTTTTGGAGAATATTCTCCTTTGATTTGTTTTATTACCAACTTAGAATCTCCATTAATGGCAATACATTCAGCACCAACTTCTTTGAAATTTGGAACCCTAATATTAAGGCTTCATACTCTGCTACATCAATTTATAGGAATGACCCTCTAAGTGATGAGTGTAATAATTGGAAACCCATATACCACCACCTGCCCCTTCTTTACTAACAAATCCATCAAAACTCAAATTCCATAAAACTTCGTCTGATTTATCCTATTCACTGATTAATGTTTGACATTCCTCAGTGTGACATAATGCAGTGTTTTGATTAGGAACTTGTTCTTGTACATTTGCATCATTATACAAAATAAATGAGTCAAGATCTGAATGGACAGAGTATAAGGGATAATTATCAGGTCTCTCCCGAGTTGTGACCATGAATTTCATGAGTTTCTCCCTATAAAGTCTCCTATTCTGACCAAATACCAGGATTGTAGTGTAAGTAATATCCATCTGTAAGGTTCCCTAGTGTTTGGCTCCCCTAAATGGGAAAGCAACATGCCATATTTGGGAGCTATATCAACAACAACTATGTCCATTAGCACACTTTTGGATGGTATTTGGACCATGTTGATAAATAAATAATTTATAAGTCCAAGGTACTTTACTTGACTGGAATCAAATGAATACAGATATTTATACCTTCTGGTTCTATCTAAGCCCAATTTTTCCATGATTACCTTAGGCATAAGATTGTGGGAGGCCCCTGAGTCATGCATAGCATAATTGTGTAAGATTTTATCATGAATGGTCAAACTAACATAAAAGGGAGGTACATCTCCCTCTTGAAGTTTACCATCGACTTCAGGGCCAAACAATATTTCAGGTTGATCTTCTAATACATTGATTGTATCAGCATTCTCTCCTATGCTCAAAGATTTCATTACCTGTGATCTATAGGCAATTTTATTCATTAATTTTGTCAAGGGGATGGGTATTTTGAGTTTCACCAATTCATTTTCTATATTAAATGATGTCTGAGATTTATTTAAATTGGAAGCCTCTTGTTTATCAGCCAAATTCTTTTGGGAGATGTCTCTGTGTTGGCTAGTAGAGGGATCATTAGTTTGAATTGATTTGGATGCAGTATCAGGTTTTTTCTGGATTGGAACATGAGGATTCTTTCTAGCAAGAATATCAACGTTCTTCTTGGTAGGTGTTTCACCTAGATTTTTAGTTGGAGTATCAAGTGTTTTCCTACTCCTCAGATTGTATTGCTTATGGACTTCCATAATGGCATTCTCAAAACCTTTCTTATAATCTTTTGATTCTTTAGGTTCTATTTCATCTTGGGATAACAGGAAAAGGTCTTGTTCTTCCTCAGTAAGAAAAATAGAGTCATTATCATTTACTCCCATTAAATTTATTTGAGTGTCCTCTGTATCATCAGCTACCTCAACCTCCTCATATGTATAATTTTCTTGGAAAGGAGGTCTTACCTGTTGGTCTGGACCTTTTGGGTCCCTTTGTTTGATCTGGGGTTGATTTCTTCTAAAGTTTGGATTCCTTATTTGCTCAGTTTGATTTTCTCTAGGAGGAGCCCTATCAGTTATACTAATTCTATCCATCATTTTCTCCATTGTTCTTAGTAGATTGTCTATTTTATAATCAGTGGAAGAAGAAGATGAAGGTTCCTCTTTTATTGTTACTCTTTTTTCAGATTTTAATTTAGCTTTCTTGGCTAATAAATTAGCCTCCACTTTGAGTGCATTTTCTTGCATTTCCTCTAAGGTTGTGGGATCTCTTTCTCTCAGTTGATAATCCATATCAACATTGAATCCTTCTAGGAAATGTATCAGGGCTAAGCCCGGGGGTGGTTTAATGGCATCACGGATTGCATTGTAAACATTATTAAACCTGTCACAATATTCTTCTACAGTTTCATTAGGTCCTATCTTAAGGTTTTTGTATTCATTAAGTATCTGTAGAGGACTCTTTTTCATTTCCCACCTATTTAGGAAATGTGAAAATTAACAAGGTCAGCTATACTACCTGCTGCTAATTTTTTAAACCATTTTCTCACATCTCCACCTAAGCTCTAGGAAAATAGCCTGAGTTTTACATCATTCTCATCTACTTCATGAATATAAAAAAATTCATTCATTTTATCTATGTGTTATTGTGCATTGATAACACCAGTGCTATCAAATTGGGGAATCCTGGTCTCATATTCCTGGGGCATATTATGCAACTAGGAAGGTAAAATCAAGGGAGCATAATGAGCAACCATGATGTATGGTCTTGTGGGAGCTATATATGTAGGATTTGTTGGAATATGTTGGGTTACTATTTGTGATACTACTAGATGAGTAGTAGAAAATACAGAATAGGTAGGGTCGAATGATGTTGGATGAACTCATTGCGAATAGGAAGCTAATGTTGCAATATTAAGAGTATAAATTTCAACAGATTGCTGAATGTAAGTTTGATGTATAGCCTGATCAAGTGCTGACACAAGATCTTGTAGTTTTTTAATGTTCTGGAGGGCTTGCTGATCCAAATCATGTTCAACATATGGTCTTATTGATTTGTAGGGATGAAGAATGGATTCATCAACCACTATCTGATCAACAAAAGCTTCAGACTTGGCCCTAAAAATACTGCGTTCGAAGGTAAGTCGAATTGAATATCTTGTATGGTGTCGAGGTTTTTAGGAAGGGAATTTGCCCTAGAAAGGGGGCTATTATTTCCTTGGTTTCCACATTTACTTATTTTTCTTAGTATCCTTTTAGGATTGTCTAAAATTTTAGGTGGTTTTTATTAGGATTGACTCAGGTATGAAGTCGTTTTGGAGCCAGATCTTCAAAAATGAAAAACAACCTCTAATCCTTTATTACCAATATTTTTATCATTAGACTTCTTGAAATAAAGATGTATTAACTAGGGAAATTAACCTTATGAAATGAAATGAAGGATTATTTTTAATTCCCTGGTATGGTCACCAGAATGTTAGCACTCTATAATTTTCTGAGGTTGCAGAAGAAAAATGCAAAGGTAACCACAAACCTACTTTGGAAGCTGGGATCTAGCCCTGCCAGCTTCTGAGAGGGCTCTCTCTGTAAGATTTAACTTTGTTGTATTGAATATTAGGCTAGTTATGAAGTTTCAAGGTTTGATTTGCATTTGAATGGTTGGTTGATAACTAGATTACCATCAGTCTATGGAGTCTATTTCATAAATTACGGATGAATTTCAGTATTTACAGATAGATCTTACAAGGCAGGGTATCCAAACTGATTGGATTCTTTTAGTTTATGAGATGGGGAAGGAAGAACATATTAAGATTCACTTTAGATATAGAGCATTATTACCTAAATAAAAATGGCGGGAGTAGAGTGTAGATTTAAACAAATTATGTCCTTTACTTATCTATTGAATAATTCAGATTAAGAAACAAATGTGTCATAAACAGATAAATATTGACACATAGAACTATAGAGGCACTTCATCAATAACTTGACACAAGAATCCTGTGGAAGATCTTTCTGTATTACTGGTAAACCCGTTGATGCTTCAACAATGTACAACAGTGTTCTTCTGTATAAAAACCAACATCTATTACTTCAAAAAATGAAGTATGTATAACTTATTTACAAACATATCCTGTCAAAACCAACTAGAATGTATATAGGAATTCCTAAACTGAATCTATCTAACTTATTACAAAATTTCAGGGAAATTCAAGCTGTCTGAATTGGTGGCACTAATTTAGTGGAACTACTAGTTGTTTGGCCCTCGAATTCTATTGTGCTCTTGATGTGGAGATGTGTAGTCAAACCTTTTTTCACCCCAATAATTCACATATTTTATCCCGATGATGTTCACTCGGGTTAGTCGTCTTCAGTAATTTTCTGTACACTTCATCGACTTTAGTATATTTAGAAAATGTCAGCTTGGTAATGAATATGTGTTTAATTGCATATTGAATGTCCAGGTCATATGCCAATGCTTCCAAGAATGCCTTTCCTATCATACTGAATCTTCCAGCTGCAACCTTCGAACTGTCTCTCACCTTGGTCATTAGTTTCTCATTGTAATCAGACCATGTGCTGAGCTTATCATTAATAACTAATAAATTTGAAAGTCCTTTCTTATAGAGAGGTTCCAGCTTGGTGAAGAATCTTTGTACACCTTTTTCCATAATATGACATTTTTCTTCAAGCTATCTAGAAGATTTCTCTTAGTCAACACCTTCTTGACTTCCAATAGTGTTTATGTTTTGTCTTCAATCTCTAATTCTTCTAATTCCTGTCTGCTTTTGGAGTTAATGAATTTGATGAGTTGAGTGGCTTCATTGGGTTTGTCACCCAACTTCTTTTTGACTTCTTCGATGGCTTCATTGGCACTTTGAATTAGTTCTTGCTATTCAAAAATGATTTGTATTAAAGGCCACATGTCTATCATGTCTTCATTGATTCACTTCCAAATATTTTGTTAGGTTCCTACAATACTAGCAATTCCCCCATTACTATTGTCATTGTAGCCCTTATTGTTATTTTTGTGCCCCTATTGTCCCCATATTGTTATTACTGTGTCCTATAGAAGGCCACTATTGTTATTGTTGGCCCTTATATTATTATTGTTATGTCGGCTTTGATTATATTGTGACCCCTTAGACTCTTATATATAGAAAGGAGGTTTTGTCATTTGTATCATCCAAGAATTATTCATTTGTGTAATGTAAATGAGCTTTCCCCCTAGAAGAGCTTAAGTTCTAAGGCATTGATCTTTCTTTTCTATCTTTTTGTGAGCTGGTTCCATAACATTTGGTATCAAAGCTTTGGATTCTAGGGTTTCGTTGCTCCAAACAGGTCATTGTGGAATTTGCGCTATAACCTTTTTTTGCGACATTTCAGAAACTAAAAAAGAAACACATTTGAGTTGAAACCGTTGTACACCTTGGGTCCGAATTTCAGATCTTGTCTCACTATATTTTCGGATATATGATATGAGGAAGTTAGGGTTTTTGCAGACTGCCGAATTACATTCCAAATAGGTGACCTTGGGAAAATCATCATAACATTCTGTTTGAGCATCAGATTGAAATTTCGTAAGAAGTTATAGAAAGAGTACGGAGTGTAGCTTTCCGTGTATAGTTTTCAGATCCGAATGTCAAAATAGTGACACATGGCACGTTGTACAAGTTCACACTACCGAAAAATTATTTACTCAGTTCATCTTGGGAGATTGGGCATAACTCTTTCTTGGAGAATCCAATTTTGATCTGACTGGTTGTTCGAAAATTATATATTACAGGGAAATGGAACACATAAAATATATTGCAGAAATATAAACACATAAAACACATAAAACACATAAAACAAGAGACACAGATATACGTGGTTCACCCAATTTGGGCTACGTCCACGGAGAAATAGCCAATCCTTCCTTTGATATTATCTAGCAAACTGAAGAGATACAACCTACAGTGGATATGTTGTAATTCTCTCTTCTCCCTCACACAATCTCCTCTCTCTTTCTCACTCATAATACAATTATGCATAGACGCAATACAATTCCTTGATATATAGCAAGGGGTTGCCTTCTAGGGAAAAAAGCTCTAAATTAAACATAACTTCTACCATCATATCTTTGCCTAATGAATGGCCTAGATTGACTACGAAATTACAAAATTTTACAAGGAAAATTTACATTAGCTTCGGGGGCACTGCCCCTGATCCCTTGCCAAGGGAGGGCTCCAAATAATCGTCGCCGCCCCCTCGGACCCCGCTGGTGACACACATTTACGGGCGGCATTTCCGCCAAATTACGAACCAGGGTCCAATGTGGCTATACCTCTGAATAAATAATATAGTCACACTCCACACCCAACACTGGTGGCATTTAAAAGAGGACTCAAAGGGATACCATAGGAAGCAATTTTAGACCTTGGAGATCCGTAATTAAAGCGATACAACATATTTAATATCGAGCTTCTACAAAGTGAAAAAAGGTGTATAGTCTTTTTAAAATTTTTCATAAGTTTGGGTTGAAAAATTAGGTTGAAGTTCAAAGGGAATATTGAAGCATAATTATAATTAGTGATGCCTTGAAGAAATAAAATGGAAACACCTAGTAAGAAACTTGAAATCTCTAGCATGACTTGAAGAAGAGGAAGAAACACAACATGATATATCAAAATTACGAGACCAAGTGCAACAAATTTCACTCTCAAAAAAGGTAACTAAAGCTAAGATGAATGGCATGTGTTACACTAAAATTTGTCACCATGACTATTTGCAGTCAGTATGGCTCTATCAATAACCATACTGTCCTCCTTGGCAAGTCTTATACCTCTGCTCCTCATGTCAAACTCCAAAAAAGAGAGAAAGCCTTTAAAAAATCAATATAACTCTGGTTCTGCACTTTCTCTTACTCTTACCTACGGGCACGCACCTCAAGTACATAATACCTGCGTACTTGTACGCTCTGTCTGTAAAGGGGTGGGTGCGTACCCCTGTAAAAGTCAAAAGGCACAAGTTTTACTTCAAAAAACTTACTTGCGGTCGATTCTAGAGCATTCTAGAAGATGGTTTGATGTGGATTGAGCGCCTCCAGATGGTTCATGCATCCCAATGAAAGAGGAACTTATCCCATGAAGAGGGGAGCTATCCCTTTGAAAGAGGGGCTTATCCCATTGATGGTGGACCTATTTAACTTCCTCCAAAGCATTACAAATAGAGGCATTGGGCCAGAGGCAAGGGGGGTTGAAAGCTGAACATTCCTAAGGGTAGATGCTGCTGAAATTAGGACTCCCTTATAGAGCTTGAGAGGAGAGATCACATTCCTTTCTTAGCTTCATTTGGAAGTGGGTGAGCTGATCAAAGTAGAGGAGAACTCTTGCTGGACCCTAGGAGGGACCTGCACAACACCAAGGCGTTGGTTGTAAGGTTTCTTTTGTTTCCAATTAATACAATTAAGTTCATTTTTCTCAACAAGTTGTTATATATAATTTGTTTCATAAACTCCTTGGTCTTTATGATGAATATGTTTTATTATATGAGTTATTCAGGTGCTATGTAATCGTTTGCTTGTTTGTGTATGCAGGCTTCAAGGAGAGGAGCTCATATGGATCGAAGAGACTTGGCCGCTACAAACAGCTTTGGACTAAAGGTAAGCCTTAAACACTTGGTTGTTTTTATTTTAAATGCATATTTAGGGAAAGATAGTGCATGATTGTTTTGTTTGTCACTAGAAAAGCCTTAGTTTCTAGGGAGGTCGGTTTTGTCCGCAAAATTGACTCTTTCTGCATGACAGCATGGAAGCTAATATTAATGGCATGCAAGTTAAGATGAATGGCATGGAAGCTAAGATGGATGGCATGGAAGCTAATATGAATGGCATGGAACCTAATATGGAAGATTTGAAGATAGATTTGAATAAGTTGCTACAAGAAATGCTTACTAATGGTCAAAGGGTAGTAAAGGAAACTCATGATGAGAACAAAATAAATGTTAATCCTGATTTCATAGACTCTAATGTTGGATTGAATACCCGCCATGTTCCAAAGATCGATATGAGGAAGTTTGATGGCAAGGATCTCGTAACATCGATACTACAGATGGAGCAATATTTCGATCTCCATAATGTGAAAAACACACAAAAGGTATGCATTTCAGCTTTATATTTGGAACTAATTTATTTTGTATGGTATTGATGGATTTTCTCTTGTAAACAAATTTTCACTTGGGCAATTTTTACAAAATAAAGGATAGCACATTATGAGGATAAAAAATCAACACTTTTTTTAGTCAATTGATAAACCTCAAACAAAAGGGTTCAATGATGGAGCACATTGAGGACTTCCAAAAATTGAATATAAGGCTAAAAGATATTCCAAAGGATCATAGGATTGATGTGCTCATAGGGACTTTAAAGGATAACCTCCAACATGATGTTCACCTTTGGGAACCTAACTCATTGGAGAAGGCATTCAATTTGACAAGAAAAATGGAAAGAAAAATTATGGAAACAAGGAAGCCTACCACTCACAATTATATGGAATTGTTGTTTACCCTAGCCTTCCATAACCTACAAGTTTGACACCACTACAATTGGAAGAGAAAAGAGCAAAAGGGCTTTGTTACAGTTGTGATAGAAAATACACTAAAGGTCATAAGTGTCCTGAGAAGAAATTATTTTACATAGATTGTGAAGATGAGGAAGAAAAGAAACAAGAAACGTCAAAAGAAGAGGATATACACCAAGAACAAACCCTAGAGAAAAAAGAAATGAATCCAACCATATCTTGTAATGCATTGGCTAGAATTAGCACTCCTCAAACTATTAAGATAGAAGGACATATCAAGAAGAAAAAGGTAATAGTGTTGATTGATTTGGTTAGTACACATAATTTTATTCATTGTAAGATAGCTAAGGAATTGAATTGCTTCCTATTTCCAGTAGCAAAGTGTCAAGTTATGGTTGCAAGTGGAGGAACCATAAATTGCTCTGTAAATTTCCATAATATCAAGCTATCCATGTGATAAAATGTATTGAATGGCCCAATTCTTTCCATTGCAATGGGTGGTGTTCATGTTGTACTAGGATTCCAATGGCTGCAATCCTTGGGTACAATAGCTTTTAATTTTCAAGAAAATTTCTTCGAAAGGAAAGGAAGTTGAATTGAGAGGTATCGCAGGGAACCCAGGAAAGATAATCAACTCTAGTGGAATGAAAAAGCTTTTATTATATGAGTTATTCAGGTGCTATGTAATCGTTTGCTTGTTTGTGTATGCAGGCTTCAAGGAGAGGAGCTCATCTGGATCGAAGAGACTTGGCCGCTACAAACAGCGTTGGACTAAAGGTAAGCCTTAAACAACTGGTTGCTTTTATTTTAAATGCATATTTAGGGAAAGATAGTGCATGATTGTTTTGTTTGTCACTAGAAAAGCCTTAGTTTCTAGGGAGGTCGGTTTTGTCCGCAAAATTGACTCTTTCCGCATGACAAAATGGCAACTCCACTGGGGAATCCATGGATTTGATTGATTTCTCTTTTGATTGATACTTTGACTAGAGAAACTATATTTTCTGTTTCTGTTTTTGACTTGATGATTGTGGGATTGGGTGAATTTAGTTAATTTTGAGTTAGTTTTTATTTTTCATAGTTTTGGGAGAGGTACGCACCCTCTGAGTTAAGCACAGTGCATACTTGTACGCACTTTTGCTTTGTGCACAGAGCGTGGACACACCTATGTAAACAGGTTGCCTGCGTACCCTGTCAAAAATTTGAAAATTTTAAATTTTTCTCTTTTTTATCAGTTTAGAATTTGTTTATAGGTTTTAGCCATTGCCCAGACCTGCTTGTTCCCTGTCAAAAAACTTTCCTTGGTTAATTTCATTGGCATTCCTAATTTAAGCTTTTATCAATTGGGTGTTTTGAGTCTCTTTTTTGAGAAATTCTTAATTTGATTTCCTTTGGTCATTACTTGGAGGTTTGTCTCAGTCTTTTCACAATTTTGCATCTTTTTGCTTTTGTTTTAATCGCTAAATTGTGTATGAGTGTTAATCGCCTTTGAGTGTTTTTATTTTTTGATCTTTGGAACTCTCACCCAATTTTCTTGACTTGCACTTGATTGGTTCTTAGATTACATTAGAATCATCTTGTTCTTGAGAATTCTCTTGCGTAGATCACATTTGCATAATTAGAATTTTCATTTTCGGAATATGAATGAAAAATGTGCATAGATTACATTTTCATACTTTTCAAGTGAATTGTGCATAGATTACAATTGCATAGTTTACATTCTGAAAAATCAATCGTAGATTTAGATCAGTTTTCTTTGATTTGAATTTACATAATTTTATGCTTGTTTTTAACACATAAAAATAAAAATAAAAAAGTTTTGAAATTGATTTGCATTAGTTTTTCTTGATGAAATTACTGCATTAGAGAATTTGTTATATTTTCTCTTAGTGATCAATTTTTGCATTGTTGGAAGTGAATGGAAACTCTCTCCTTACTTTAGTTAGGATTCATCAAATTGAAAGGATTACATTATCATATTCGATTGCATTCAGTTTTGAGTCAGGTCATAACACCATTGGTTTCGTATCCATTTACCCATTTGAGTAATAACAGCCTTAATAACACAACGCTTAATTAAAATTCATCTAGTAATATTTTTATTTTCTAGGGCTCGGATACACCAACATAGCTTAGGCTAGTGTCTTGGAGTAGGGAGTAATTAACTCTCCAAGATAGTAAAATAAACACGTAGCTGTATCTTGCAGTAGGAAGAAATCCAATTGTTGCATTTATACTCTGGGAAAGCTCCTCTTAAAGGAGAAGCACGAGATTGTGTCTGAACCAGTGTGGGAATCAATCCTTCCTCATTGGGAACGACGCCAGATATTTACGTATTAAAAATGGTAAACCTTGGATTAATCATTGTCGAGGAGCCTGGGGTCACTTGTTGGTAAACCTTGGATTATGTCAAGGAGCCTTCAAGGGGATTGAGCTTGCTACTCTACCCTTGCGTGTGTATCGGATCGTAGACTGTTCCCCCAGGTATACTTGTTTCAGTTGGTAACCTTAGTGGCCATATTCTTTAGGATTCTTCCTAAGGTTACAGTGGTGGGAAGATCCCACTATACCTGGAGCAGACGTCGGCTAGACTCACTTGGATTTTCTGGGGGGTTCTCTTCACTCGAGACGGTTTAGTGGAGAAACTTGTGCCAGTCTATTCATTAAGCAGGTTGCCGGGGTAACTGTTCCAACCGCTATTTCTGTATTGAATTCTGCGACATTGGATTTCATCACCAACTAGTGTTTTCGGTACAGAAAGTTACTATTTGTGTGTGGTTTGACTCCTAGATTTGATAGTGCGTGTTAATTTGTTTGTTTTTACTTTTAGAGACCATAGGTGTGAATTGTGAATTTTAATTGTTAGGTGTGAATTGTGAGTTGTTAATTTTAGTTTTAAATTGTTAATAAAATTCACTGAAGTTGAATATAATGGCAAATGTTCCGGAATTTACCAACCAAGGAACCCCTCTTAACGAGGATCCTAGTACTTTTCCTTTCTTTGGAAATGTTGGTCCTCCTTATATGGCTACTTTGTCATTACCTGGATTTACAATAGGTTTACCAATATGGTTATTTTCAACTTCGTTGGCCCCAAATACTCCAATTGTTCCACCTCAACCGAATGCTTCACCTAAACAGAGTTCACCATCTCAACATCTCCAACCTTCTGTTGACCCTTTACCTTCTTCGCCTAATTTTTCTTCCTCCATTTCTTCCTCTTCGCTTGGTAAAAGCCTTGATGCTAGTAACCAGGTGGCTAAGAAGAAGAAGAAAGGGAAGAATAAGAAGAAGAAGAAGAAGCAAGATAAGAAAGAAGTCAACCAACCAACCGTCGCTGTAAGTGTTAGTTGTGTTGAGGAAAACTCCGACATGCATCGTAAACCCAAATACCCTTGCAGGCTTTGTAAGGGTGACCACTTCCTTATCAATTGTCCTGGTATTCCAAAGGTCTTGGAAGTATGGTCAGAAAAATCTCATCAACTTTCCATTGATCCATCAACCAGTAATAGTCAGGTTCTTGGGAAAAAGGGTAAAGTTAGGTTTCCTTGTAAGTTATGCAAAGGGAGTCATCAAACTCACATTTGCCCTCACATGGATGAAGCCTCAACATTGTTGGAAAACCTTACTGTTCCACAGCAAGAATTTCCAACTGGTTACCGTAAACTTTCTCCCAACCTACCGTCAACTGACGGAGTGATTGATCTAATTTCAAGTACAGTCGATCACACTCTTCCATTGGAGAGTGAAACTCATGTCAATCAGGTTGATGATCCATTAGTTGATCAAGTGGTCGATTCAGTTTCACATTCGGTCAATCCCACTTTCCCTTTAGAGAGTGAACTTCATACCGCTCAGGTTCTTTTTGTTACATCAGATTCTTCTACGCCGAGGGGCATTTCACCTGTTTCTACAGAACCCCCTCCAAGTACTGAGGTCTTTTCCTTTGATTGGAATAGACTGACAGAACCTCGTCTTCCTTCCTCCATCCCTTTCCAAATCATTGTCAAGGATGGTGGTAGGGACATACATCGTACTCAGGTAGATGAAGGTGCTTCTGTTAGTATTTTATCCTCAACTGTTTGGAAAGCTTTGGGTTCCCCTCAGCTTGCGCCTTTTATGCAGAATCTGAAAGCTTTTAACAGAACCATTAGTGAACCTTTAGGGATCCTTCCTAAGTTTTCTATTACCTTGGAAGGTAAAACTGTCTGTATTGATCTTATGGTAGTTCAAGGTCCCTTGGATTTCAATTTACTCCTTGGGCGAGACTATGTTTATGCAATGAAAGCTGTCGTATCGACACTCTTTCGCGTGATGTCTTTCCCTCACAATGGCAGTATTGTGACTGTAGACCAGCTTTCGTTCCCTAGTCTTGTTTCAACTACCAATAATATGACACCCCCAAATGTTCCTGATTCTAAAGTGGTATCTACCCTGCCACGGGTTAATTATGTGGTAACTGGTCCCATGTTTTCAGTTACCGATGTAAGTGAGCCTCTCACTGTTTGCTCATCTTCCTTTGATTTAGATCCGGTAATTGACATGGAAAACTCTATGGGATTATTTGAACCCAATGTTCTTATCCCTTTTGAGTCCCTTGACATGTGTTCCTTCTAGAGAACTATTCTTCCTTTCGATGAAGACCTCTTGGAAGCCATGATCAAGGTGTGTCCATTGACATGTCTTTCTTCCAATTGGAAGCCATGATCAAGAAATGACAAGGAAAGTTCTTTTCCTGTGTCAACCTCGTTAAAAAATGAATCAGTTGGTCAGAGGATAGTTCCTGTTACTGAGTCAACCTCGTTAAAAAATGAATCAGGTATGAGGACATTTCTTTTCCTATGTCGACCTCGTTAAAAAATGAATTAGTGAGTATGAGGACAATTCTTTTCCTGTGTCAACCTCGTTAAAAAATGAATCAGTTGTTCAAGGAAAGTTCCTTTTACTGTGTCAACCTCGTTAAAAAATGAATCAGTTGGTCAGAGGATAGTTCTTTTTACTGAGTCAACCTCGTTAAAAAATGAATCAAGATGTTTCGAGGAAAGTTCCTGTTACTGAGTCAACCTCGTTAAAAAATGAATCAGGTTCGAGGATAGTTCCTTGTCTTGTGTCAACCTCGTTAAAAAATGAAACAAGGATAGGTTATATAAGTAGATACGAGGATAGTTTGTTCCTATCTCAACCTCGTTAAAAAATGAAACTGGATGCAGTGAGGATAGTTTGTTCCTGTCTCAACCTCGTTAAAAAATGAAACTGGATGCAGCAAGGATAGTTCCTTTTCCTGTGCCAACCTCGTTAAAAAAATGAAACAGGTGTTCGCGAGGATAGTTTTTTCCTGTATCAACCTCGTTAAAAAATGAAACAGGCTGCCATGAGGATAGTTCTTTTCCTGTGTCAACCTCGTTAAAAAATGAATCAGTTATTTGAGGATAGTTCCTATTACTGAGTCAACCTCGTTAAAAAATGAATCAGGTATGAGGATAGTTCTTTTCTTGTGTCAACCTCCTTAAAAATGAAACAACTCCCTTTTCAAGTTAAATCTTGAAAGTAAACCTTCATTCCATCCACCTGGTTGAATGCGATGAAGCTTTGGGGGCATGTACCTCGCTTTGCATCGTTATGCTGGGGGCATGCTAACTTCTGGAGCATAGTTCCTTGTCTTGTGTCAAGCTCGTTAAAAAATGAAACAAGGAGTCTTGAGCATAGTTCCTTGTCTTGTGTCAAGCTCTTTAAAAAATGAAACAAGGGTAGGTTATATAGGTATATTGTAGAGAGTAGTCATGAGCAAAGTTCCTTGTCTTGTGTCAAGCTCGTTAAAAAATGAATCAAGGATTTTAGAGCATAGTTTCTTGTCTTGTGTCAAGCTCGTTAAAAAATGAATCAAGGTTTTTAGAGCATAGTTCCTTGTCTTGTGTCAAGCTCGTTAAAAAAATGAATCAAGGTTTTTTAGAGTATAGTTCCTTGTTAGGTAGATTGTAGAGAGTAGTTATGAGCATAGTTCCTTATCTTGTGTCAAGCTCGTTTAAAAAATGAAACAAGGGTTTTGAGGATAGTTCTTTTCCTGTGTCAACCTCACGAAAAAATGAAATAACTCCCACGAAGTCTTTCCAAGATTTCGAAAGTAAACCTTCATTTCATCCACCTGGTTGAATGTAATGAATGCAATGTACCTTGATTTGCGTCATTATGCTGGGGGCATGTGAACTTATAACAAGCATAGTTTTTCATTTCAAGCTTGCGTAAACATGAAACTGAATCCGAGCATAGTTCTTTTCCTATGTCAAGCTCGTTAAAAAATGAAACAAATCCTCCTCTACTTGAGTCGAGAGTTTGACTAGATCTCATAAATGTTAAGTTGTATATTTAGGTTAGTTATTTCAGTGTTTTGCATAATTTTCTTACAGTTTTAGGTCGAGTCTTTCAAATGATCTCGTACATGAACCTTCATTCCATCCAGCTTGTACTTAGTTGAATGAAATGAAGCTGGGGGGCATGCGCTCTAGTAGTTACGCTTAGGGCGCATCAAGCACAGTTTTCTCTCTGTTTCAAGCTTGTGTAAAAATGAAACTACTTTCAAGCACAGTTTTCTCTCTGTTTCAAGCTTGTGTAAAAATGAAACTACTTTGAAGCATAGTTTTTCTCTGTTTCAAGCTTTTGTAAAAATGAAACCTATCTCGAGTTCATTTCAGTTATTTTCAAGACTCGTTAAGCTCATGAAAATCTCGAGATTATTTTGCTATCTTTCATTCTCGTAAAACAAATGAAAATGTCGAGTTCTTTCCGTCTTTTCCTGCTCGTAAATTAAATTGAAAGTCGGCCATATGAGTACATTTTTATCATTTTTTCGAACTCGTTAAAACTTACGAAAAAGTGAAAACCATGAGTACATTTTTATCATTTTTTCAAACTCGTTAAAACTTACGAAAAAGTGAAACCTTGGAGTTCTCTTTTAAGCCCTTTTCAGACTCCTAAAATATGAAAAGATTGTCGAGCGTTTCTTTTACACTCGTTAAAACGAAATTAAAAGACGGTCCACTTACAGCTCTTTTCCGACCGTAAAAAACATGAAAAGATTGCCGGATTTTTGTCGTTTCAAATTCGATATTGGTTATAAAACGACGTGTCATTGATCGCTTTTTTACTTTTTCGGGTCAGTGACACTAATAATGAAAAGTACTCCTTGGTCGTAAAAGATCAAGCGGTTCTCTCAAGTATTATTTTATACTTTTTTGGGCTTGGGAGACACAAATTTACGAAAAAGGTCAACCCTGGAGTCTTCTTAAGTTTTTTCAGACTCTCTAAAATTGAAAAACACCGAGTTTCTCCTATACTGGACTCGTTAAAATTACATAGTAAAGGACCTGTTCAATTACAAACAGGAACGAACCACTCCTTCTTAGGGTTCGAATCTAAACTAAGTTGGACTCATTCGAAGGATGAGCTTATAATCAAGCAAATGTTATCCTCCTCAAGCTTGTAAAAAATAAAGAGGTACTTGCCAGAAATGGTGGGGGAAAATAGAGGAAAATGAGCCTATTTGTTATACTTTGTCTCGGAAAAACCTTATCACCACTCTTGAACACGACACTTTTCATTCACCTGGGTTGGGAAATCCTTTGCCTAATAGTTGATCAAACCACATTGAAAGTCTTCAGCCGGTTTCCGGGTATTAACTTTGGGACAATTGTTACCAAACCATCTGTAGTGTCGTTATGTGTTCAAGAGGAGTCTTGCAAATAAACCAATCATCTGCAAAATATCTGTCATCCATCTTGACCATCCCTGAGTCAGTCCTTACAGCTACATTTCTTCAACTTGATCTATGATTTCGTGTTGTGGGCTTGCCTACGACGGATCACTTTTTATCGACATCAGCACATTATCTAGAAAGATGATCTAGGAATCATCAGTACCTTGAAATCTGCATGCCTCAATGGCAGGTTTCTCACCTTTGACGACAGTTTACATCATTGACTTTCGATCGAAGGATTCTGTGACATGTTCGACATCAACACATCTACTCACATCTCATGGATTGTACTGGGTACTTTGAGAACCATTAACATCACTGGTGGTCTCTCTCACACTTGTTAACAGTTTACATCATTGACTGGTAATCAAGTGGTTTCTACCATGTTCGACATCAACTCATTTATTCGCATGGTTAGAATCGTACTATTTCGGGAAGCAGAAATGAAGACCCTGGATCTAGTTTCCACCATCCAGGCTGCGAGGAGTTTTGTATTCATTATACAGTAGACTAATTATAAACAGATGGCTACGTCCATACTGTGTCTACATGTGTCTATGATTATGATGTATTGCGAAATCATTCCTATATCAGAGCAGTAGTTAGTTTGTTAGTTAAGTTTTTGATCTGAGTATGGGAATGCCTACCTCAGCGATGATATGATCTCATATATGTATTTTGTGTTTAATATTCGCAGGTTCCGACTGGGCTCTCCACAAGATAATCCTCGAAATGATAAAGTGCTTCACCCTTCCTAGATGATATAAAACCCTAATCTACTACAGACCTTGCACTTTAGGGGGCAATCTGTTAAACTAAAATTTGTCACCATGACTATTTGCAGTCAGTATGGCTCTATCAATAACCATATTGTCCTCCTTGGCAAGTCTTATACCTTTGCTCCTCATGTCAAACTCCAAAAAAGAGAGAATGCCTTTAAAAAATCAATATAACTCTGGTTCCGCACTTTCTCGTACTCTTACCTGCGGGCACGCACCTCAAGTACATAATACCTGCGTACTTGTACGCTCTGTCTGTAAAGGGGTGGGTACGTACCCCTGTAAAAGTCAAAAGGCACAAGTTTTACTTCAAAAAACTTACTTGCGGTCGATTCTAGAAGATGGTTTGACGTGGATTGAGTGCCTCCAGATGGTTCATGCATCCCAATGAAAGAGGAACTTATCCCATGAAGAGGGGAGCTATCCCTTTGAAAGATGGGCTTATCCCATTGATGGTGGACCTGTTTAACTTCCTCCAAAGCATTATAAATACAGGCATTGGGCCAGAGGCAAAGGGGGTTGAAAGCTGAACATTCCTAAGGGTAGATGCTGCTGAAATTAGGACTCCCTTATAGAGCTTGAGAGGAGAGATCACATTCCTTTCTTAGCTTCATTTGGAAGTGGGTGAGCTGATCAAAGTAGAGGAGAACTCTTGCTGGACCCTGGGAGGGACCTGCACAACACCAAGGCGTTGGTTGTAAGGTTTCTTTTGTTTCCAATTAATACAATTAAGTTCATTTTTCTCAACAAGTTGTTATATATAATTTGTTTCATAAACTCCTTGGTCTTTATGATGAATATGTTTTATTATATGAGTTATTCAGGTGTTATGTAATCGTTTGCTTGTTTGTGTATGCAGGCTTCAAGGAGAGGAGCTCATCTGGATTGAAGAGACTTGGCCGCTACAAACAACGTTGGACTAAAGGTAAGCCTTAAACACTTGGTTGCTTTTATTTTAAATGCATATTTAGGGAAAGATAGTGCATGATTGTTTTGTTTGTCACTAGAAAAGCCTTAGTTTCTAGGGAGGTCGGTTTTGTCCGCAAAATTGACTCTTTCTACATGACAGCATGGAAGCTAATATTAATGGCATGCAAGTTAAGATGAATGGCATGGAAGCTAAGATGGATGGCATGGAAGCTAATATGAATGGCATGGAACCTAATATGGAAGATTTGAAGATAGATTTGAATAAGTTGCTACAAGAAATGCTTACTAATGGTCAAAGGGTAGTAAAGGAAACTCATGATGAGAACAAAATAAATGTTAATCATGATTTCATAGACTCTAATGTTGGATTGAATACCTGCCATGTTCCAAAGATCGATATGAGGAAGTTTGATGGAGAGGATCTCGTAACATCGATACTACAGATGGAGCAATATTTCGATCTCCGTAATGTGAAAAACACACAAAAGGTATGCATTGCAGCTTTATATTTGGAACCAATTTATTTTGTATGGTATTGATGGCTTTTCTCTCGTAAACAAATTTTCACTTGGGCAATTTTTACAAAATAAAGGATAGCACATTATGAGGATAAAAAATCAACACTTTTTTTAGTCAATTGATAAACCTCAAACATCACCTTGTTCATCTTCATCACATTTGATACTTCGCTAAATGAATATAAGGTAAAAGATTTTCCAAAGGATCATGGATTGATGGTTCATAGGGATCTTTAAAGGATAACATCCAACATGATGTTCACCTTTGGGAAGCTAACTCATTTGAGAAGGTATTAATTTGACAAGAAAAATGGAAAGAAAAATTCTGGAAACAAGGAAGCTTCTACCACTTCACAATTATATGATCTTGTTGCTTTACCCTTCCCTTCCATACCTACAAGTTTGACACCACTACAATTGGATGAGAAAAGAGTGAGAACACGGAGATTTTCTTTTCTTCTACTGCAGATACTTTAGATTCAAACTTGGGAGATAAAGATCTTAGAATCTTTTGAACTACTATAGTTCTTTTATTTCTTCACCCAAATTTTTCATACAATTAACAATCTCATCTACTCGAAGAAAATAATTAGCCACACTTTCATCATTATACATCTTGAGAGTCTCATATTGAATCCTGAGAGTTTGAAGTTTAGCTTCTTTTACCTGTTCATCTCCTTCATAGCTAGTGATCATTTTGTCCCATATCTCTTTTGCTGATTTGAAGTGCATGACCTTCATGAACTCTGTTTGAGATATACTTCCTAATAGAGTACTGACTGCTTTTGCATTTGTTTCATACTGCTTTTTCTCAGCTGGATGTAGGAGTAACTGAAGGAAAGGAATAGCCTGATTCTACAAAGTTCAAGTTCTGTTGCAAGAGATTGAAGATAAATTGCTCTTAAATTTCCATAATTGAAGTTTGTTCCATCGAAGACGTGGCCTGATTGATGCTTCTCTCTCGTAGTGTTCATGATGAACGATCTATTCCAATGCGTTCAAGCTGTTGGGAACAATAGCTTTTACCAATTTTGAAGAAAATTTCTTCGGGGGGAAAGGAAGTTGAATTGAGAGGTATCCAGGGAATCCAGGAAATATAATCAACTCAGTGGAATGAAAAAGAGCTAAATAAAGAAAAACGAGGCATAATTTCACAATGTATGTTCTCAAGAGGTTCCCACACCACCTGCAATATTTCTCTAGATCTCCAAAAAGCCTTGGACAATAATTCTAAGGTATTTGAGACTCCCAAAGGCTCCCACCTATTTGTGATCATGATCATGATATTCATTTGATTCTAGGAAGTGTTCCTCCAAATATAAGACCTTACAGATATCCCTATGCCCAAAAGAGTGAAATTGAACGTATGGTTGCAGAAATGCTAGAGGTTGGTATAATTCAACCTAGTCAAAGTTCTTTCTCTGCTCTAGTAGTATTGGTGCATAAGAAGGATGGATCATGGCGCATGTGTCCAGATTATAAGGAACTCAACAAGCTCACTATTAAAGATAAATTTGCCATCCTTCGCTCACTGACGCACTGATCCTTTACTGTACTGCGTCCCGGCGCACTTTACTTCACTAATCTGGTCTTTGATTCAAGATAAGAGGACTTCAGAATGAAGACTAAAGACCATTCTGAAAACAACATTTAGAACTCATGAGGGATCATAATGAATTTTTGGTCATGCCTTTTGGCTTACCAATGCACCTTCTACATTTCAAGCTTTGATGAATTCCATTTCAACCCTTCCATAGAAAATTTTTGTAGATACCACACAAGAAGATACGAGCTTTTCTATAGCAGGTCTTGGAAGGACGCACCTTCAACGGCTGGCCGGCGTCCCTCAAACTATTGGAGGAATAAACAATTATATGCAAAAAGCTCCTGCGTTTATTGGAGTACAAGAGGTGGAATATATGGGTCATATTGTAGCACATGAATCATAATTAAGGTAGACCCTAGAAAAACTAAAGCCATTAAGGAATGGAAAATCCCCACATCCATAAAGCATTTGTGAGGATTTCTCGGGTTGATAGGGTATTATCACAATTTTGTTAAGAATTATGGGAGAATAGTAGCACCTCTAACAACATTATTGAAGAAATATGGATTTTTATGGACTCTAGAAGCAATGAAGGCCTTTAAACATGTTAAAGAGGCAATGTTCCAAGCACCGATCTTAGCTACACTGGACTTCACAAAAACCTTTATTGTGGAATGTGATGCCTCAGGAAATGAAATTGGTGTTTTTTTAATGCAAGAAGAAAGACCCATTTCTTTTGAAAGTCATCCAATGAAAGGAAATTATTTACACAAAGCTATTTATGAGAAGGAAATGTTGGCAATACTACATGCAGTTAAGAAATGGCGACCCTACCTAATGGGAGGACACTTCAAGGTAAAAATAGATCATGATAGGCTTAAATAATTTTTAGAACAAAGATTATCTTCAGAAGAGAAGCAAAAATGGGTCACAAAGATCTTGGGTTATGACTTTCAAATCATTTACAAAAAAGGGAAGAAAAATGTTGTGGCAGATGCACTCTCAAGAAAGGATGATGTTGTGGAATCATTGTTTTGTGACATTTCTATTATCCAACCAGATTGGATAAATGAAGCAAGGGATGAATGGAAGAATGACGAAGAAGTGTGAGAACGCATTCAAAAGTTACAACAAGATCTCAGTACATCTGATACATTTATCTGGAAAAATGATTCGTTATGGGACAAATATCGCTTATACGTATGTCAAAATTCCCAACTCAAACAAAAGCTTCTTATGGAATTTCATGCCTCTCCCTTACGAGGGCACTCGGGATTTTTAAAAACTTACCACATGGTTAAAAAGGATTTTTTTTGGGATGGCCTTAAATATGATATTCAAAAGTTTGTCGCAGAATGTTTGGTTTTCCAACAAAATAAAGTTGAAACAATTAAGACCTTAAGTCTATTAAAACCTTTATCCATTCCAAGTCAACGTTGGGAGGAGGTTTCAATGGATTTCACCACAGGTTTACACATGTCCGAAGGAAAAAGTGTCATCATGGTAGTAGTTGATAGGATTACCAAGTATGCACACTTTTGTGCATTATCGCATCCACTTAAAGACAATACAGTTTCTACTGCATTTATGGAAATAATTCAAAAGCTACATGGAAACCCAAATATTATTGTAAGCGACAAAGATCTCATTTTCACTGCAAATTTTTGGAAAGAATTATTTTCTTGTCTTGGTACTCAGTTAGCTTATAGCACATTTTATCATCCTCAATCTGATGGGGAAACTGAGATAGTAAACAAATGTTTGGAAGGATCTCTTCGTTGCTTTGTATCTAATAAACAGACATAATGGGTCAAATGGTTGCCTCTGGCTAAATGGTGGTATAACACTTCCTTCCATGTTGCAGCAAAAATGACCCCATTTGTGGCACTTTATGGATATCACCCACCATCCATCACATCATATTTAAGAGAAAATTCTAAGGTTCAAGTAGTGGAAGATCACATCGAGCATCAACAACAAGTTCTCCAACTCTTAAAGGATAACCTAACTTTGGCACAGAATAGAATGAAACAACAGGAAGATCAACATCACAGCGAAAGAAGTTTTGATATAGGTGAATGGGTATTTCTAAGGCTACAACCATATAAACAAATGTCCCTCAAGCAAGCTAAGAAGGATACAAATTATCACCAAAGTATTATGGTCTCTACAAGGTTTTCCAAAATATTGGTACTATGGCATACAAATTGGAGCTTCCTGTAGCTTCCTAAGTGCACTGAGTTTTCCATGATTCACGCTTAAAGAAGGTTATTGGTGACAAGCTCCCAGTTCAAAAAATATTTCCAGAACTTGACGAGGAATGAAAAATCATATTGGAACCTGAAGCAATCACAGAAACAAGAACTCTACAGCTGCGAAATCGATCAATTTCAGAGTATCTCGTCAAGTGGAAGAACTTGCCTGCTGAAGATTCCTCATGGGAGGATGAGAATTTTATGCAGAAGCATCCAGAACTAATCAAGCATTGAGGAAAAAATCTTTTGAAGGCAAGGGGCATGCTAGGTCCCTATAATACTAGTGATTCCTCCATTACTATCATCATTGTAGTGCTTATTGTTATTGGTGTGCCCTTATTGTCCCCATATTGTTATTATTATGCCCCATAGAATCCCACTATTGTTATTGTTAGCCCTTATATTATTATTGTTATGTCAGCTTTGATTATATTGTGACCCCTTAGACTCCTATATATAGAAAGGAGATTTTGTCATTTGTATCATCCAAGAATTGTTCATTTGTGTAATGTAAAGGAGGTTTCCCCCTCGAAGAGGCTAAATTATAAGGCGTTGATCTTTTGTTTCTATATTTTTTTGAGCTAGTTTCATAACATACTCTCTTTCACCTGTGCCAGTGTATTACACATGGCACTGTTTGTTTCCATCTTCTGCAATCTCTGGGACAATGTTTGGGATCTCTGTGTTTCTACTAAGAGGGAATTCTCAAATCTTACTTTCTGTTCCTATAGGATTTTCACCTCCTGCCTTAATTGTTTATCTCTTCTCCCTATATAGACATGTTTTCCATGGATTCGGCCAACTTAATTGAATCATCAGCTACAGATGTGGGAAGTATTGTAGAAGAGAACGTTCCTGATGTTGTGGCTACTGTAGGGATACTTGTTTGAAGTAGAGATGCAGTCAGTACTGGATCAAGAGGAACTATTGCTAGTTGTGAACTTTGTTCCTTTTCTTTGATCAACTTATCCATCTTTGCTTCCATCTCTTTTATCTGTGCACTCTGATCCACTAGGAGTTTCAACATCTCTTCTTTTTGTAACTCTGTCTCTCCTAGATCCTTTGCTTGGGGATCTTCAGTCACATGAAGCTTCAATTGATTCTTCAGGGCTGCTATGTCAGCATTCTTCTTCCTAATTATCTCCTCCATGGCCTTTGAATTACCAGGATCAAAACCTGCTTTGATTACCATTTCCTCCAAATATTTGATTCTGTTTTTTTTAGCAAGGGAGGCCAATTTCTCCAGTTTAAGCTGAGACTGAACATTTTTTAAGGAAAGTTGTAGTTTGGAAGCAATGAGGTCAGTGTTGGTATTATGACACAGGTTTGGCTCGATCACATAAGTGTTGTACTTGATGGCAAATCTCTCAAATGGCAGATCACAATTCAGGCTCTCAAAATGGAAGGAAATGAAGTACCCGCAGGTGCGCCAAACAAAAGCTACGGACATGTACGTAGGTTCTCCGAACAAAGAGTGTGGACGTAAAGTACACACACTTTCATGCAAAGAAAAGCACGCACGTGGGAAATCTTATGATTGGTCCATGGTATTTAGTCCGACATTTTTGATCCTATGGTTTTGGTCTGTGGTTTTGCATCTAAAGTATTGAACCCAGGTATTGGGTCCCTAGTATTGGATCTCTATGGTTTTGGACCATGGTTTGAGTAAGGCCTAGTCTATAAAAAGGAAAGGAGATCATTTGGCTTGTGCACCGATGTGTTGAATATCTTAAGAAGAGCAAGATCTGAAATTCTGTGATCGGTTGGTGAGTTATAGCTGGACCTAAATCAAGGAGAAACCTGAATCTACTGATGGGGCGAGATCTCTTTGGCGCAAGATCAGATCTATAAATCTGATAGTCTGGGGTATAATTGAAGTCTGAAAAATTATCTATACCCACAGGTCCGACACAGTGCAGGCGCGGAGATTCGCAGGATCGACACAGCGTAGGCGCCGATACCCGCAGGTCCGACACAGTTCAAGCGTGGAAATCCACAGGATTGTCACAGTGCAGGCACGAATATCTGCATGCTTTACATAGCGCAGGCGTGAAGTCTGTAGGACTGACACAGTAGAGGTGCAGATACCCGCAGTTTGGCCACAAAGAAGGCGAGGATGTACGCAGGTTTCTATTGGTGAAGTTGCGGACTTTTTTCTTGAAATATGTTTTAGCTGCTTTTGTCTATTACTACAGTGTTCAGGGTTCTGAATTGGTATCTGGTTACTGGTACTGTGTTCCGAGAAGTTATTGATTCAGTATTTGTATAAGGAATTTGGTTGATTGCAGATCTATTTGATGTTTGATTGACATTCATGGATCCAGTTTGAAAATTTATGAAACGTGATCCCTGGTAGAAAAGAGAATTTTTCTGTAGGTCAGCACTTACGGGGGTTGTAGCTCCCTTCCAGAAGTGACTGGAGAACGAGAGAAGGTTGTAGCCTTCTGCAGGTTGAAGCCTGCATGCTGGTATAGGACTACACCAATACAGAATCATTGTAAAAGGAAGTTTCTAATTGAAATAAGATAGAGACATATTGCAGCAGGTGCTTTTCACCCACATTGGGTTTCCACCTTATATATTGTGTTCTTTTGTGTGACTGTCTACTCTACTTTTCTGTTCCTTCTTACTATTACATGGTTCTCACACACAGCGTAATAATCAACATCTGAAGAATAAATTAAATTATAAATCTAGGAGGTATACGCAAGTTTCATTAGTCAGATCTGCAAATCTTTGTATAAATTGAAAAGAGTTTGATAATACTGATTCACCACCCCCCCTCTCAATATTATTTCCAACAATTGGAATCAGAGTGGGTCCTTCAGGAAAAGCTTGATCACTTGAAGGAAGATCTATCATCATGAGCAAGTACGAAAAATAGGCATCTATCAGGCCACCGATTTTTTATGGGAGCAACTTCGTCTATTGGAAGGTAAGAATCACTGCTTATCTTCAATCTCTTGGTACAAAAGTTTGGGATATTGTGGAAACATGATACACATTTCCATTAGCAACTCCTACAGATGCAACTGGTAAGAAGCAGTATGAAACAAATGCAAAATCTGTCAATACTCTATTAGGCAGTCTATCTCAATCAGAATTCATCAAGGTTATGCAACTCAAAAGCGCAAAAGAAATATGGGACAAGATCGTTCTGAGCTACGAAGGAGATGAACAGGTAAAACGAGAAAAATTACAAACTCTTAGAATTAAATATGAAAGTCTCAGAATGCGTGAAAGTGTGGCTAGCTATTTCCTACATATAGATGAGATTGTAAATTGTATGAAAAATTTGGGTGAAGAAATAAAAGAAGTTGTTTTGGTTGAAAAGGTTCTAAGATCTTTGTCTTCTAAGTTTGATTCAAAAGTTTCTGCCATAGAAGAAAAGTAGAATCTACAAAGCCTTACCATGTCACAGCTGCACAGAATTCTAATTGCTTACGAAATGAGAAAAGGAGGACCATCAGATAGGAGAGAAGCTGCATTCAAGGCTTCAGGAAAAGGAGATTACTATGAGTCAGGACATATGTCAAAAGAAGAGGAAGAATCAAATTTTGTCAAGAACCTTCAACGAGGAACTGGAAGATTCAGAGGTAAGCTACCTTTCAAATGCTTTGCTTGTGGAAGAGTTGGTCATTATGCTGCAAAATGTCCTCATAAAGATAAACTAGACAAAGGTAAGGAACCTGTTAGATGGAACAGAAAACAGAATGTAAATAAGAAGAGCTATTACACACATGAAGACAGTGATGGATTGTCAAATAGTGATGAAGATGAACAAGGTAATGATGATAGACTTTTGATGGCTTTTGAAGATGATTTCTTGGATGCTACAAATGAAGAAGGGCTTTATGAAGAAATTTCTAAACTTAAAGTTTGTTTAGAGGAAAAGAACATGATTATAGAAACTCTAACATTCCAACTTGCTAAAAAAGATAAACACAATGAAGAGTTAGAATGTGAAATTGTGGGACTTAGAAAAGAAATTGAGAAAACAAAAGCCCTTAATCTCAAATTTGCTAAAGGATTTGAAACTCTAGATGAGATTATCAAAGTGCATAATTCTTATCTAATCAAGACAGGCCTTGGATATTCCGAAGAAGCATCTCAAGCTCAGAAGCTAGCACAAAAGCCATCCACCTCCAAAATTTATCTTGATGCAGCAAGGAGAAGTGAACAAGTTGACAATCGACAGCAAAAGCACAATGCAAATCACCAGGTAAATCAGGGACAATTTGCTTCAAGAATGATCAAATATTATCAAGTAAATCGGGGGAAATCTACTTCAAGGATGAACAGAAGCTTCAACCAACCACAGGTAACTCATTCTCAATTTGGCTCAAGAATGGATGGAAACTATAATCATATGGTTGGTAGATTTGATAATCGCAGGAATTTCTTCAATGGCCAATGTTTCTCTTGTCATAACTTTGGTCATAAAGCTGCTCAATGTGTTGCCTACATGACCATCGTGACTAGGGAAGCTCAAAAACAAAGGAATATGACTGGAATCAGGAAAAGAACCTACAGTAACTTCTCTGCTCTTCAAAATGAAATAGAATGTTCTATCTGTAACAACTTTGGTCATGAAGATTCTGAATGCAGAAGCAGGTTTCGGCAAACAACTCAGAAGGAGCAAACTTCATTGAGTTCCAAAACATGGAAGAGGAAAGAAATGCAACCAGAAAGATGTGGGATAGCCTTATATGCGGAAGGACAGGAAAATCAATGGTACATCGAGAGTGGATGCTCTAAACATATGACAGGTGATAAAGAAAAGCTTCAGTCATATAGTGCCTTGGAAAAGGAAAAGAAGGTCTCATTTGGAAATGACACCACTACATTCATAAAAGGTAAAGGCTGGAAATGTTGTGTATGTTGATGGCCTAAAGCATAATCTATTGAGTGTCAGTCAGATGTGTGATCAGGGAACTGAGGTAATATTTCGATCAAATGGATGTATTGTTCGTGAGCTTGATACAAGAAAAATAGCAATCAGAGGCATTAGAACTCCAAATAACTTATACGTACTCAAGGGAGGACAACAACAATGCTATTTAAGCAAGAATTATGAACACTGGCTATGGCACAGAAGACTGGGGCATCTTAACTTCTCTCAGATAAGGAAAGCATGCAAATATCAGGCAGTTCAGAATCTTCCTAACATCAGAATTCCAGACAATACAATATGCAAATCATGTCAAGTTGGTAAGCAAACCAGAACTAATTTCCCTGAGAAGAAAGGGTCAGCTAGCAAGCCACTTGAACTTGTCCACACCGATATATGTGGCCCAACTAGGAAAAGGTCACCTTGAGGAGAAGAGTATTTCATATTGTTCATTGACAAATTTTCAAGGATGTGTTGGATAGGACTCATGAAGTATAAAGATGAAGCTTTCGAAAAGTTCAAGTCATTCAAATCTTTGGTTGAAAACGAATCAGATCGCAAAATCAAATTCCTCAAATCTTATCAAGGAGGGGAATTTACCTCAGATGAATTCTTCAATTTTTGTGAAGAACATGGAATAAGAAGGGAATTCTCTGCTGCAAGGACTCCTCAACAAAATGGAGTAGTGAAAGGATGAACAAAACGGTTCAACAAATGGCTCGTGCTATGCTTGATGAGTCTGGAACTCCAGCAACCTTCTGGGGTGAAGCCGCATTTGCTGCTGTTACTATTCTCAACAAGACAAACGTCCAGGTAAACAACACTCAGACTCCTCATGAACTTTGGTATGGTAAGTCTCCCACGGTAAAATACTTAAAAAATTTTGGAAGAAAATGCTACATTAAAAGGACTGATTAAAATCTTGGCAGGTTTGAACCTAGAGAAGATGAAGGCATTTTACTTGGCTACTCTCCCCACAGCAAAGCTTACAAATGTTACAATAAAAGACTTGGTAAGATTGTTGAAAGTATGTATGTAGTGGTTGATGAAGAAGGAAACACTCCTAGGCAGGTAAAATCTGAAGATTTCGAAGATGGTGAAGACTATCCGTCAACATCTAATCAGATTCATAAGGAAGAAGAAACTCATGAGGCTCCAGAAGAATAGATAAGGATAGAAGAAAAGACTCCATCCAGATACGTTCAGAAGAATCATCTAGAATCTCAAATTTTGGGGCAGAAAGAGGTAGGTGTACAAACAAGGAGAACCATTTCAGAAGCATCAAGTTATCTACCATTGCTCTCCTCCACTGAACCACAGAATGTAAGAGAGGCTTGCAAAGATGAAGGCTGGGTCAAGGCCATGGAGGAAGAACTCGAGCAGATTGAAAAGAATAATACTTGGGAGTTGGTTTCTAGACCAAAAGATAAGAATTTCATAGGGACAAAATGGATCTTCAAAAATAAGCTGAATGAAAATGGGTATGTGGTTAGAAACAAGGCAAGACTTGTTTGTAAAGGGTATGCGCAACAAGAAGGCATAGACTTTGAAGAAACATTTGCACCAGTTGCCAGACTTGAGGCTATAAGTTCCTTGCTCTGTCTAGCTTTCAGAAGTTCAAAGTATTTCAAATGGACGTGAAGTCTGCTTTCCTGAATGGAGACTTGGAGGAAGAAGTATATATTGAACAACCAGATGGGTTTATTCTTGGAAATAATCCAAAACTTGTATGTAGACAAAAAAAGGCTCTCTATGGCCTTAAACAGGCTCCTAGGGCGTGGTATTATTGGTTGGATAAGTACCTCCATCAACAAGGCTTTATAAAAGGATCAACTGATAGAAATCTATATATAAAGGTTGACAATGAAAAGTTGCTAATACTTGTTGTGTATGTTGATGATATCATCTTTGGCAGCAATGAAGAAGACATGAGTCAAAATTTTGCCTTGGTGATGCAAAAGGAGTTTGAAATGTCCATACTTGGTGATGCAAAAGGAGTTTGAAATGTCCATACTTGGTGAGCTCACATATTTTCTTGGTTTACAAGTCCAACAAAACAAAGATGATATTTTTATATCACAAACCAAGTATCTCAAGTAGATCTTGAAGAAATATGGGATGGAGGATCCGAAACCAATATGTACCCCTATGGTGAGAGGATGCAGTCTCAACGCAAATGATGAATCGGCAGCAGTACATCAACCAACCTATAGATCCATGATTGGTAGTCTGCTCTATCTAACAAGTACCCGACCAGACATTATGCATGCAGTGGGAATAGATGGAAGGTTTCAGGCAAATCCAAAGGAAACTCATCTTCAGGTAGTTAAGAGAATCTTCAAGTATCTTCAAGGAACTCAAAACTATGGCTTATGGTATCCTAGAGGTACATATCTCACACTTCATACATACACAGATGTGGATTGGGCAGGAAGTGTGGATGACAGGAAAAGCACTAGTGGTGGTGCATTCTTCATGGGTCATAGATTAGTATCTTGGTTTAGCAAGAAACAAAGCTCTATTGCACTATCTACAGTAGAAGCAAAATATGTAGATGCTGCATCTTGCTGCACACAACTCCTTTGGATGATGCAAACATTGCAAGACATGCAAATCACTTGTACTCCACCTATCTCCATCTTCTGTGATAATACAAATGAAATCAGTATTTCAAAGAATCATGTCATGCATTTAAAGACTAAGCACATACCAATCAAGTACCATTTTCTCCGGGAACAAGTGCTTGAACAAAAGATAAAATTGGAGTATGTTCCCTCTAAGGAACAAGTAGCTGATATTCTCACCAAACCACTACCCAGGGAGACCTTTGAATACCTCAGACAAAAGCTGGGGGTAGTTGATGCATCATCCTACTATTGAATCTTATCTGTTTTAGAGATTTTTCATTGTACGCGAGTTTCATATGGGGTATACGCGTACATTCGCTGGTTTATATGGAAAAGCAAGGATGAGAAGAGTCTGCTATGGATCTGTCAGAGACCAGCTGGCACAGGTTCAGGGGGAGCATATATTCTTCTAATAATGCATTGTTGGCATTATTGTAGAAGATCTTGGAGGAGCAAGTACAGAAGGAGAACATGGATGCTGATGTTTTGTCTCTATGTCTTATATTTCTTTTGTCAAGGTCATGTAATGGCCTATCTTGGTTGCCCCACTATGCCTGGGATGGATAATGTAATGTGCTTATCATGTATCCCCATTTGGTTAGGTGGATGAGTCAATGGGATATTCCCACTTGGTTGGGAATTGTATGTATGAGTCTTTGATAGGAAGGTCTGTTATGGTGTATAATGTCAAATTTCTTTTGTAGAATATCTTCTTGCAAATCTTGCCTATATGTCAGGGGGAGCTTGGACAGCACAGCACAGTAGAGATTTCAGCATGTACTCAGGGGGAGCATAACCCTTTTCCCTTGATGTTAAAGGGGGAGAAAATACTTTGAGTGACTTTGGGTTGCCATCAAGTCCAAAGGGGGAGATTGTTGGCATTATGACATAGGTTTGGCACAGGTTTGGCTCGATGACATAAGTGTTGTCCTTGATGGAAACTCTCTCAAATGGCAAATCATAGTTCAGGCTCTCAGAATGGAAGGAAATGAAGTACCCGCAGGTGCGCCGAACAAAAGCTGTGGACATGTACGCAGGTTCTCTGAACAAAAAGTGCGGACGTAAAGTACACTCACTTTCATGTAGAGAAAAGTGCGCACATGGGAAATCTTATGATTGATGCATGGTATTTAGTCCGACATTTTTGATCCTATGGTTTTGGTTCGTGGTTTTGCATCTAAAGTATTGAACCTAGGTATTGGGTCCCTAGTATTGGATCTCTATGGTTTTGGACCATAGTTTGAGTAAGGCCTAGTCTATAAAAAGGAAAGGGGATAATTTGGCTTGTGCACCTATGAGTTGAATATCTTAAGAAGAGCAAGATCTAAAATTCTGTGATCGGTTGGTGAGTTATAGCTGGACCTAAATCAAGGAGAAATCTGAATCTACTGATGGGGCGAGATCTCTTTTGTGCAAGATCAAATCTGTAAATATGATAGTATGGGGTATAATTGAAGTCTGAAAAATTATCTATACCCGCAGGTCCGACACAGTGTAACTGTGGAGATTTGCAGGATCGACACAGCGTAGGCGCGGATACCCATAGGTCCGACACAGTTCAGGCGCAAAGATCCACAGGATCGTCACAGTGCAGGCATGGATATCCACAGGTTTTACATTGCGCAGGCGCAAAGTCTGCAGGACTGACACAGTAGAGGTGTGGATACCCGCAGGTTGGCCATAGAGAAGGCGCAGACGTACGCAGGTTTCTATTGGTGAAGTTGCAGACCTTTTTCTTGAAATATGTTTTAGCTGCTTTTGTCTATTACTGCAGTGTTCAGGGTTCTGAATTGGTATCTGGTTACTGGTACTGTGTTTTGAGAAGTTATTGATTCAGTATTTGTACAAGGAAGTTGGTTGATTACAGATCTATTTGATGTTTGATTGATATTCATGGATCCAGTTTGAAATTTTATGAAACGTGGTCCTTGGAAGAAAAGATAAATTTTCTGTAGGTAAGCACCTATGGGGGTTGTATCTCCCTTCCAGAAGTGGCTAGAGAACGAGAGAAGGTTGTAGCCTTCTGCAAGTTGAAGCCTGCGTGCTGGTATAAGACTGCACCAGTACAGAATCATTGTAAAAGGAAGTTTCTAATTGAAAGAAGATAGAGACATATTGTAGCAAGTGGTTTTCACCCACATTGGGTTTCCACCTTATATCTTGTGTTCTTTTGTGTAACTATATGCTCTACTTTTTTGTTCCTGCTTACTGTTATATGGTTCTGACACACAGCTTAATAATCAACATCTGAAGAATAAATTAAATTATAAGTCTGGGAGGTATACGCAAGTTCCATTAGTCAGATATGCAAATCTTTGTATAAATTGAAAAGAGTTTGATAATACTGATTGACCCCCCCCTATCAGTATTATTTCCAACAATCAGTCCGTGTGAAGGTTGAGTAGACCATTTCTCTAGTCTAACTATGCATATCCATTTGATCCAATAGATGAACATCCATTGCCTCAAATTAAAAGGTAGTTTGTTTGAATTTTGTTGCTGACTTTGGTTGTGGAAACTGGGCCTGCAAGAATTCCATATGCATTCTTCCCTGCTATGTGTCATAGGCTGAAATGAGCCTGTGCTAGATGGAGGAAGACTGCTTCCTAAATTGAGTAGAGATGTTGTCATGAATGGCTTCATTCCTATGTTTAATCTCTTTATATCTCTGGAAAATATCCAACTGCTTTTGTTCTGTAGATGACTCTGGTGTGTGAGGTATTGTAGTTGTAATCTCTTTACTAGTCGAGGATGATGGAGAACTTGTGGTGCTTATATCAAATTTAAAAGTTTGAAAGCCTGTGAATACAACGATACCCTGTGTTTCCTCCAGTGGTGGGAAGTCTATCTTAGAGTATGTCTTAATCTTCTTTGTATATATCTTGAACTCCTTGGCTGAGACTTCTATAACTGAAGGAGAGTCCTCCTCTCTCAGTTTTTTCTTGGTCTTTTCTCTCGGTAGAGGAGTCTTTGAAGTTGTCCTAGAAGGTACCTCCTCTTCAACCTCCTACAATGTGTTTTCTACCCAAATGTGTTGGTTCATGTACTTCTCTATTTCTGTCGTTTGGGTATGCACATAGGGAGTTGCCTTCTGTTCCACTCTTAACTTAGAAATTACCCCAAAGGGGTCATAGGACCAAGTAGAACTAAGAGAGAAATTCATTTGTTTCAGCAGGAGGTTTGCTTCCTCTCTTGTTTCTCTACTATTTCAGATGAAAGGTCCTATATGTGTCTTAATTCGACATTGAGACTTCTTCTTGGATGCCATGAAATGGATGTTGTCTGAGTGAATTATTTTCCTGATGTACTCCAAGGCAAATATTCTCATTGGAAGGTACTTAGGTTGCTTATATGGTGGCTGCTCTGACCCATAAACTCTTATCTCTATAAATGACTGGTATAGGTACCAATCTCTTGTCTTTAGCTATTCACTGAGTTGTAACACTTTCTAAATATCCTCATTGATACTTGGAATCTATTGGCCACTCATCAAACAAGCTGTTGGATACACAAACTGATCAATAAACTTTGTAAAGATAAATTCCTTTGATTGTCTTCTGATCATGGAGGTATAGAAGATAATGGACTAGGGCTCTCCTTGTTGATCAAGCTTTTGCTCTACAGAGGGAAACCTATCCATCTGAAATAAAATGAACATATACATAAGAATAGAATAATATCAGAACATTCTAACTGAAGGAATTGTTCATGAATTACAATTTCCAAGAAGTAACCATAGTCAAAGGTGACTAATAGTCCTTCTTCTATAGAAAGGGTGGATAGGAAGCCTAAAATAGGCTCATCTACCCATTCATATGAATAGTAACCAAGTATGCTTGACAAGACAATGATAATCTGTCTAGTCCTTTAAGGTAAAATAGAAGAGGGATAAGGGGAATTTTTCTTGGGGGGTTGGGAATCTTCTGGGAGGAAGACTTCAAAAATATTGGCTCTCTGGGGGAAGGTGAGTTTCTAATATATTTCTTTGAGAAATTCGAGGGAAAAAATGGTGAGGGAATCACTGTAGTGGACCCGCAACATTTGGTTTATTCACTCATAAGTATTGGTGAAAAGGATTTCACCACTGGGGAAATGATATCCCTCTTACTTGAAAGGTAAGAGGCATGACACTTTAGGAAAAAATTTAGGTTAGTAATTAGATTGGCAAGGAAAGAACAGGGGTAGTCTGGACTACCAAAGGTTGATTTCATCAGATTGGTCAAGGTAATTGTCATGAAACCAACAACGTGTTTCGAAGAGGTCGAATTCAAATTGTGTCTCAGCTGTCTTATAGTCTCTGTCAGTAAGAGGGATATGGTCTAAATCCATAGGGGGAGTGAGCATGGGATTCACTACAGTGAAAATTTTGGGGGCCATCATGGTAACAAAATGAATGCGAGAGAGATTGACAGAGGGAATTTGCAAAATATTTGAGTAATTATCGGGAAAATGTTAGGTGGGAGTTCTTATGTAAAGCAACCAGAGATACGAAATTCATCTATGAAAAGTTGTTGATAGGCATGAGACAGAGGGTCAAAGCGATGTACAGTAGGCAGAAGGAGAAAAGGATGTAATTGCACAAGAAAATGGAGCTTTTTAGTTCATAAATGGAGGGGGACCATTGGATCAATGGTTGTGAGTTTCATTAACTTTGCAATGGAGTGGAGGAAACGGTAGAAAATTGTAATAGGATAGGTGCAACGGTCATCAACATGGCAAATTGTAATAAGCAGATGAAGGCATGGGGCCATTCGAGGGAAGTGATGAGAGGAGGGATACGTGGTGTCAATGGAATGGAGGTTGAGCAGGGACGTGGTGGGTGACCGTTGGCAGGAAGGTGGGTTGCGGAGGGATGGCAGAAACCGCTTTCGGAGGGGTGGGTGGGATGTTTGTGGTATACGGGGGGGGGGGGGTTCGAAATTATGAGGAGTGGATAGGTATTGGCGAGGAAATTGATTTTCGAACCCCCAACCACCCCCCCCCCCACCCCCCTCCCCCCCCCCCCCCCGCGCGCCCCCCCACCATTAAATAGAATCAATGCGATCGGGTCCAAAATTACTTAAAGGTCATTAGATCAAAGCAGGATGGTGATCAGGGGAGGTAAGATGTGCACAGTTTAATGTCGGCAGTCCCACCTAGTATTTCGGGTGGATATATTTATACAATAAAGTCCACACTTTGGACAAATGACCATATTCACCAATTACATAACAAATCCAATTTTTTCCTACACTAATGTAACTTTAAACCAATGAGGATGCATTTAAACGTGCAAACCCTATTTATTTTTTCATTCTTAAAGGACTAAGAATATTTATTTCAACAACTAAACTAATCTAACAAATGAATTAATCCAGATTAAACTATTGGATTAACTTATTCACCTATTCTACCTATTGTTGGGTCACAGAAAAGGTATGTTTTTACGCTTACGTTACTTGATAAATCACTTACTTTTATGTATTTGTCTTCATTCTTGGAAAGGATTTGGAAGAAATGATTGTGAAAGTTAGGTAAAATCAATCATTAGTAGATTGCATGTTTTTAGTAGATTACTTGTTTTTATGCATAGGAAATCATAATTGGGCAATTGTCGTTAAGTTGATAGAACGATAATGCCAAACTAGGAGATAAAATCTTTCTTTGGTTGTGCAGGCTAGCAAAATATAGGAAAGAAGTGATGATTCGGAAAACAAAAATCTGATCGTTTAGCCATGAAATCCTGAGGATATCTTCACCCTCAGGATTCGCTTTCATCCATTATTTTTCCATTAGACTCTATGATGCCGATGGGTGAAAAGGATCAGGACATTCACTCTTACCCATTATTGTATCTTTGCATTAAACAGAGCATATTTTGACATTATAGTAACTCTATACTTTTATTATTTCAATTAATGGGAAATATAGAGATTATCTCTTAATCGCATTCTGAGATTTATCAGTAGTAAATTTTGGAGGCTTTGGGCTCGGACACTAGAAGATTCACTGCTCGTTTGTGTCATAATTATTTCCTTATTTTCTGCAAATATTTATTATTGTTCTTTTATAGAATCAAGTTATTCTTCACAGTTTATTTTCATTTCAAATAGATCATTAACGTAGTTACTTCAATGATGTTCTTTTAATGAATTGCGTAGATTAAGCCGCGTGTTACAATTCGTTGATGTTCTTTTTTATTTATGTTAGAGATGGAAGTAGTTACTTGTTGTTCTATTGCTGTAGTATTTCTTTCCATCTACTAGATCAGATAGTAGCTCAATAGATATGGTTTCTTTTAGTGCACATCCTTGAAATTCATTTCCTTTGCAAATCAGTAATGATTGGATCTAGATTTATGGTTTGAGTACATTTTGAGATTTATTCTTTGAGTTCTCTTATTGAAATTCGAGAATTAAGGATTTGTTAATACATTATTGTAACGATTTGATGAAGTGTTAGACTCATTTAGTTACGTAACAACCTCTAATCTCTATTGCACAGATAGTGACAACATCCTTGAAATAAACAGATGAATCCCAGGTTGATAATGTAATGTAGGAATTAAGATTGATTTAAATAGTCAACTTAGTGCACCAACATTTTGGTGTCGTTGTCGGAGAGGTTGTCAAAAATAATAGTTAATTTTCTTCTCTGAAGAGAATTGGGTATTGAAAATAAGAGGTAAGAAAAAAAAATTCTCCTAGTGCCCGCTCTCAGAAGATACACAGAGGTTGTATGGGAATGAATGAATAGGGGAAAAAAGATACCAATAGATCAAAAAACACTACTAAAAACCACCAAAGCCAAGGGATCGATAACCCTTGGGAGACCAACCTTCATAGATGAAATAATTCAGAAAGTTGAATCTCAGGCGTCAATAGGACCCTAGGCAGTATCTGCAACGGGCTCTACTTTGATCCCTCAAGCAACATAATCACCAATTGTAGCTTACGCTGAGATTCATAGAAACACTGAAGGGTCTGAGCAATGTTTTCAGAGTCCAAATCACCAATACTCTAGTCCTTCAGAAGAGGGAAAATCATGTAATTTGAGAGAAAGATATGGAGAAACCAGTGGAGCTGCTAAGGCAGAGCCACAACCATCTGAATTAGGATCTCCTGCAATTCCAAATCTGAGCAGTGTGGCAAATCCCCTTTGAATCGTGAGTGCTCCACACACTGAGATAACACCTCCTGATAGGGAAATCCCTGAGGGATATTGGCACATATTCAACCAAATGGAGAATCATCCACCTCAAGGTCAGACCTCGACGTTAGAATATCCCATCGTCGACCCAGTAGCCAACGCCCCGATGAAATCTATTCCTTTGCAAAATATCCCAACCTTTCATGGGATGACCTTGGAGGATCTAGATGCTTTCTTATTTGATTTTGATGTCATGTGCAGAGGTTATGATTACACCACCAATCCTCAAAAATTGAAGTTGTTCCCCTCTACCTTAAAAGGAGCAGCTTTGCGATGGTTTATGGGTTTAGGTGGAAGCACCATTAACTCCTGGGATGACATGAAAAATTCTTTTCTCACTAAATATTAGGACTACTATAGAACTAGGGAATTAAAGGATGAAATCTTCAAAATTTTTGCAAACGACAATGAAACTCTAGAGGAATATGTCGAACGATTTCAGTACAATTTGTAGAGATCCCCTCACTCCACATTACCAAAAATAGTCTTGAAAGCCATTTTAATAAAAGGGATGAAACAAGAATGGGTAGAAACTTTAAATTTAATGGGGAAAGGTGAAATTTCTCAAGAAGACTATAACGAAATTGTCCTATTGTGTATCAAGTGTCCGTGAGGTAGCACTCGCATCAGGCTAGGAAGTCGAGACTCCATGACTAGAGGAATAAAACCTCCTAGTGGAGGCATGACAAGAATGGAGATCGACAACCTCCTAGAAGATTTCAATACAGATATCTTAGGCATGCTGACTACACAGTTAGATGTCTTACATGTGAGACAGAGACAAGCTGAGGTAGAACAAATGCTAGCCTTATTCTGCCCACGATGTTGAAAGAAGCATAGCCAAAGAGAATGTCCTTTGGACATGATTCAAACGTGCTCGATATGCACCAAGGACCATGCCACGGATCAATGTCCATCGCTTCTTGGGTTAAAATAATTATTCAAAGATGTTGAATAAGGAACAGATCTAACATACTTAATGACACAACGCCAACAATGGCAAGCATGACCCTCATGTATGCCACAAGACCCACCCTTGTTCTTTCCTACGCAATATCATCAACAGCGAAATCCTGGAACAACATGGCAAGGTAAACCACCTCTCTCTTCCTGGAAATCCCAACAGTATTCCATGTCACCCTGGCCAAACCAACCCTTCCTAGGAGCTGGCTGGCTAAATCCACAATGCTTTTGCCCCTTCTGTGGTGTAGGTAGGTTCTTGGTGTGGACGCAGACAATTCCTCTAGCCCGAGAGAGTGGTTCTAGCCACAAACAAACAATCTATGTAAAACTTCCTTAAGCTAGAATCAAATAAGAGGGCCTACCTCTTAGAATTCTATTCTTCTTGGTGATGATCCTACTTCCTTACTCTAGCTACTTTTCGTTTCCTTCCTTCGAATACTTGAAACAAGCAAACAAATAGCAACAACAAACGTGATAGCATCCAAATTGCATTCAACCTACTTAACAGGTCAAGGAACATTAAGCCATAAAATGTAAGATAAAATTTTAATGTAGGAAATCAATCAATAGTTGTATTCATGTAAGTTTAGAAAGATATTACAACCAATGCCTTGACGTTGTTGGTCTCCTCTGACGTATCCAGGTTCCCACACTTTTGCTAGCATCTCATGGATGGTCCCAACAATGGAAGTTTTAAGGCTTCTTCCCTTTAGTCTCAAACCAAACCAAACACACTATTATCCCTCAAACATAAACTAGAGAGCTACAAGCTATAGATGTCTTACTGATTATTCAAGCTCCAAAAATACTAAGACTGAAAACTACATCCAAAAACTAGTTCATCTTGGGAAAGGAGGGGCTTATATAGCTTTGATGGAGGGGAGATGGTTCCTCTTACCATGGGAGAGGCCTTATCTCTTGGGTTTGTTCCATCCTAATAGGGGAAAGGAACCCAAACTGACTTCCTCAGCTCCATCCAACCCAACCATTTACTAGACTTCCGTTACAAAGCTTCTAGACCTAGAAGATTCAACTCCATATTTAAAAAACTTGCCAAAAGAGGATCAATGCAACTGAGACAAGGTTTAGTAGCATTGATCAGCGCTAGTCCCAGTGTTAAACTCTGCAAATCGGCACGGGGGATGAACTGTTCATTAGTCTGGTCTTGTAAACTGGGGTAAAAGGAAGATTCTTAGGAAATGATGCAAAAGGGAAATGTTCTGCTCATGAAGAGGGACATAATGGAAGTTTCTTCATGATGGAAAAACACATGAGGTTCACTGTAGAGGTCCTTCGGGATCATGGAACGAGGAGTACAAGGAGAGTGACAAAATGTTGTGTAACACCATTTGGTAAAATTCAGCCAATAATCCTTACCCTTCACAATGGGCTGCTTCCACTTCACAGAACCCAAACTAGCCTCAAAACTAACAACGCCATATGGGGATGAACAATTTACCCATGGGAGCAGGTTCTCAACCTCAACCCACATTGCCTAGTCCATTTCAGAACCCTCAACCTTCAATATGCCCCCAACTGCCAGCTCAACCAAATCTGAATCCTAATAACAATACAGCAGTCCAATGTGTACAAATTCTTGAGAGTCCGGATAATGATACAGAACCAGTAGAATGTAATGAGCTTTGGCTGAGGTTAGAGCACATTATTTCCACAGAAGAAAATAAAGAAACTGAAAATGAAAAAAAACCTGAAATAAATCCTTCGACTGTGATTGCTATGGAAATAAAACAGGGAGAAGACACAGTCGAGTAGCAGAATTCAGATAAAATTATAATTTCTTCTCCCCCATTCCCCAAGAGACTAGCAATATCTAAACTCGCTGTCTATCCTGATTTTGATATATTAGGGGAATTTTAAAAATTTTGTATAAAGATTCCACTCCTCTAGGCTATATAAAATATCTTGATCTATGCACAAACAATTAAGGAGTTATGTGGGAAGAAGCCTGGGAGGAAATTGAAAAATCGACCAATAGTGCATGTGGTAGGAACTTTATCGGACCTGCTTCTGGGTAAACAAGAACCAATTAAATATGAAGACCCAAGGAATCCTGTAGTAATTGTTCAAATACAAGGCTACACCTTTCCAAACACATTAGTAGATCTTGAAGCATCCATCAATATTCTGACTACTAAAACCTACAGGGTTTTGGGCGTTACAACCTTGGAACCCACCTCAACCTTATTATAACTTGCCGATGGATCAGTAGTCATTCCCGAGGGAACCTTACAGGATGTAACTATTTTTGTTGATTCCTGGGAATATCCTGTGAATTTCCTAGTCATTAACCAAAGGAGTAGGCTAGATGGACATCATTTGATATTGAGTCGACGTTGGTTAGAAAAGGCAGATGCTTATATAGGATTTTGTGCGGAGAACATGACTATTACACAAGGAAATTTTGTGAAGAATCTTGTTTTGTATCCCCCTGCTAAACCAAGTCTACCTATTGTAAATACTCAATTACACCCACCTAGACACCTGGAAGATAAAATTTTCTCTCCTCTCACACTAGAAGAAGCTCTTGAATTTAAGAATCAGACGGAGGACGATGTGATTAACAAGTTCATTAATAGGCCAATTTTCATGAATAATCTGACATGTCAAGTATTAAAAGCCATTTTTGATAATGAAGCATAGGGATATCCCTCCAATGATGCAGACGATCAGCTTATACCCACGACCACTGCTTATAAAAATAGGCCAATTGAGATTGAACCGGGTAAAACGGTTAATATGAACGATAACCTGCATATCCACCAATAGAAAAGGATTATTCAAGTACTTTGGAAATATAAAAAAGATTTTGCCTGGTAATAATCAGACATGAAAGGTATAGATCCCCAGCTGTGTACCCATCACATCTACATTGAGAAGGATGCTCTCACCATTCGGTAACCCCAGAGAAGGTTGATTCCTCACCTCAGGGATATTGTGAAAGAGGAACTGCAAAATTTGCTGGATGTAAATTTTATTTATCCTATCACAAATAGCCAGTAGGTCTCCCTGTTGGTAGTCATTCCCAGGAAAAATGGGAAATGGCAAATCTGCATGGACTATAGGGAAATGAATAAAGCCACCCAGAAGGAAGATTTCCCTCTTTTGTTCATTGATCAAGTTCTTGACACCTTAGCAAGGAAACAACTTTTTTCCTTCCTCGATGACTTCAGCGGGTATAATCAGAACTAGATCGCCCCTGAAGAGTAGGACAAAACCATGTTTACTTGTCCGTGGGGTATGACTGCATACAAAGTTTTACCCTTTGGTTTATGCAATACCATAGCCACATTTCAGAGTGAGATATTGAGAATTTTTTCTAATCTGATCAATGAAGGGCTTGAAATCTATATGGATGATTTTACCCCCTATGGGAGTGATTTTGAGCAGGTCTTGCGAAATCTAGCAAAAGGAACTTGAACGATGCATTGCCACCAAGTTATGCTTGAGCAATGTAAAGTTTCATATGATGATGACAGAAGGTGTGGTTCTGGGAAATAACATCTCTGGGATAGGAATATAGTTAGATCCCATGAAAATTGAGGCAATTCTTGCACTGCCCACACCCACCACCTAGACCAAGGACGTAGTTTCATTGGATATGCGGGGTATTACCACAAATTTATTGAAAACATTTAAAAAATTGTTGCACCTTTGTGTGCTTTAACTGGTAAAGTTGAATTTAATTGGTTTGACAAATGTGATGTTGCCTTCGTAGAACTGAAGAAGTTGATTTCAAATGCACCAGTATTACGAGAACCAAATTGGGAGTTACCTTTCCATATTTCTACAAACACATCAGACACAACAATAGGTGTTGTTCTTGGACAGGAGGAGGACAAAAATCCCTATGCTATTTATTATATCAACAAAAATCTCACTTTTGCTGAATTCAATTACACAGTCACAGAAAAGGAATTTTTAGTTGTTATTTATATCATAAATAAGTTTAGACATTATATAACAGGCTATTCAGTCTTTCTGTATACTAATCATTCCACTATTATATTTACCTAATAAACCTATTACTAATGGGTGGGTGACTTGTTGGTTGTTACTTTTGTAGGAGTTTGATATTACTATTAAGGACCGACCAGTGAAGGAAAATCCAATTGTAGATTTTCTATCCCAGGTACCTAAAACAAACGATCCATCAATAGTGGATGATTAGCTTCTAGACGGACTTTTTTTTGTTATGGCAGTAAAGGCACCTTGGTATGTAGACGTGGCAAACTATCTAGTGGTAGGAAAACTACCAAGGCACCTGTCAGCTAAAGAAAGGAAGTTAATTGTCCAACGCATCGCCCGATTTTCTTAGATCAATGGATATATTTTCGACACAGGGTCTGATATGCAGATACAGCAATGTATCCATGGATATGAGATCTACGACATTCTGAAAGCTTGCCATGACAAGCCTTGCTGCTGACATTTTGTAGATCGTAGGACTATACATAAAATACTTCGGATGGGCTATTACTAGCCCACTGTCTTTAAATATTCAAAACAATATGTCCATTCTTGTGATAGATTTCAGAGAATGGGCCATCCTAGTCAAGCCGATGAGATGCCATTGCAGCCGCAATTGGTAATGGAGCCTTTCAAATGATGGGCATTTGATTTTGTTGGCCCATTCTGCTAGGTCCCTATAATACTAGTGATTCCCCCATTACCATTGTCATTGTAGCCCTTATTGTTATTATTGTTCCCCTATTGTCTCCATATTGTTATTAGTGTGCCCCATAGAAGCCCACTATTGTTATGGTTGTGCCCTTATATTATTATTGTTATGTCGGCTTTGATTATATTGTGACCCCTTAGACTCCTACATATAGAAAGGAGGTTTATTCATTTGTATCATCAAAGAATCGTTAATTTGTGTAATGTAAAGGAGGTTTGCCCCTTGAAGAGGCTGATTTTGAAGTCATTTATCTATCTTTTCTATCTTTTTATGAGCTGGTTTTTTAACATTTGGTATTAGAGGGTTGGATTCTAGGGTTTCATTGCTCCAAACAGGTCATCGTGGAATTTTTTCTATAAATTTTTCTCTACGAGGTTTCATATGCTAAAACAAAAACCCATTTGAGATGACATTGTTCTAAATCTCGGGTCTAAATTTCATATCATGTCTCCCAGTATGTTCGGACATATCATCTGAGAAAGTAAGGGTTTTTGCAAACCCCCGAATTACATTCCAAACAAATGACCTTGGGAAAATTGTCATAACTTTCTTTCTAAGCATCATATTGAAATTTCATAAGTTACAACAAGTTCTCCAACTCTTAAAGGATAACCTAACTTTGGCACAAAATAAAATGAAACAACAAGCAGATCAACATCGCAGCGAAATAAGTTTTGATGTAGGTGGCTAGGTATTTCTACGGCTACAACCATATAAAAAATGTCCCTCAAGTAAGCTATGAAGGATAATAAATTATCATCAAAGTATTATGGTCCATACAAGGTGTTGCAAAAGATTGGTACTATGGCATACAAATTGGAGCTTCCTACAACTTCCCGAGTGCACCCAATTTTCCATGTTTCATGCTTAAACAAGGTTATTGGTGACAAGCTCCCAATGCAAACAATATTGCTAGAACTTGATGACGAAGGAAAAATCATATTGGAACCTAAAGTAGTCACAGAAACAAGAACTCAACTTTTACGAAATCGATCAATTTCAGAGTATCTCATCAAGTGGAAGAACTTACCCACTGAAAATTCCACATGGGAGGATGATAATTTTATACAGAATCATCTAGAACTACTCAAGCATTGAGGACAACACTTTTTTGAAGGAGAGGGGCATGTTAGGTCCCTATAATACTAGTGATTCCCCCATTACCATTGTCATTGTAACCCTATTGTTATTATTGTGTCCCTATTGTCCCCATATTGTTATTAGTGTGCCCCATAGAAGCCCACTATTGTTATTGTTGTGCCCTTATATTATTATTGTTATGTCATCTTTGATTATATTATGACCCCTTAGACTCCTATATATAGAAAGGAGGTTTATTCATTTGTATCAGCGAACAATTATTCATTTGTGTAATGTAAAGGAAGTTTCCCCCTCGAATAGGTTGATTCTAAAGTCATTGATCTATCTTTTCTATCTTTTTGTGAGTTGGTTTGTTAACTAATTCAATTTGTCATCAAACCAAAAGGCCTACATACCTAGGGAAGTGATAAGAGCTAGAAGGTCACAGTTTATAGGACATAAGCTTACGACCACTCTATGAAGCCATCATATTACACATAGAGTCACTTCTCTATATCACACACAGGCAAACAGGCAGGTTGAAAGCACCAACAAGGTCCTTGAGGCGATCTTAACTAAAACAGTTTCAACACATCGGCAGGACTGGGCTGCTAAACTTCCAGAGGCCTTGTGGGCCTATCACACAACTTGGCGAAACACTATTGGTTATTCCCTATACCAACTTGTGTTTGGTAAGGAACCTATTTTTCCTATCGAATTTGAAATAAAGACTCTCAGAATAGCCCAGGAAGTGGGACTAGATCTGACGGAGGCCCAAACTAAACGACTTCAGCAATTAAATGAATTGGCCAAAATATGGCTACTTTCTATACAACGTACAATGATTATTCAACAACAAAGGGCTATGTGGCATGACAATATTATTAAGAATAAAATATTTCAGAGAGGAGACTAGGCACTCCTCTATGATTCTAGGATTCAATACTTTCCAAGAAAACTACAGATAATGTGGCTTGGCCCATATGAGATTCGTGAAGTACACAACAATGGCACTGTAACTTTGATTACCATTGATGGGTTTGGCTCTCCTTTTATGGTGAACGAACACTGGTTGCAACTTTATCACAAGCCACACACCAAAGAGTCTTTTTGCTAATAGATACGCAGTGACCCCACTATGAAAATTTTAGTTGTAGGTTGTGATGACTCGGAAACTCTACTTTCATGAAAATTGTTCCTTTTCAATTGTAAATAATGTATATATTTTCTATGAACATATATTATTAATTTTCCCATCTTATTTTTTTTGCATGATTGAATGGAGTAAACATTGTTGTGTGAATGAGTTGAGTCTTTTTAAGAAACAGTGTTGTTTAAAGATTTGTTGTTCCTTTCCATCGGAACAACAATTGTTTCTTCATATTTTTATCATTGTTTCATTGTTGTTGTTCTCTTTGGAGTGAACATTTGATGTTCCATTTTTGGGACAGTTGTCATTCCCTTTCCAAAAAGAACAGTTGTTGTTTCTTTTATAGTTTGTGATTTTTATAGTTGTTGTTCCTTTTGGGACGAACTGTTGTTGTTCCGTCTTTTGGACAACAACTGTTCTCTTTCAAAAGAATGATTGTTGTTCCTTTTACCGACTTTCATACATATGGGTGTCGTTCTGGTAAAAGAACAGTTGTCGTTCCACCAAGTGAACATTTTCTATTCCATTCCCAACTGAACATTTGTTGTTTCATTCCCGACAAAGCGTTTGCTATTCCGTTCCCGATTGAACATTTGTTGTTCTATTCCATACAGAGCATTTTCTATTCCATTCCCGATTGAACATTTGTCATTCTTTTTCGATAAAACACTTTCCATTCCACCTATACAGTCATCCGTTTGGCATGAATTTTGCATCGAAATATCTTTTAAAAAGCATTCATATTTGTTACGTTATTGATGGGCCCCTAAATTAGACATAAATTAAGGCCCATGCCTCTAAATTAAACATAAATTAAGGCCCATCTGACCATTCTTCAGCACATTAAACCTCTCGTTTTGCATTAGATAATGTATTTTTAACATTAATATATTAATTAGGAAGGTTTATGAATAATTTCATATTTGTGCCTAATATTATTTATTTTTATGCAATGTTATGAGAATATTGGGCAGATTATGAAGATTTGGAAGAGGACATAATTTAGGGACTTGCTCCTTACTATAGGAGGATCAATATTAAATAATAAATCAACAAGATATTATGGAATTATGGCACAGATTTTGGAACTCCAATGATTGAGAAAATCTAAGAATGTGTTCCCTGTCATTTAATGTAAATTACTAGTATTGGGAACTAGATCCACTAATCAAGGGATTTTAGTGGGGAAAGCTTGCTCCTTTCATGGGGAATGATTCTAATCATTTTTTATAAGTACCAAGTCAAATTTTCCTCTAGGGACATATTTTTATTAGTCTTATTGTGGAGAGAACTCGTATTTTTGCAGCTCCATTGTGTTTTCTTGTAGGGATGTAATTGTATCGATGAAAATAATGAAGATTGGTGTCATGTTTAGCTTCTAAATATTTTTCTCCTCCATAGGTCTCCAATATCCCTTGGGATTGGCCATCCCAGGAGCCTCAGATCCCTTTTGTATCATTTTCTTTTCTTCTTTTCAGTTCTTATTCACATGCATCTCTTATTTTTGTTTCTTTCTATTTCTTCATTTAGTATTAATGATTTCTCGTTGTAGGATTGGGTTAAATGGTTGATGTAAGTTCTTTTGCAGGATCACAAGCATCATTTCGTCCTTGTAAAATATTTGGAAGCTCATATTAATCATTGAGCGACTTGTATTAGTCTTCTTATTCCCAAATCTAGATTTTTGGAACTCCTTTGTAGCAAAGAACAATAAATTTCTACTATTTTTTAGAGCATGCTAACGAGCTTCAATCGAGTTGGTTTCATTTGAATTAGATCAAAAAAACATTCTATTTAATAACAAAATTTACCCCATTACATTTTCACTTTATTTGGTTAGGCATTTGATGGATTTACTAGCTCACTAGTTCTCGAAATTCTGATTTTTAGACTAGTAATTTTCTGTTATTTAATAAATCTTTCCCATGTATAGAGGAATTTGTGGATAGATGCAGACAATAATGTGTTTTTTTGTAGGAGATTCTACATTGCATGGAGACCTCATCTTGCCTTATCCACCCATGTCGGCAAAATCCACTAAAGTTTCAATCCGAATTCTTGTTTTATAAGCAAAATGTTTCATTTCCATTGAGAAAATCTACCCATTTTGAAACCCTTGCTTGGTTTTGGGTAGTGTCCACCACCTCCATGCCTTATTCTTCCATTATACACCTTTCCCAAGCTCCATTCCACCTTCTAGACCACTTCCTAAGCTTTCGGCCTACTTTTTGTAATAAAATGGGATCCTGTAGACATCTTGTAGGAACTAGTACTTCTTGTAGACATCCTGTAGGAAAACCTGTAGTGGCTTGTTTTGAGCCCGAATTGAGAAAAATCATCACTAGAAGCTAGGATTAGGCCCCTAATTTCCCTCCAATCCATCTGAACCATTGTACTCCTTTTCCTCCACACCTATCTCCCCTACCAAAGAACCAAACAATATTAGCATTTACATTTTTCAAGCAAAAAGATAAAAAGGAAAAAGTTATTTTATATTTATTCATGCACATAGCAGTTAGCACTCTCTAGATCAGATTCCATGCTTAGTTAGTTTAAATCATCACATGTGATAAATAGGGTTAAGTTAGGGTTCTTTTACATTTAGTCCATGATCTTTATGCAATTAGAATATGTTTCTTTCCTTGTACTTTATTTCTTGCAATAGGTTAGGGTTTTCATTTCAGTTCATTTTTTGCAATTAGTTTAGGGTTTGATTTCAGTACATGCACTTCATTACATCATGACAGCAAAGGAAGGACACATTGTATGCTGCACATATAGTGTCGATACCTCTTAAGTGTGTACGAATCCGAGGTTGATAATTTAAAGTCGGTAGCCTTCGGAGTTGCAGCATTCTTGTTGCAATACCGAGGCTCATCACTTTTTGGCGCCATTGTGAGGGAGGTGTCAAAATATGCATTATTTTCTTCCCTAGTTGATTCATTTCTTTTTACTTTTTGCAAAAACAAAAAATAATTGCATTAGACATATTTCATTTCAAAAATAGAAAAGTGCATTGCGTTAGTGTTTTCATTCAATCATAAAAAAAATAAAAATAAAAAAATCTCCAACACCAACCCACGCCCCCATTTGATCACGTGGTGTAGTAAAAGCCACATCACCATTCACTTTTGTAGGTGGAAGAAGAAGATGGCAAATAATGTAGAAGAAATGGATGGAGATGATGACAATGAGGAAGATCCTCTCTGATTTCTCATTCAAGGTACTGATGTTAGTGTGCACATGAAGAACATCCCTCCATCTTTTCTTCAAAAATTTCATGGTCTAAGGACAAAGGATCCAGAAACTTTTCTCTTTGAATTTGAAATTATTTGTAGATCTTATTGTTACTTGTTAAACACTAAAAAATTGAGATTGTTTCTGGCAAAATTGAAGGATAGATCTCTTAAATTTTTCACGAGTTCAGGGAATGAATAAAACAGAAGATGAGAGCCTTGACAATCTAATAGAGGGGTTCATGTATAATGTTAAGAGGGAAAAACTACATCATTTAGGATCCGACACACTAAAAATCCTCTTACTTATAGCAATTAGGGATGAGTGGATTGATCTCCTTGATCTCATGAGTAAAGGTGATGTATATCAATTATCATTTGAAGAAATTTGTGAAACATGCAAACACATTTCAACAGGAATGGCAAGAGTAAGTCAATCAACGTCAAGATCGATAAGTCAAGTTAAACTTGGAAATTTTTTTTATGACTTTAAAACAGAAATTCTTAGCAATCTAACCGAACAAGTAGAAATGTTAAGAATAGAAAATGAGCACAAAGTGGATGTTGATATTTGTGTTGTCCATGCAAAATCACTTGAACTTAAATGTTGTTCATCATTACCAAGGTTGAAGGAATTTTACCAAGAGGACAATGGTGTAGAAATTCCCAATGTAGATCAACAGATTATGCAATATACTAAAACACAATACAAGATCTACTTCTACAACTCTTTGCAAAAGCTTAATCGAATTGAGCAAGATAAGAGAACACATATAACTAAGAATGAGAAATCAATCACACATAACACAGAAGAAATAACCTGGGGAAAGCCTCAACCTAAAACCCCAATCTTTGTATTATCATACAAGTGGAAATCTTGTTCAAGTTACAAAAAGAATCAGCTCTCAAGCTATCCTGCTCTCTCTGCAATCAAAAAACACTGCTCACAGACAGTCAAATGCTCTCACAACCTTCTCCTCTGCCCTCCAAGCCTCCTATTTCCTTGTGTATTTTTTCCTGGGGTCCAGTGCTTCCACTTGTGTGAAGTCCCACCTCACACTGCTCACTTGGCTTAGAAATGACTGCACAAACCTGAAGGAGATAAATCCTTCTGCATTGATGAGTTCCCTTTATAGGAAAATTTTCATCCAACTGATAGTACACTATCCCTCCTCTGATCTCAACTGGGTCTCTGACTGAACTGACATTCATAAGTTATTTATGAGAGAATATTCAGTTATCTGGAGAGCAGTAGTTACATGCATGCAAGCATTAACTAACTGAACTCATGATTAATTCAAAAAACTGTTTGAATTAATCTAACTGGACTTCACTCAGTTAACTGAGCCAACTAATTACAACTCACGCTTATCTCTTTAACTAATGGATAAATTCCTCAATTAATGGAGAAACTATTGCATGTCCCCACATAGACTTCATGTTTGATTTTCTACAACTAATTAACTCAAGATGAATTAATTAATTATTTTACAAACAGCTGCTAAGATCAAATTCGAATTTTACTTCACTATTTTAGTTTAGGGACTAACTAAAATAGGAATGTATCCTGAACTACTAAAAATAGAAATTTTATTTTTAGCACTTCCATTTTTCATTCCTTGTTGCTCAGTCCAGCACTGGTACCTGAACTGCTATTTATAGCAGTGTTATTTTTAGCACTTCTATTTTTAGCATTTTTTGTTGCCATTTTCAACACTCCCTCCCAATAAGAAAGGCTTCAAATCGAATCTGGTCCTGAACCTTTGGAATGTTCTGCATGCAACACTTCTTCCAAGTGTGGACGCTCCAGCAACTTTAGAAACAAAAAAATCTCCCAACTGACCTCCCTGTTGGGCTAGAAACACCCTCTGATGCTGAAGCTTCTTCTGCCACTAACAAGTGCTCCCTCTATGACCTCTAAGCTGCTACAACACTCCATGCATCTTGCACCATTGCACACCTCTCTGTGCCATCCTGCACTGGTGCAACACTCCTATGTCTCCCGCATTGTTGCAGACTGCTAGCTCTGCACTGTCTTGGGATTCCTGCACTGTAGCTCTCTCTATCACTCCATCTACATTTGTCTCTACCCACTCAGCCAGTCCTGCTACTCCCCATCGAGGCTCCCATAGAAAATTCAAATCAAAGAGGTTGGGTACCTCAAAGATCCTGCCCCTATTCTAGCCTTCTTGGGACTGTCACTCCACATCGCCCCACCTCCGACCTGGAGGTATGGATGCATGTGATCCCTTTGCCCACTTGGCTCGAAATTTCCCCTTACTAGAGGTCTCTACATGAGCATATGTCTCTACTCGATCTCCTCTCGGCTTCTCTAGTTGTGGCTGCTCCAAAACCTCCTGAAGCTGCTTCACTAATCGTGGCTCCTCCATAATTGTCTGAGACTTTGTCTAGTACTGCATGTTCAGAGGTAATTTACTCTCCCTCTCAACCACCAAGTCTCCATTAGTTGCCTTACTCCCCAATGCTTTGCATGCATCTTGAACCTCAAGAGCATACAGGTTCTTGACTCATGAACCAATCTGCTTCACCTGTCTCATGATGATGTGTCTAAGAAAAACCTTTCCCTTACTGAAGACTACATCATAGCCTCTCTCTTCCAGCATCGTGATCGACACCAAGTTTTTCTTCAGTCCTAGTACATACTTGACATCGGTCAAGGTAATGCGAGCTCCATGCTCCCTCTGAAAAACAACCGTGCCTACACCTGAGACACTATACTTTTCATCATTACCCATTTCTATGAGTATCTGAAGATTTTTCTCCTCTAAGGTACTGAACAAACTCTTGTCGTCGATCATGTGGAAGGAAGCTCCACTATCAAGAAACCAACCACATCCCACCATGGATGAAACCATGCATGCGAAGAGGGTGAAATCCAACTCGAACTATGAGGCTAATGCCTCACCTTTAGATCCTTCCTTGGATCCCATATTGGATTTCTTCAGTGGACAATTTGTAGCAAAATGGCCCACATGATGACAATGAAAGCATCACACTTTCAATTTGTCAAACTTCTTCCCACCATGGGAAGAACTCAATTTGGGATGAGAATCCTTCTCCTTCCATTTCTTTGCCTTACTCACTAAGGCACAATTTTCTTCATCCTCCTTGGATGAAGAACCATCTCTGGTGCTTCTTATCTCCTCCTACGTTAGATCCGACCAGGTCGTTCCCAATTTGGCAGTTTTTCTCTTCCATTAACCGAGTCTTGATAGCTATGCTAGCCCTTAGGAAGATCGAGGAGTGTAAGACTCACCATGTCATCAGCAGTGGTCATGATCCCTACACTTCCAAGCTCATCACAGCAGGTGGTGAGCTTGTTCAGATATGTAGAGATCGTGTTTCCCTTTTCACACTTGATCTTACGAAGCTTGTCTTTCAACACCAGCTTCCTCTGATCGTTGTTGTTATGATATAGATCTTTCAATGTTTTCCACATCGAAAATGGTGTCTCCTTCCCATGGAGGCTCGAGACAATGTGGTCTCGAACTCCCTCCAAGAGGATTCTCCTTGCTCTAGCCACACATTTCTTCCATTCCGCCAGTTGAGTAGCATCAGTCGGCTTGGGGACTTCTTGATCAATGAAGTCCTTTAGACTGTTATCCTCTAATACTACTTCCATGTGATCCTTCCAGGCTATATAATTCTAGCTTCCATCAAGGGCATACTCGAATCTTAAACCACTGAATGCCATTAGTGAAATTGAGATGTGATAAGAACTCGATTTCTATATTCAGGAACCACAAATTTTGAACTTCTACCTTCATGTATATTGTTCTTCTCCTTTGATCACCTTTTCTTTGATACCATGTAGAAATTCCCACTGTATATCAACAGATTATGCAATATACTAAAAGACAATACAAGATCTACTTCTGCAACACTTTGCGGAAGCTTAATCTAATTGAGCAAGATCAAGACAACACATATAACTGAGAATGAGAAATCAATCACACATAACATAGAAGAAATAACCCGTGGAAAGCCTCAGCCTAAAACCCCAACCTCTGTATTATCATACAAGTGGAAATCTTGTTCAAGTTACAAAAATAATCAGCTCCCAAGCTATCCTGCTCTCTCTGCAATCAAACAATACTACTCATAGATAGTCAAAGGCTCTCACAACCTTCTCCTCTGCCCTCCAAGCCTCCTATTTCCTTGCGCAGTTTTTCCTGGGGTCCATTGGTTCCACTTTTGTGAAT